>CM046881.1:132518574-132887340 GCA_025667525.1 Glebionis coronaria | reverse complement strand
AATTACTTGTACGTAACGATATTTATCGTATTAATAATATACGTAAATACTTAAATATATGTTCGTGATTCTTACGTTCATGATTTCATGTTCGTGATTATAATTATTATTCATAATAATTATCGTGTATTCACATGTACTTAATACTTGTCGTAAAATGAAATTCTGAAATTCCTAATCGTGACACGTGTTCAAGCTATAAAATGAAAGTTTTTAAATGTACGTACGTTACTAAGGGTACTATTCATGGTAAAAGCATGCGGGTTTTACAACTCTCCCCCCTAAAAAGAATAATTTGTCCCCAAATTATAGATAAAATAAACTAAAATAGGAACATACCTGAATTCAAAATATGAAATGAGGGTAAGAAGCCCGGATAGACGCCTCTGTTTCCCAAGTGGCTTCCCGTTTGGTATGGTCCCTCCAAAGGATTTTGACGAATGGAATCGTCTTCTTCCTCATGACTCGTTCTTGCCTGTCAAGAACTCGTTCGGGTTACTCTATGAAGGTAAGATCTTCACGAATCTGTTCAAGTGGATACTGAACCATGTGAAAGGGATGATATGTGTACCCTCTGAGTAAGGACACATGGAAACGTCGTGAACGTGAGAAAGCGGCGGAGGTAACGCTAAACGATAAGATACTTCACCGACTCGCTCAGTGACATCAAACGGTCCGATGAATCGAGGACTGAGCTTCCCTTTGATTCCAAAACGCTTAACGCCACGTGCCGGCGATACCTTAAGAAAGACGTGATCTCCTACATTAAAATGTAAGTCCCTACGATGCTTGGAAGCATAACTCTTCTGACGTGAACGTGCTTCCTGCAATTTCTAATTAGCTACAACGACCTTCTCGTTGGTCAACTCTATCATTTCTGGTCCTTCAAGTGTTCGCTCACCAACCTGATCCCAGCAGATTGGGGGTGCAACATTTTCTGCCATACAACATCTCGAATGGAGCACACTTAATGCTAGCGTGCCAACTGTTGTTGTATGCAAACTCTACCAGACAGATGTAATCGTCCCAATCTCCTGTCCATTCCAACGCACATGACCTCAACATGTCTTCTAATGTCTGAATCTTACGCTCTGATTTCCCGTCTGTTTGAGGATGAAAAGCCGTGCTAAGCTTAAGTTTTGTACCCCAAGCTTTCTGTAGACTCTCCCAAAATCGCGAAGTGAAACGAGGATCTCTGTTCGAGACGATACCGGATAGAGCACCATGAAGTCTCATGATCTCCTTCTTGTAAGTGTCGGCGAGTCTACTGACCGGATCATTCTTGCGGATCGGTAAGAAATGAGCTGACTTAGTAAGTCGATCAACGATAACCCAAATCGCATCATGCCTCCTCTTTGTCTGCGGAAGACCGGTAACAAAATCCATGGTGATCTTGTCCCATTTCCACTCTGGAATGTCTAACGGTTGTAGTAACCCACTAGAACGCTGATGCTCGATCTTAACCTGCTGGCAGGTAAGACATTTGGAGATGTAAGTAGCAACATCCTGTTTCATACCACTCCACCAAAAGTATTGCTTGATGTCGTGATACATCTTGGTCGAACCAGTATGAATGGAGAATGGGGAGCTATGAGCTTCAGCTAATAATGTTTCCCTGAGAGTAGGATCATCAGGAACACAAAGTCTAGTGCCCTGCCATAAGATACCATTGTCATCTAACCGAAACTCTGTCTGCTGTTCCAAGTTCTAAATGATCGCCCAAATTTCACCATCATCCTTCTGAGCTTCCTAGATCATAGAGAGTAACTTAGGTTCCGCTCTAAGATTAGCCCAGTAACCGTGTTGTCCGAGTACCGTGATCTCGATGTCTAGTCGCTCTAAGTCTCTTATAACTTCCTCCTCAATTCTAATGCCGTTTATCATACCGGACTTTCTACTAAGTGCATCTGCCACTACATTCTCCTTGCCAGGATGATACTTCAGATTAATGTCATAATCCTTCAACAGCTCTAACCATCTCCTTTGTCGCATATTCAGTTCACGTTGAGTGAAGATGTACTTCAAGCTCTTGTGGTCTGTAAAGGTGTCACATGATTCTCCATACAAGTAGTGCCTCCATATCTTCAATGCAAACACGACTGCTTCAAGTTCCAAGTCATGCGTAGGGTAATTTTCCTCATAAGGCTTAAGCTGTCGTGAAGCGTACGCAATCACTTTCCCATGTTGCATGAGAACATAGCCAATTACCTTCCCTGAAGCATCACTGTAGATTTGAAATCCACCTGTACCAGATAGGAGAGTAAGAATCGGCGCAGATACTAACTTCTGCTTTAGGTCTTCAAAGCTCTTCTCTCGTTCTTCAGTCCAGACGAATTTCTCCCCTTTCCACATGAGTTTGGTCAATTGTAGTGCTAAACGGGAAAAGTTCTCTACGAACCCACGGTAGTAACCAGCTAAGCCTAGGAAACTGCGAACTTTAGTTGCTGATGTCGGTCTTGGCTACTTGGTAATAGCCTCTACCTTTGCTGGATCCATGGTGATTCCTTCTGCTGATACAATGTGACCTAAGAACGCCACCTGGTCTAACCAGAACTCACACTTGGAGAATTTAGCATACAACTGCTTCTGGCGAAGAATCTGTAGTATTGTATGAAGACGGTCTTCGTGTTCCTCCTTGGACTTAGAGAAAATAAGGATGTCGTTAATGAAGACAATGACGAACTTGTCCAGGAACTCATGGAAGATACGGTTCATCAGATCTATGAAAACAGCTGGAGCATTGGTAAGGCCAAAAGGCATGACTATAAACTCGTAGTGCCCATAGCGTGTACGGAAAGCAGTCTTGGCGATGTCCTGCTCCTTAACCCGTAACTGATGATAGCCCGACCTCAGATCAATCTTGAAGAAATGTTTGGCCCCTTGGAGTTGGTTAAACAAGTCATCAATGCGTGGCAGTGGATATCTATTCTTGATGGTGATCTTCTTAAGCTCATGATAATCTATGCATAGACGCATGCTGCCGTCCTTCTTCGTTACGAACAGAACAGGTGCGCCCCATAGAGAAGCACTAGATCGAATGAAACCGCGCTCTAACAGTTCCTGAAGTTGTTCCTTTAACTCCATAATCTCGATGGGAGTCATGCGATAAGGAGCCTTAGATATTGGCTCGGCTCCTGGGACGAGCTCAATATTAAACTCCACTTCACGAGCAGGTGGTATGCCCGGAAGTTCTTTTGGAAACACATATGGGAATTTTGACACGATCGGTTGATTCTGGATAGATGGAGCTTCAGCCTCCAAAACATGAACAGTAGCAAGATATCCTTCACAACCATGTGAAAGTAGTGCACATGCTTGCAAGGTCGATATGATTTGTACAGACCTTCCGGGTACGAACTCGTTGTCAATGTATTCTGGTGCATTTACACCACCAAAGATGACGCGATATGTATGGCAGTCTATGGTGGCGTGATTTTTGGATAGCCAGTCCATGTCTAATATCATGTCAAAATCGCACATATCCAGAGGAAGTGCGTCAACGAGACGAATCTTGTTGTCAAACTCTAGGGGAAGGCTCTTGTACACATGGGTTATGCGTACAGAGTCTCTTAAAGGCGTGGAAATGTTTAGTACGTTCTCTAATGGCATAGGGGATATCCTAACATTCTTAGCATAGACAGTAGAAATGACCGAATGAGTATCACCCGTCTCAAATAAAACACATGCAGCTTGACCATACATATACAAGATTCTAGTGATGGTACCTGTAGACTTATTGGCCTGGTTGCGAGAAGTCGTGTAAACGCGTCCACTAGTAGGAGGCGGCTTGGAATAAGCATGTCCAGATGTGCCCTCCATCTCGCCCTTGCGGTAGTCCTTCATGCGATGACCAATAAGGCCACACTTGTAGCATGCGTCGCTGTCACAGCGACATGGCCCTGGGTGCCTATGGTTGCAGGTAGTGCAAAGAGGGTGAGTATACCCTCTAGCAGGTGCCCTTGCTGGCTAGGAGCCTGTTTGGAAAAGTACACACGAGACATAATTTATAGGTACAAAAGGACAATGCGGAAAAAATCGTAAGATATAATACCAGTGATAGCTGGACGGTTAGGCTGTGAACCTCTTTGGTTCTGGTCCCTCCCGTTACCATGATTCCTGGTAGAAGATTGCTAATGTGTCAGAATTATGAAATATTACATGTAATTATCATTTCGTTGTTACGGTAATTATCATTACCGCCACGCCTATTCGTAGCAGAACAGTCTTGAGTCTTACCATTTCGCTTGGGCTGAGTAGGCTGTTGCTGAGTAGCCGGCTGAGACCGGTCCCCAGTCTTCTGCCTGGAAGATGCAGTTTAAAGAGAGATATGAATATTGGATAATACATAATGAATTCGAAATGGTCACCACTAAATAACGAATAAATACCTCTTCTCGGGTCTCTCTTCTTCCCCGAACTCTTCTCTTTCTTGTAGCATCTCCAGCTTACGTGCTGCATCGGCAACTTGTGCCACCGTGTTGAAAGTAGCACACACCAAGTTGTTGGAGACCGATGTACGAAGAGCCCACCGGAAGTGGTATGCTTGCTCTTCGGCAGTACCTCCTGCTGCGCCAAGAAAATCGGCGAAACGAAGAAAACACTACATAAACTCGTTGCTGTTCTCCCCAGCTCTCTACCTGATTCCGTGGTACTCCCTCTTCAGCTTTTCTGGCTCAGCCTTGGGGAAGAACTGTCCCATCACTAACTCCCTGAACTAAGCCCAAGTCAAACCAGCCACCCAATTGTCACCTCCCTCAGACTTCTTGAATGCCTTCCACCATCCTAGAACATCACCTTCGAACTTGTAACAGGCCAACCTCGACTAGAAGACAGGGTCACGACCCATTGCATCGAATATCTTCTTGATATGAGCCAACCAGCTTTCAGCTTCACTGGGGCTATCAGTTCTCTTGAAGGATCGAGGGCGTTGCTTGTTGAATCTCTCCAACCATGTGACTAATGTTGCTGGAGGAGGAGGAGGTACTGGGTGCTGTTGCTGATTGTTGGCAGCCTGCACCTCAGCCCTGATTTCGTTCCTCAACTGAGGAAGCAAAACTTGCATCGCAGCTTGGACTGCTGCATTGAGTTGTTCTTGCTCGCGTGTGAGAACCATCTGACAGTATAAAACCTAAAATACATGATTAAAATGATCAAACATAAAATATATACATGAAAAAAATTTATACCAATAAATCATGAGAAAAATTTTATGCAGGAAAACTAGTACATGAATGCATGATGCAGTTTTATGAAAAAATTTATATGCACGAGAGTGAACGCCTATGGCCAGTTCACTCAAAACAAAAGACATGGCGAGGGGACGCCAATGGGTCGGTCCCAAAGTTAAAAGTTTTGATAAAAGCACATGCGACTAAATAGGGTCAGTCCTGTACCAACCATTACTTAGTCATAAACCTGCGACAATGACATATATATGAATGCATGAAAACAATGAATGCATGAAAATCGACTGTCAGTTCTAGGAAGCCATAGTGACTACCCACTAATCACAGGTCGTGTTTTGAGAGCCTACAGGTCGAAGCCTTGGCTTTGATACCATAATTGTAACACCCCATTGTTGGAAATATGTTTTACGTATATAGAAAGTCTCGGTCACTCCAACAATGTAGTTATAGGCTCTTAGTAATGTTAAGTTTCATATATTAAATAGCCCGACCCATGAGCATGTTCATGGGCTGGAAGCCCAAGTCCATTAAGGACTTGGGGTATTTAAACCTTTTTCCACCATGGAAAGAGGTGTTGGTTGTTCATTTTCTACATTTCAATATACAAGTTTCTTTCACTTCTCTCTTTAACTTTCTCTCTCTAGAAAAACATCAACCCTCTTGATTCATAAAGATTATCAATATTCTTCGATTGGTATCAGAGCCATGGGATGAAATAAAGATTGGTTTTGTGTTGTTCATACTTTTTTAAGTGTGTTCATGTGTTTTTGATTGATTTCTCCAAAGGTTACAAATTTTTTTCGTGTTCTTTGATTCCAAGTGATCTACATATCTTCTAAATAGTTCTAGTAACGATTTGGTGATATTCGTTTGGTTAGAATCACGTTTTTTCAAGGTAAAAATCCTTTCTTTCTTGGTGATATCAAGTCTCGGACTGTTTTTTAGGGATACGATCTGTCTTTGTGTTTGCATAAACCCTGGGGGTTTCTACTTGCGATCCTTAGTCACGATCCATTGTTGCGATCATAACTTAGATCCACGCTACGATCTACCATTACGATCAAGTAGTACGATCTATAGGTACGATCCAAAGTACGATCCATACTTCCATTGTTTAGTACGATCCATCAGCACGATCCAAAGTACGATCCATACTTCGATTGCTTAGTACGATCAGGTCGCTACGATCCGGGTAAGATCACGTCCACTACGATCAGGCTACGATCTGTCTTGCTACGATCAGGGTACGATAAGTCTCACCACGATCAGGTTAAGATCACGTTCGCTACGATCAGGGTACGATCATCTCACTACGATCAGGGTACGATCATCTCACTACGATCAGGGTACGATCAGGATAGGGGAGTAGGATAGCTCACTAGGATAGGGGAGTACGATCGCAACACGATTTGGGAGTCCGATTAGAGTACGATCAGCCATAGTTTTTCAACACTTAGAGGATTTTCAACCTTGGTTTTTATTTGGAAACATTAGCAAAAAACACACAATCAAAAGATCTTAATATCTTCAGTTAAACAACATTAAAACATATAATCTTATTTCATTGTTCGATCATCTTTGATAATCTTTTTTCAAGGGATCACAAAATGAATCCGAGTTCATTAATGCCTCAAATGACATCACTTACGGATATTTCCGTCATTACGGGAACGGATAATCGCCCTCCAATGCTCATTAAAGAAGTCTTTGAAGCATGGCAAGGCCGTATGATGTCATACATTAAGGGAAAACTGACATATGGGAGGCTTATGGTCAAGTTAATTCTAAATGGTCCACTTGATTATGGTACCATCGTTGATAACAATGTGAGTCGACCACGAGAGTTTGAAGAACTTACACCAGCTCAACAACTTATTGCCAATGCAGACGAACAGGCTCTTCAAACCATTCTCCAAGCTCTTCCACATGACATTTATCGAATGGTAAGTCAATATACGGTTGCAAAGGATTTATGGGAACGTCCAAAGGTTTTGCTACAAGGTACGTCTCTTACAAAACAGGAACGGGAATGTCAGTTGTATGATCTGTTTGATAGGTTCACGTACAGCCCAGGGGAAACGCTTCACGACTACTACTTCAGATTCACTACTCTAATGAATGATTTGAATGTATACAATCTCGTGATTGCTCCATTCCAGGTTTACACAAAGTTTTTGAATACTTTACCTCAAGCTGAATGGGGTGAGTATATTACCGATGTTAAGTTAACCAGGGATTTGCATAAGTGCAATTTGGATCAACTCTATGCTTTTCTTCAGCAGCATGAGAAACACGTGATCATGCACCGTTCACCTCGAGGTATGTACCCTGATTCTCTAGCTTTGATGGCTAATCAACCAAGCTTGTCATATAACAACACTCCTTATATCATGGGACACCAAGCTTATCATCCATCACCGTACCTGACTCCAAGCTTCCCCCAATATTCGATTCTACCTCAACCACCCACCTCACATCAGCAACAATATCGGTTTAATGCACCTTCGTCTCAGAGAGAACCACAAGCATCACAATATGCCTGTTGGGAATAAATTAAGGCCAGATCACTTGAGCGCTGACAAGAGTGAAACAAGCGTTGACAAGAACAAAACAAGCGCTGACAGCTCAAGCGTTGACAAGATAAAGTCAAGCCTTGACACATTGAAGACAAGCACTGATAGGAAGATATACTCTACGCGTTTATTGTATTCTAGATTACTTCTAGTAAAGATAAGAACAACAATGTATTTTCTATATTTATCTTTACCTAGAATAGCTGATACGTAGATTATTGTACAAGGCTTCTTATGTCTATAAAAGAAGGCCTTTAGGTTAATGTTATATATAAGTTTTCATTCGTAAACTACTTTCATTGTAAGCAAGTTTGATATCATTAATCAAAGTGAAAGTTTGTTTATATCATTGTGTGTTCTTGATTAAGTGTTAATTCCGCATAACACTTAGATTATCATAAGCATATACAAAGGTTTCTCTAAGTGTATTACTTGATCTAGTCTCGTATACATAAAGCTAAATCGATCTAAGTTTGGGATCAACAAGTGGTATCAGAGCTTGTTGAGGAACTTTTGATCTTTAAGAACACAAGAACCCTAAAAATCACCAAAACCCTAATTTTCTCAAAAACCCTAACAACATCATGTCTGAAGCAATAACCTCCTCCTCCTCAGCTTTACCAAACATCAAGATTCCCATGCTTGATGCAACCAACTTTGACTTGTGGAAGTTCAACTTTGAACAATATCTGGGGATCTATGACTACACACTCTGGGAGATTATTGAATATGGAAACACATTCAATAAAGCCCAAAAGATTGCTAATGCCATTGCTGCAAGAACAGCTGTTGCTGGATGTTCTGAAGAGGATAAGAGAGAAAAACCTGGAGATGGTAGAGCTGTGGCTGCTGATGACATAGCAAAGAAAACATGAAAGCCCTAAATATTCTGAAAGTCTCTTTGGGACAAGAAAACCAGCATAAATATAGAGGCTATGAATCTGCTAAGGATCTTTGGGCAACTCTTGAAGTTGCATATGGTGGCAATGCAGACACTAAGGAAGAAAAGAAAAAGCAACTCATGCATGATTATGCTGTCTTCAAAGCTCAACCCAATGAGAAACTGAGTAGTGTGAGAAGCAGATTGCTTGACATTACAAGCAAGTTGTCCTTCATGGGGACACAAGTTGGTGATGTTGACATTAGTGCTACCTTTCTTAAAAGTCTTGGTGAGGCATGGAAGATTGAGGCAAGATCTATTCTTGCCAACAATACTTACAAGAGCTCCTCGTTTGATGACATCTACAACAAACTAAGGCTGTTGGAAGATGAAACTCTTTTAGAGCATGGAAGCAAGTCTACCAACAGTAACATGGCGTTCTTCTCTCATAGTGAAGGTCAATTCAATTAGAAGGACTCTTACATGCATCCAGTTACTGGATCATCATATGTCAGCGCTGGAACAAGTCCTGTCAACGTCTCCTATTCAGACGCTGACACATTCAAGAATGACTCCCCAAGAGTTAAACCTGTTGGTTTGGATTTGGATACTGTTTGTGCTTACATTGCTTCTTTGCCCAATGGTTCAGTGATTACATATGAGGACCTTGAGCAAATAAGTGATGAGCACTTGGAAGAGATGGACATTAAGTGGAACATGGCTCTTGCTAGTATAAGAGCAAATAGGTGGAACAGAAGGTTTAAAAAGAAGATGACCTTCAATGCTAAAGACACAGATTTGATAAATCCAAAGTTGAATGCTACAACTGTCATCGTATGGGGCACTTCATGAGGGAGTGCAGATCTCCTAGAAGATCTGATGCTGGTAAACCCTCAAGTCAAGTTGTTAAAGCTCAGGATTCCAAAGCCATGGTTGCAGTTCAAGGAATTGATGGTATGGGATGGGATTGGAGCTATCTGGCTAAGAATGTTGAAGAGGATAAAGCTTTGGTTGCTGATATTAAAGAAGAAGAGCATGTTGAATATGCTCTCATGGCACACTCCTCCTCTTCATCTAATAATGAGGTATATGATGACGCTTTTTGTAGCAACGGTTGTAGGTTAAATACTGAAAGACTTAACAAAGAAGTGTTAAGATTATTAGATGATATGAGTACTAAAAGATGTAAACTGTCTAATTACCAACTAGCTCTCACTGAAACTGAGAAAACTGTTTCTGAATACAAGAAAATGGAATTTGACTTAAAAGATAAAATCAATATCTTAAAACATGAGTTAGATGCTAGTATGGATATTAGAAATAGCATGGAAAGGGTTAATGGTGAGTTACAGGCTAAGTTAGATGAGGCCATTAAGAATAAAGATAATGTTAGCCTTAAAATTCAAAGATTTGATAGAGCCACCCAAACCCTAGGAGACTGTGTGGGTAAACAAAGGGATCCTAAGGACATGACTGGGATTGGGATGAATGATTACTCTTTGGTTCCACCACCAGCTGGTGACTTCTATGGTGTCCAACAAAAGGACCTATCTTGGACTGGTTTGCCAGAGCTCCAAGAGGAGGAATTCATTCCTCCACCAAGAGTTGTCACTCCAGTTGAAGAGTATCAACAAAAGTTGACTGACCTGAATGAGTGGAAGAAAGCTAACCCTACTTTATTTGTTAAGGGTGGCTTACTATATGAAAGTCCCAATGAGTCAACAACCATTAAGGTTACTAACCCACTCACTGGTAAAGTTGTTGACCTAGGCTCAAACACTGATAGAAAACCTAGCATTAAATATGCAGAGATGTATAGGAATACTAGGTCACCCAAGAGCCAAGTTAGCAATCAAGGAACAGGCTTCTTTTCTTCTAGACATAAAGTTGTATCTAGAAAAGCTTGTTACACTTGTGGTAGCTTTTCACACTTGGCATACAAGTGTGTCAACGCTCCCAAAGCCAGCGCTGACAGGAACAATTTCAGCGCTGACAGGAACAAAGTCAACGTTGTTAGAAAGTCAAACGTTGTCAGACCCAAACCTTGTGTGCAGCGAAGTCCACAAGTGATTAGACCTGCCCCATTCTTTACTAGAGGGTCTAACACTCATGGACAAAGACCATTTCAAAAGACAAACACCTGGTCTAATAGGCAATGGGTTTCTGTAGCAAACCCTAGATTCAACGCTGACAAGGGTAATTTCAGCGTTGACAAGACTAATTCCAACGCTGTCAGAAACATGACCAGACCTAAATATTTGCAACCACAGGGTAAGGGGTCTAAAGCTTCTTCAAGCTTAACATGGAGACCCAAGAAAGATCAAAACCCTAATGATAATAGGATTTCAATGACCTGCAACAGATTTAATTACATTTCAAAGGTCATTACAAAACCTATTGGGGTTAACTGGGTATTTCATCCTAAGAAGGATGAGAATGGGGTTGTTGTGAGAACTAAGTCTGTTCTTATCGAACAACCAGATGAATCCAAGTATTTTAAGACTTGGGTTCCCAAAGAAAACTAATTTGTTTTCTTTATGTGCAGGGCATTCAAAGACAGGTCAATGATTATGGATATTGGGATAGTGGATGCTCAAGGCACATGACAGGGAAGGAAGACTATTTGACGAACTTCACTCCCATTAAAGATGGTGATAAGGTTTACTTTAGAGGCGGATATGGTACTATCACAGGCAAAGGAACACTTCTCACCAAGAATTTGCGTTTTGAGAACGTCTTTCTGGTAAAAGAACTTGATTACAACCTTTTTAGTGTATCACAAGTTTGTGATAACAAAAATAAAGTTCTGTTTACTGATACTGAGTGTTTGGTGTTAAGCAATGATTTTAAGATCCCTGATGAGAAATATATTGAGTATAGAACACCTAGGCATAAGGACATATATAATGTGAATTTGAATGGGATTAAAATGAACAATAATATGTCTTGTTTTTATGCTAAGGCCTCAGTAGATGAGAGTAATTTGTGGCACAGGAGACTAGGGCACATAAATTTTAAAAATATAAATAGGCTTGTGAGACTTGGTTTGGTTGATGGTTTGCCTGAGAAGGCCTTCCATAATTACCACTCTTGTGTTGCATGTCTTAAAGGCAAGCAACACAAGGTCTCATTCAAGTCCAAACAGGTGCATACTAGTTCTAGACCTCTTCATATGCTTCACATGGACCTCTTTGGTCCAACAAATATAGAAAGTTTGAATGGTAAGTCATATTGTTTTGTCATCACAGACGACTTTTCTAGGTTTACTTGGACCTTCTTTCTAGCTATGAAGAGTGACACAGCTGATATTCTAATTGATTTTATCACTCAGATTGAGAAGAGGTCTGGCAATGAGGTTAAAATGCTTAGGAGTGATAATGGTGGTGAATTTAGGAATAAGAAGCTAGATGATTTCTGTGCCAGGAAAGGAATTACAAGGCAATTTAGTATTGCTAGAACCCCACAACAAAATGGGGTTGGTGAGAGGAAAAATAGAACCCTAATTGAAGCAGCCAGAACAATGTTGGCTGATGCTCATTTTCCTATAGCCTTTTGGGCTGAGGCTGTTAATACAGCTTGTTATGTTCAAAATAGAGCATTGGTTAACAAAATTCAGAACAAAACACCTTATGAGTTACTTTGGGGTAGAAAACCTAATATTGGCTTTCTCAGGCCTTTTGGTTGTCATGTAGTAGTGTTGGATACTAGTGATGCCTTAGGGAAATTTAGTGCAAAAGGTGATGAGGGTTACTTCATGGGGTATTCAGTGCAGAGCAAGGGATATAGGGTTTATCTTAAAGAAGAAAAACGTATACTTGAAAGAGTACATGTTAGGTTTTTAGAGAATAAACCTAGTGATCCTGAAAGTGGTCCTAATTGGTTGTTTGACTTGGAACCTTTATCTAGAACTTTAAATTATATGCCTGTCACTAATCTAGACATTGTGAAGGTAATGGAGGAACAAGTTGTTGATGTTTCAGGTACTCAGGTTCATGAAAAGGTTGGATCACAAGCAGAAAAGACATCTTCTATTGAAGAATATGTTACTATTCCAATTTGGACAGATGCTTTTGCTGCTGGAAAAGATAATGGTGGTTTTCAAGTACCACCAGATACAAACATGCATGGTCCTTCAGGCGCTAACAAAGGCAAATCTAACGCTGACAAGACCAATTCAGACGTTGATGGTTCAGACGTTGACAACAACAATTCAAGCGTTGTTAGCCCAAGCGCTGACAAACAAGATTCAGGCGTTGACAACAATTCTGCCCATCTTTTCTCTTCCATTTTTGAACAAGGAGAACCTTCCAATATATTTGAAGAGGTTCATCCTCATATTGATGTAAGAGAGTCTGATGAAGAAGATATTAGCAACATGGAGAATGAAGTTGAAGATACCAGACTTTTTGAGGGAGGAGTACTTACTTCAGTCATGAAGAATCATCCTCCTTCTCAAATCATTGGTCCTGTTAATACTCCAGTTCAGACTAGAAGATCTCACCAAGGTCTTGGTGGGTTTATTGCCAATATACACAAGAAGGTTGATACCCCTCTTGTGCAAGCATGTTTGTTTGCCTGTTTTCTGTCACAACAGGAACCCAAGAAAATATTTGATGCTCTCAAAGAACCAAGTTGGGTGGAAGCAATGCAGGATGAGCTTCACCAGTTTGCAATTCAGTATGTTTGGGAGCTGGTTGATTGTCCCAGATATGTCAGACCTATAGGGACAAGATGGGTTCTAAGGAACAAGAGAGATGAAAGAGGCATTGTGGTCAGAAACAAGGCAAGGTTAGTGGCTCAGGGATATACACAAGAGGAGGGAATAGACTATGAGGAGGTCTTTGCACCAGTTGCAAGGATTGAAGCTATTAGGATTTTTCTAGCCTATGCATCTTGCATGGGCTTCACAGTCTATCAAATGGATGTCAAGAGTGCCTTCCTCTATGGAACTATTGTTGAGGAAGTATATGTAATGCAGCCTCCTGGTTTTGAGGATCCAGAGAATCCAGATAAAGTGTATAGAGTAAAAAAGGCTATGTATGGCCTTCATCAAGCCCCTAGAGCATGGTATGGTACTTTGTCTACCTATTTGGTGGATAATGGATTCAAGAGGGGCACCATAGATCAGACACTGTTTACAAAGAAGAAAGGCAAGGATGTGTTGCTTGTACAGGTCTATGTTGATGATATCATTTTTGGGTCTACTGATTCAAAGATGAGTGAGGATTTCTCCAAGCTTATGATAGACAAATTCAAGATGAGTGCTATGGGGGAGATGAACTTCTTTCTTGGTTTACAAGTTCAGCAGAAAGAAGATGGTATCTTCATCTCCCAGGATAAATATGTTGCTGAGATCTTGAAGAAGTTTGGCTTTTCTCCACATGGAAAGAGGGCTACTACTCCTATGGATAGAGAACACCCTTGGGGAAAGATTGGAGATGGGAAAGATGTTGATGTCAGGCAGTATAGATCCATGATTGGATCCTTGATGTATCTTACTGCCTCCAGACCTGACATCATGTTTGCTGTGTGTGCTTGTGCACGCCATCAAGTGACTCCCAAAGAATGTCACCTATATGCTGTGAAGAGGATCTTTAGGTACCTAAGATGCTATCCTGGTCTTGGTTTGTGGTACCCAAAGGATTCACCATTGGAGCTGATTGCATATTCATATAGTGATTATGGAGGTGATAAATTTGATAGGAAATCCACAACTGGTGGATGTCAGTTTCTTGGGAGCAGGTTGATATCTTGGCAATGCAAGAAACAAACAGTGATGGGTAATTCTACAACTGAAGCAGAGTATGTTGCTGCAGCTGCTTGTTGTGGACAAGTTTTGTGGATTCAGAACCAGCTGTTGGACTATGGGTATAATTTCATGCATACCAAGATATTTGTTGACAATAACAACACTTTATGCATCATTAAGAATCTTGTACATCATTCTAAAACTAAACACATAGAAATTAGACACCATTTTATTAGAGATTGCTTTGAGAAAGGTTTAATACAACCAGATAGGGTTGACACTGAGGAAAATGTGTCAGATTTACTAACTAAACCTTTTGATGCTGGGAGATTTCAATACTTGGTAACAAGTATTGGAATGGTCAATCTCACATAATATGTGTTTTGGAGTCTTTTTGTAAAAGTATGTACAGGATGATGCATTGTTATTGGTCTTATGCTGATTTAGATTTTCCACTATATTTTTCTAACACTGACAAAGGTTGCTTGAACGCTGATAAGTGTTTTTGCAACGTTGTCAGCAATATAATTGTCTAACGCTGACAAAGCTTCCCTCAACGCTGTCATGTGTTATCGGAGCGTTGTCAGCAACAATGTTAGTTTTGTGGTTTTTAATCTAAATGTGCAGATGGTGTTAGCAGTATACCATTGGATACAGAGTTGCTTATGGATCAATGGAGAAGCATTTGGACAAGTTTTTATTTATGGATGATGGTTGGAATTTTCAATTCCTATCTTGACATAAATTTTTATGTTCATGCATATTTTTGACAACTTATGTATCATAGTTTAAGGGGAAGTTTTAGGAACCCTTAGGATGTTTGGGTATCCATATGATACTCTTATCACAATTCTAGATTGTGTCCACAGGTGAGTATGAGTTAGTTTTACTAAATCATGAGGCACTGTAGCATGCAAAGTTGATATACTATGCATGCTGCCAAGACATTTTTGGCCTAGAATTGGTTGTGGTCTGTTGGGAGACTTTGGAATAATTTTGTTATGGGATTTACCTGGGAGTAACAAGGAATTTTGTAAGGTAACTTGGTTGTTAAGAGTTTTGGTTAGCAAGGGACACTAGAGGACTGTTATGTCTATCTTGCTTAAGCAAGTGTGCATAACTTGACAGTGCTTGCCGCCCTATAATAATTATCAGCTTTTTGGTTATCTTCTCTAGGATAAATTACTTTGTTAAGGTCATTTTTCATTTTTAAACATTTTTATTTTTGGACGCTGACAAGTATATTTCCAAGCGTTGTTGTGACCAATTTGGACGCTGACATGGCTATAGGCAAACGTTGACAAGATTATAGCCGTTGGGCGTTGATAGGTTATTTTTTACCGTTGACACTCAATGGGACCTACCCAGTTGTTACTTTTTGACATATTTTTAGGCCGTAACTTTAGGAGTTGTTACTTTACATTTAATGCATGAGATAAACTTATACTTTTTCAATATTTTCATGATTCATTTTTGAAAATACTTGCCTATTTTTGGGCCTATCACATGCATTTTCTTCTCCTATAAATTTGGCTCCTATTTTTAAACAGGGTATCTATAATTCTTGTCTAACACAATTTCTCTTATCAACTTCATCTTCTTCACTTAAATTTAACAGCTTTCAACAATGGCACCAAAGTTTAAACCATCAGAATTGGAATTGGGGTTCAGATCTCAACACAACATGATCGTGTATCTTGAAGCTGATGATGCTCTGTTTCCCCAATACACACAAATGGTGGCGTATTTGAACACATCCCCTTTAAGGTATGCTCTTTCTCATGCACCACTCATTCCAGTCACACATATTAAACAGTTTTGGAACACTGTCAGTTCCTCAACAGTTAATAGAGTGACTACATTGACTTCTATTGTTCATGGGAGACCTTGGGTGGTTACCGAGGCTTTGGTACGCCAAGCCTTGCATCTTGATGATGCTGATGGTATAGCCACCCTTCCCATTAATGAAATAGAACAAGGGCTTAGGGATTTGGGATATCCTTTTCCTGATGAAGGTACCTTAAACAAGTATCATAAGCAGGAATTTCCCCCAGCCTGGAAGTACCTCATACATGTCCTCCTTCAATGTTTGAGTCCCAAATTCACTGCACACAATGAGATTAATAGATCCATTGCAAGTGCTATTGTGTGCATTGCAACAGGGCAAAAATTTAATTATTCTAAAATGATTTTTGAGGGCATGTGTAAAAATAAGGGGAACAAAATGACTTTAGCTTATCCCCATTTTCTACAAATGGTTTTTGATGTCCAAGGTTACTGCTCAAGGGATCATAATGATTTTTATAAGATCCCTGAGCAAAAGAAAGCTATTTTTTTGAAGATGAACTCACCACCCTATCGTGACTTACCCTTAACCCAAGCTATGCTTTCTGTTATTGCAGCAGCACAACCCCAACCAGACCCCTAACCACAAATTGACCCTCAACCACAACTTGACCCAATACCTGAACCCATTCCTTCACCTGATCCTATGCAACTTGACCAAGATCCCTTCAACGCTGACACATTGAATGTTTGCGTTGATGTGCCTATTTCCAACGCTGATACACAACCTTCACACACCCAAACACCCCTTAACCAACCCACATCCACTCATTCTTCCATACCATCTTCCACACCTCCTGAATATAGGTTGCTGAAACGCCAAAGGACTACTGGAGTGTTCTCCTCTGGTGGTCCTAGCCATGTAGCAGAGAGAACCACCACCACAAGTGTGGCTGGTGACCTGGATGAGGCTGGGACTATTGGTTCTGGCTTAGAAGCTGGCCAAGGCAGTCCCACCATCATTAAGTCCTCATCCATGCCCAATGAATCTGACTTGGGAGGTCAAATCCCCATTTTAGAAGAGGGCATACTGGAACCAATGACTCTTATGGAATTGACGGCAGTCTGCATTAGCTTGCAAAAGCAAAATGCAGACTTAGTACAAGTTGTCATCTCACAAGGCCTTGAACTCAAGCAATTGAGGGAGAGGATTGTTGTTTTGGAGAGTGCTAGTGCAAGGAGGGGTATGGAGGAATCTTCCAAAGGGGAGGAAGATCCAATAAATCTGAGTGATAAGGGCAGCCATGATGGTCAATCTTTGGATGTTGCTGAGGCCCTTACAACTTTGAAGAAATAAACAGGTTTTGATACGTCCTTAGTCTCTCCTACCAACTTAAATTTATCATTTACAGCTATGTTGAGAGAGGTTACAAAAGGCGCCGAGGGAGGATATTTGGGCGTTGACAAGGAGAATTTGGACGCTGATAGAAATATTTTGGGCGTTGATAGGACAAAATTGGGCGTTGACAGACCTGCACATGAAGGTGATGTATCCCAGTCATCATCTATCATCAAGGAGGTTTCTACACAGGTATTACCATCTACCTTACCAACCATTGCACCATCAGATAAGGGTAAGGGTATAATTGTAGAAGAGATTGTTCCAAAGGATGCAGCTCAAGTTGAGTTTGATAGAAGATTAGCTGCACAAATTATGGAACAGGATAAAAAGGAGGTGAAAGAGTCACCCTTTGTTGTGACTTCAGAAGAAGGAAGTGATGGAGCTAGCTCAGACTCAAGTGTGATGATTATAGAACCAGAAAGGCTTGAGTATGGGGATGAGTTGGCTAAGGAGAAGTTGAGAGAGTTGAAATTGCAGGTTGACTTTGACATGCCAGAGGTGGTTCAAATGTACAATGCTTGGGAAGAAAGATGTATGGAGAATCCAGACTTGACCATTTCAGATCAAATATGAGGTTTGGAGATTCTTCTTAGAGTTCAGAAGGATTTCCAGGTAATTTTGAAACACAAGGCAAGCAACATTCTCTCAGAATTGAAAAGGGATAGAAGGGAGCTATATTTCATGTTGCTCAGATGTCATGGAGTTGGATGGACTTATCAGAAGTTGAGGGCATTGACATTTGATGAATTGGAATGCAAGGCTTATCCCATTTGGATGAGAGTGCAGGAAGCAAACACTCTCAGACTTCTTTCAGATGAAAGAAAGGAAGAACTTGCAGAAGAAATGGAACTCAAGAAAGCTATGTTTGTTCCTAGGCCAGTGAAGAAGGGAATTTCATTTGAGTTTCCCAAAGATATGGATCCACTATATCCAAGTGAAGCTGTCATCAGAAAGAGCCTCAAGCTCTCACCTTTAGAAGCTTCAGATATGGTGCAAGTGTTAACATTAGATTCCAGGAACCAATTGTGAGCTATGAAGAAGATGAATGTGGGTTTTGGAAGATTGGCAGATATGGCAAAGAGGTACACACTTTTACCACTCTCATATCTTTTTTTGCAAGTTGTGATAGAGAAGAATTGGTGGACCTTTGGAGGTTGCTGGAGACCAAGTATGAGGCTGAAGCACCAACTTCAGCTAATGGAATAAAACTTTGGTTCACATTCAAAAGAATGTGTGGACCAAAAGATGAGGATCCTGCAATTTGGAAGGATCTTGAAGATGACCTCAGTGGTCTTCAATGGAGGTTATATTCAGCTGCTGGTGTTTACCATTTGAGTTCTACAAAGTTTGCTGAGTATCTACTTGTGGATGGTCAGTATTTCATATCCAAAGCTATTTTGGAGAAGATGAAGGATACTCAGCTGGAAATAGATTATTCAAGTGACGTGGCAAAAGATTTGATCAGATTTATTCATTATCAATATGAGAAGGTTTGTAAGATTCCTCCTAGTCCTTAATGCTTATTCAGAAACTTGATCATAAGAGTGGATATCAAGTTTAGGGGAGGATTGTTGGGAATAAATTAAGGCCAGATCACTTGAGCGCTGACAAGAGTGAAACAAGCGTTGACAAGAACAAAACAAGCACTGACAGCTCAAGCGTTGACAAGATAAAGTCAAGCGTTGACACATTGAAGACAAGCACTGATAGGAAGATATACTCTACGCGTTTATTGTATTCTAGATTACTTCTAGTAAAGATAAGAACAACAATGTATTTTCTATATTTATCTTTACCTAGAATAGCTGATACGTAGATTATTGTACAAGGCTTCTTATGTCTATAAAAGAAGGCCTTTAGGTTAATGTTATATATAAGTTTTCATTCGTAAACTACTTTCATTGTAAGCAAGTTTGATATCATTATCAAAGTGAAAGTTCGTTTATATCATTGTGTGTTCTTGATTAAGTGTTAATTCCGCATAACACTTAGATTATCATAAGCATATACAAAGGTTTCTCTAAGTGTATTACTTGATCTAGTCTCGTATACATAAAGCTAAATCGATCTAAGTTTGGGATCAACAATGCCTCACAACCTCACCCATATTCACCAGCAAGCATTGCACCTTATGCCCAGTCATCATACCCTTCTTATCAAGAAAATGCAGCATATCCATCAAGCTATTCTGACCACATGAGTATTCCTCCTAGTGCTTATGCCGCTCAGCAAGACCAAGCATTGTATTGTGATAATGATGAAGTTCCCATTCCTGAATTCAAACAAGGAACTGACCCAGTTGAAGTGTTAGCCACTATGTCTGCTTATCTCACAAGGACATTGAGCAAACAAGGATTTAGAGGACCAGCTCCTACTAACAATCAACAGAGGAATTCATCCAATTCTCGACAACAAGCTACCATTGAGAATGGCAGGGTAACGGTTCAACCTATACAACCTAATCAGGGGAGACCCACTACATTAACCAATACACGCATGGTCAATCCTGCTCCAATGGTCAAAATTCCTCCACGGGCTAATTCCATAGGTAAGTTGAGAATGATTACATGCTACAACTGTAAGGAAGAGGGTCACATGTCTAGGTATTGCACAAAACCCAAGAGGAGAAGGGATGGTCAATGGTTTGCAGAGAAGATTTATTTGGTAAACGCTCAAGCACAAGGACAGGAACATGATGAAGAGGAGCTTGCATTTCTTGCTGATCCAGGGATTGCGGAACAAGAAGTTGTCACTACACAGAATGCAGCATACCAAGCAGATGATCTGGATGCTTATGATTCAGACTGTGATGATCTTCAATCTGCTCAGGCAGCTCTTATGGCAACTATCTCTAGCTTTGGGCCAGATAAAATATCTGAGGTACCTACTAATACCACTGATACTAGTATTCAACCACATCAAGTTGGGCAAGAGGGTGCTGATCCGAATGAGTCTTCGGTGGTGAGTCTTTCAAACGAGGAGACAATCAATGATAGCAATATCAATGCAAGTCCCCAGACTTTGAGTGAATCACAACCGGGAGTCATTTCGCATACGCATACTCCTGCTCAACAAGATTTGGTCATGGTTCCTGCAAAATTACTTAGCCAAATGAATACTGCACTATTAGAAACCCTAGCTAAGAATAAGAATTTATCTGCTGAGCTTGCCTTGTGCAATGAAAAAGTTCAAACTTTGGAATTAGTTCCTTCGTCCAATGTTCTAACCAATCCCGAATATGATCATTTTCGAAACAAAAAAATGGGTCATTTGCAAGAAATTGAAACCTTAAGAGCAGATCATTCCAACGAACTTAAAGAAAAAGAGTTAGTTGTCACTAATTTTCATAAACTTCAAACGGATTTTGAATTACTCGAGTCTAAAAAGAATGAAATGGAAATTAATGCGGCTAATAAGATTAGAAGTTTAGATTATTTTCTTTTAAGACAATACGCTGCCTCTCAACTAGTGCACTTATTTGACGCTTCATTTAGAGAATTTAACTTATCGCATCAAAAAGGCCTTCCCCCTAACCCACGGTATGCAAAACAAGCTTTTATCCATAGTCCAAGACTTTATAATGCAACCCAATTAGGATTGGTCTTAGATCCGATTGTTATTTTCGAGGATCGCACAAATAAGGATCTAGTTGATGAGAATCGGTCATACAACTTTGCAAAATATCCCCAGTGTGATTATTTTAAAATGAATCAGAAGCTTGCAAAAACGGACTTTAGAATTCGCTTCCATATGGATAAAGATCTTATCACAGCACCAACCTACATGTTAAATGAAGAAAACCCTAGTACACTTCCTACACTTGTCAAAATAGAAGGACCTAAGGAAATTCCAAAGGATCTTCCACCTGTTAGCACTGTATGGATAAACTTGCAAGAGATTAATCAATACTTTGCTAGTTTTGACAAGGTCATCCCGGAATGTACGACTTCAAATGGCTTAAACGCTGGAGAATGGGCTTTCGAACACATGAACGAGGTCTTTAAGAATGAGATCAATCCGTTTGTCGAAAGACTAAAAGGAAGTTTTGCATCTCTTTCGGAAAATCTCGAGTTTGAAATTAAAGAAGTTCAAAAAGTGTTTTATGAAATGGACACCGCTTACGAACTACAATTAATTGAAAAGGAAAAGATTTTATCCGAATATGACCGATTCTTGTCCCAAGTAATTTCGTGTGATGTGCTTACTACTGTGAATGTTAATTATTCGAATGAGCTTGCATCCGCTATGAATAACTGTGATGTTGTGAATATATGTGATGATGTGCATGATATCTCTGTAAATGTTGCTGATACTCTAAATGAGGTAGATAATCATTCTTGTCACGAGTCTAACGCTGAATTTTTAAAGCTTCAAGATTCTTACAGTTTACTTATAAAACGCTTTAATCAACTTGAACAACATTGTATATCTTTAGAATTATAACAACAAACTCAAAATGAGGATCTTTTGATAACAAATGGTTGTGAAAACAGTGTTGAGACGAGTGACAAGATGATTGAGATAGTTAAGGCATTAGAGGAAGATATTATGAGATTAAAGAGAGATGTGTCATCGAATGAAACACTAAAATTGGAACTAGAGGCTGCAGAGTCTAAAAACCAGGACTTAGAAATTAGACTTTCGTCTATTCTAGGAGAGATGAATCGTGCAAGACAGGGAATGTCCAATCTTTATGGTTCACTAGAAGAACGCTTCGCTTTTAACGCGGCACAGCAACAATCTTATGTTGAACAACTGAACCAAAAATGTGAGGAAATCTCTGACTTAAATATCCAGCTCATTGACAAAAACATGGTTTTGGCCGAGTTAAAGGAGACACTTCTTCTCACCCGACAAGAAGTTGTTACTAACTTAGCTACCAACTCTGCACCGTCCTCTAGTGCTCCATCAACCAATTCAGTAGTGCTCTATAAGAACCCGCGCCATAAGCAAAATCCGATTACTTACGATGACTATATGAGGAATGCAATTAAGCACGTGGATCTTGTTAGGGATATTTTAGATGATTTGTATGCGTTAGATCCCTCAAGAAGTTACTATTATTCAGCTCATGAATTTATTAAGCGTGTTCAATATTGCTTAGCATATTTGCAATACATAGGAAAATCGGGTTCTACACTACTCACTAATCGACCCATTGCTGTAACTCCATTCAATAAGACCCCAGGAGCAAAACCGTCATTGGCACCATCAACTAAGGCACCGTTAAAATCTGTTGCTAATATTCCCACTTTGCCTTCTACAGGATTAAAAGAGTCTACTAGGGCTAAAGGATCGCCACTCAAGAAAGATAAGATCAAACCCTCAACTAGTAGTACCATCAAGAAGAAAGTAGAAGCTCACCCTAGGAATGTTATTTCAGATTCAAATAAGAAGAATCATGTTGCTAAGACTAAAAGCTCTGCGCCTGTGCAGAAGTCTAAACCATTTGTGAATTCTGATTTGAAATGTTGGAATTGTAATGAATGCATGTTTTCCCAACGTCATGATTTGTGTCTTATTGATCATGTGAATGAAATGAATGCCATTAGGAATGATGTTGAATGGAAGCCAACTGGGAGAACTCGTACCCAAGTTGGATGGCAATGGCGTCCCACTGGTAGGACCTTTACATTAGATGGAAAAATGTGCCCTTTAACTAGGAATGCATCCATTAAGGTTAGGTCTCAGCGTCCTTTAGTTAGGCACACTAGCACTAAAGTATGGAAACCGCGCCCTTTAATTAGGTCAGCCCCCACTATAGTGCCTATCAGTGAAGAAATACCTCAGGATTTAAGCCAACTTGAATCTACACCACCAACTAGGAAGAAGGCTAGGAAATCTAAGAAACCTAAAGTTAGAAAATCTAAGATCATTAAATCTGTACCTGCTAATAACAAGGAACATCCAGATTCCGAAACCTATACATTGTCCTCGTCTGGTGATAGCTTTTCAGGTGGTCCAAATCATCCTCTGGTATTTGGACTCCGGTTGTTCAAAGCATATGACCGGAGATCGCTCGATGCTCCGAAAATTCGTCAGCAAGTTTCTTGGAATGGTAAAATTCGGTAATGATCATATTGCAAAGATAATGGTGTATGGTGAATATCATATTGGAAATGTCACAATTTCAAGGGTATACTATGTAGAAGGTCTTGGTCATAATTTATTTTCAGTAGGACAGTTCTGTGATTCCAACCTAGAGGTTGCTTTTCGACAACACACTTGTTTCATCCGCAACTTGGAAGGAAAAGACTTGTTGAAGGGGTCTCGTGGTGCAAATCTTTATACTTTGTCCCTACAAGACATGATGGCCGCCTCTCCAGTATGTCTTCTCTCCAAAGCATCTAAGACCAAGTCATGGTTATGGCATCACAGATTATCTCATCTCAACTTTGATGCTATTAATCATTTGGCTAAAAACGAATTAGTTCGTGGTCTTCCAAAGCTCAAATTTCACAAGGACCATTTATGTTCCGCGTGTTCAAGGGGGAAAAGTACCAAGAAATCATACAAGCCCAAAGCTGAAGACACCAATCAAGAAAAACTTCATCTTTTGCATATGGATCTTTGTGGGCCAATGCGAACCGAAAGTGTGAGCGCTAAGAAATTCATCCTTGTTATTGTGGATGATTTCTCCAGGTTTACATGGGTTAGATTTCTACGTACAAAGGATGAAGCACCAAAGGCTATCATTACTTTTCTGAAATTCATTCAGGTACGTTTAAATACTACTGTCCGCCGTATTCGTACAGATAATGGAACAGAGTTCGTCAACCAGACTCTTCGTGATTACTATGAAGAAGTTGGTATTTCACATGAAACATCCGCTGCACGAACTCCACAACAAAACGGTGTCGTTGAAAGACGGAATCGTACGCTTATGGAAGCTGCTAGGACTATGCTGATTTATGCGAACGCTCCATTATTCTTGTGGGCAGAAGCTGTATCTACTGCATGTTTCACCCAAAATCGCTCTATCATTCGGAAACGCCATGGAAAAACACCTTACGAGCTTCTACATAATCGTAAACCCGATGTTTCATTCTTTCATGTGTTTGGTGCTTTTTGCTATCCAAACATTAATAGTGAGAACTTGGGCAAACTTCAACCGAAAGCCGATATAGGTATTTTCATTGGTTACTCACCCTCCAAGAAAGCATACCGAATTTACAACCGTCGTCTTGGTAAGATAGTAGAAACTATGGACGCAAATTTCGATGAGCTGACAGCGATGGCTTCTGAGCAACGCAGCTCTGAACCCGCGCTTCATGAGATGGGAACCGGTGCTATTAGTTCCGGATTAGTTCCCAATAATCCTACTTCTACATCATTTTTACCACCTACAAGGCCCGAGTGGGATAAACTATTTCAACCGTTGTTTGATGAATTATTTGATCCCCCAAATGATGAAGTTCCGGCATCTGTAGTGATAGCTCCAATCCCTGAAGTTGTTGCTCAAGCTAATGAAGCTTTATCAAATGCATCTTCAATTAACATTGAACCAGATGCACCTCTACCAAGTGATTCTCAAACTACACCTGAATCTTCACCCTTACTTGTGCCTAATGATGTGGAAGAGGAATCTATTGATCATGATTTGGAATATGCTCACCTACAAGAGCTTCCATTCTTTGGTATACCGATACCTGAAAATTCTTCAGCCGCGTCTACCTCAGAAGAAGCTCCTACAATCGTTCACTCCAGACCACCACGGATTGAAAATCACATCACCAAATGGACAAAAGATCACCCAATTAGGAATATTATTGGAGGTCTCGATCGACCAGTCTCGACACGCCATCAATTACAAGATAGTGCACTCTATTGCTATTTTGATGCATTTCTCTCCGAAGTTGAACCTAAAAACTGGCAACATGCTATGACTCAATCATCTTGGATTGAATCCATGCAAGAGGAACTAAATGAATTCCAAAGACTTGAGGTATGGGAATTAGTTCCTCTCCCTGACAAGGTAAACATCCTTACTTTGTTGTGGGTTTATAAGGTTAAACTCGATGAGATGGGTGGAGTCTTGAAGAATAAGGCTAGATTAGTTGCTAGAGGATATAAACAAGCCTTGGGTATCGACTTTGAAGAATCTTTTGCTCCAGTTGCAAGATTGGAGGCTATTAGACTATTCCTTGCGTATGCTGATCATATGAACATGATCGTCTATCAAATGGATGTGAAGACGGCATTTTTGAATGGTGAACTAAGGGAAGAAGTCTATGTTAGTCAGCCGGATGGGTTCGTTAGCACGGAGTTTCCTAATCATGTGTACAAGCTTAAGAAGGCTCTTTATGGGTTGAAACAAGCTCCACACGCGTGGTATGATCTCCTTTCAACATATCTCATTTCGGAAGGCTTCTCCAAAGGCAAGGTGGACCCCACTCTATTCACTCTCAAGGAGGACAACGACATGATACTGGTACAAATTTATGTTGATGATATAATATTTGCTACCTCTAACATAGAATTGTCAAACCGTTTTGAGAAGATAATGTCCACACGCTTTCAGATGTCAATGATGGGAAAAATTTCATTTTTCTTAGGATTACAAATTTCTCAGAATCCTAGAGGCATCTTTATTAATCAATCCAAATATGCTCTAGAATCATTAAAGAAATATAACTTTGAGAATTGTGACCCGTGGATACTCCAATGGTGGAGAAATCCAAGTTAGATGAAGATAGGAATGGGACTATTGTCGATCCAAAACTCTACCGTGGGATGATCGGCACCCTTCTCTATCTGACTGCTAGCAGGCCTGATCTGCAATTTGCCGTATGCATGTGTGCCCGGTATCAGGCTCGGTCTACCGAAAAGCACCTACATGTTGTTAAAAGGATCTTTCGGTATCTCAAAGGAACACTTCATCGTGGTCTATGGTATCCGAAAGATTCCTCTATTGCTTTAATATCATATGCAGATGCCGATCATGCTGGGTGTCAAGACACGAGACGTAGCACTTCTGGGTCTGTGCAACTTCTTGGAGATAGATTGATTAGTTGGTCTTCAAAAAGGCAGAAAAGCGCTGCAATTTCTAGCACGGAGGCTGAATACATTGCCATGTCCGGTTGTTGTGCTCAAGTCCTTTGGATGAGATCAACTAACTGACTACGGTCTTGGATTTAACAAAATCCCGATGTATTGTGACAACAAGAGCGCCATTGCCCTTTGCTGCAACTACGTTCAACACTCCCGGGCAAAGCAGATCGACATTCGATACCATTTCATTAAAGAGCAGGTGGAGAAGGGAGTGATCGAGCTGTATTTTGTCACTACTGAGTATCAGCTGACAGATATGTTCACAAAAGCCTTAGATCGAGGACGAATCGAGTTTTTGATCGACAAGCTTGGCATGAAATCCTTCTCTCCAGCGACTCTCAAAGAGTTGGCAGAAGAATCAGCAGAATAGTGGTGGTAAACTATTCATGCGTATCCTTTGTTCGTGATCATGTATATTATCGTAAATATATAAACCACAAAAAGAAAAATACAAAAATATAAAACCAAGAAAAACCATAACAAATATAAAACCAAGAAAAACCATAAAAAATATAAAACGAAGAAAAACCATAAAAAATATAAAACCAAGAAAACCAAAAAATATTTTCTTTTTAAATCGGGCATGTCTCTTAGTACGGTAATATTTACGGCTTTAGAAATGTCGATCAATATTGACACGGCGCCATAAATAGATTCCATATAAAAGTTGTACATTTTTTAAAAACATGCCCATTATGGCTTGTAGTTATTTCAGACTGCAACCCGCTTTTCGCATTAAAGTCACATATTTCTTTTGAAAACGTTGGCTCACAACGGGAATTAATTTTCTCGGGCAAGGTTTACTTTAAAACCTTGTAAGGGACCAAGTTTACTTTATAACTTGGTCTAACACAAATTTGTGTACGCATCAGTGCACTTATTTTGTATAAATAAGAGAAATCTTATTCCCACCAGAATTGTTCTTAAAATCACTAAACCGGAACAAGTCTTCTAGTATATTTGTTCTTCTAAAAACAATGACTACAGCTCTTTAAATAGAAAACGGGTCTATGTTTAAGGGGGAGCAAATATTACATTACTTTTGGAATTAAAATGCATCTTCAAAAAGGATTTTCAGAAACTATAAAACCAGCCATTCTCATCTCTATATGCTTTGTTATTTTATGTGGCTTGAGGTATTTCCTGTTTGAAATTAAGCTTTAGGAGTTTGTTGTCGTGTTTGCCTTCTAAGATAAGACGTTACAGGTTTAGGTGTTAGCTATTTCACGTGTTGTTACATGTCTTGGTTAAACATTTTACACCTTGGGGGAACACAAATTGCAAACTTGCAACTAAGGGGGGGGGACCAAATTGCAATTTATTGCAACTTGGTTTGACCACAGTCAAATAAATATCCCACCCCCCCTCATTTATCTGTCTTAACAGAAACTCAAAACACACACTCTTCCGCCATTGTTATAGCTTCATACCCATCTTATCGTGCCTTTGTTTATCTCTGATCTAGGTATAACTATATTCATTTGTGCTTATGTTTATTAGATGTTTATTTCTCATGCTAATATCATTAACTCATACGAATATCCAAACGAATCTGAACCAATTTAGGGTTTCTTGATTGTTGATAAAAACAAGTTTTTAGAGCTGGGATGTGTTCATATTGCCTAGATATACATTGGATATTAACAGGTTGGCTTATAACATCGTCCTTGTCCCGTAATCGCTCAATTAAGATTTACCTCGGTTCTATCACCAAGAATGCGATTTATGGCTACGATCCATTCTCATCGCATTGATTGCGATGGCTTTACCAAATCCACTCGCTACGATGGCTCATTACGATGGGCCTGTTGCGATGGTCCATTGCGATGGATCGTTGCGATGGTCCGTTGCGATGGGTCGTTGCGATGGTTCATTGCAATGGATCGTTGCGATGGTCCGTTGCGATGGATCGTTGCGATGGTCCGTTGCGATGGATCGTTGCGATGGTCTGTTGCGATGGATCGATGCGATGGGTCTGATACGATGGCACCAATGCGATGGGTCTGTTACGATGGCTCCAATGCGATGGGTAGGATGCGATGGGTAGGATGCGATGGGGTAGGATGCGATGGATAGGATGCGATGGGTAGGATGCGATGGGTAGGATGCGATGGGTTGAGTGCGATGGGTTGGCACGATGGATATAGTTCGATGGACTTAATACAATGAATTCACTACGATGGGTATAAAATGACACATTATTACAATGGACAACATTTGCTAAGTTATAAGATATGTGAAGCACTATAATGGACTTAGTTTTGCTATGTCCTTGCCTTTTATATCTCGTTATGTGATTCTGAATGTATGACCTTGGTCCATATGATCTATGCTTGTTTTTGCTACTCAAACATATGTGGTGATAATTTGTTGTGATTGATATCCCATGCTTAGAATTTACATGTTTATGAGATATATATGTGTATATATCAAGTGTGCTTGTATTTATTTAAAAGCAGGAAAATGTCGATAACCGAAGAAGAACAAAAACAATTAGATATTATACTTGTTCCACTTAATGCTCGAATGCAACATGCACCAAACAATTTTCGTTTGAGAGACGATTTTGATCCTTCTTTGGCGGCATTCAAAATAGCAACAGACATCCTAGATTGTTCACCAATAAAGGATGCATTACGTGTCACTGCATCGGTTCCTGAAGTATACATGCATGAATTTTGGGCAACTGCCTCAATCACACAAGCAAAGCAATTGTCCAAGAAGATAATCTATTTTACTCTGAACAACAAAGCCTTGACATTTGACCCGCGTCAGTTTAGGCAACTATTTAAGCTTCCAAAGCTTGCAAAGGGGAACACTTTGTGCCTGATCCAGATGCAGAAGAACTACTTAGAGTAATCCGAGAGTTGAACTATGAGGGTGAAATTGGTTTTATTTCTCAGTTTAACACGTCACATATTGGACAACCTTGGAAAGCAATTGTCATCACTTTAGTGAAGTGCCTTACTTCCAAGATTCGCGGATCAGACGCAATGCGACCCGCTCAGGCAGTTATCTTTTGGGGTCTCTACACCGGATCTAAAGTGGATTATGCTTTACAACTTTGGGAAGAATTTTGTCATCAATTCACAAGTTCCAAGAGAAAAGCGGTGCATCTTCCATTTCCAAGGTTCACAAAACTCATTATCAATCACTTCATGAAGAGTGACCCAGATATTGATCATCGCGGGAACTTCTTCTATCATACTCAAGATGATGACGATGTGTTAGACACTATGACTGCGGATAATCAATTCACAAAATATAAACTCAGACCAGCTCAAGTGCCAGCAATCATGATGAATGACGGTATAAGGGAAAGTGATCACTACAGAGAGATGCTTAAAGATATTGAAGCACAGTTTATACGAGCAAATGCAGATCCTTCCGAAAAACAAGCAGAGACGCAAAAAGGAAAACGAAAGAAAAGAATTTCCAAGCGCCAATCGACTGTTTCATCAAAAGACAAAGGCACAGGGAAAGAACATTTAGTTGATGAAGATGCTGAAGATGCTGAGATGACCCAAACAGAGGAAGAACAGGAAGAAATACCACTTCGAAAAACAAAGAAAGCAAAGCAGACCGAGGGTAAAGAAGCAAGTGTTGCTCCCGAAAAACCTGCTCAACAACAGATTTCTGAAGCCAAACGACTGCGTATTGTTCTTCAACAAAGCAGACAGGAAGCTTTTTCCACAGGCTCAGGTTCAAGAATGTTTGAGGACGTACTTAGCAGAATTCGACAATCTTGATGCTGACTTGGCATTTTATGAAGATCCTCTCGACGAAGATACTTATGAAGATGCTGATAACTACCACCTTGAAAGTCATGAGCCAAGTGAAGAACGTGAGAGTAGTGCAGACACTGATACAAGTATGATGTATCGAGACGCCAATATTACCACTTCTTTACCAGAACCAACTCACATGGTGTTAAACGAAGATGCTCATGCAACTCTAATACAAGAGACTCAACTTCAAAGTAAGTCTACTTCTGGTTCTGATGACGTCTTAAAATATCTTAATCTGGAAGGGGAGGGCGTTGAGGTCACAAACACTGATCTGTCAACAAACGAAGCCATGGTGGATGTTCCCATAACTACTGTTACATCCACCACCACTCCACCATTATCCACCCTGGTCATCAGTGAGGTCATTACACCAGTTATCACCCCGGCACCCGCTGCACAACCAGTATCTACCACCATCATCACCACTGAATCTACACCGTCATCCGCAGCTGAACAACTTGTATCAACCACCGCCCCAATCACTGTATCTACATCAACACCTATCCTTCAACAACCAGTATCATCCACCACCACGTTAACAGTTATGGTTACACCTCCACCAGAAGCACCACAAGTATCATCCACATCCAATCCCTTCCTCACCGTCAATGATCCACTAATCCAGTCTCTTCAACAACAGCTGGAGGCTCAAGCTACACAAATAGCTACATTGACTGAAAGGATCACCACTCCTCTCAAGGAACCACAACCTGATGAGCCTACACTTCAGAAACTAACAGATAGAGTGTCTAGACTTAAAGCAAAACACAAATCATTTCTTAAAGAGAAGAAAACCCGTGACAAAGAAAATGCTGCTTTTCTTGGTTCAATTGACGAGCAGATGACCACGATCATTCGGTGAGAAGTCAAGTCCTATGTTGATCAACAGCTACCAAATCTTATCGGTAATGGTTTATCTACACTTCAACTCATGACAATGTTACAGACACGTCTGCTAGACTTGAAATCTCATAAATCGAAATACAAACGCAAAGTTCAGCAATATCTCAACAAAGCAATTCTTGAAGAGAAACCTGTAGACACTACCGACTCTGAGTCTGACGATGCAGACGAACTAGAGGAGGAAGAAGATGAGGGTAACGATGAGGAGGATGTTGGTGACAATGAACAAAATGAGGAAGAAGATAAGGAAGGAGATGAGGAGGAAGAAAAGGATGAAGAAGAAGAGGATAAGGATGACGATGAAGATAAGGACGAAGATACATGTGACGATGAGTATGACGATGATGATAATGACGACGGTAATGGAACCACCAAGGGTGATCAGAATGACGAAACAGGTACTAATGCCGAAGAGCCTAATAAGGATGACAGTGACAAAGCTACTGAGAAGGGTTTAGAGGAAGCTGTAGAAAACATTGCTGAAACCACTGGAAAGACAATAGAGTCTACTGTACCAGAAACTCAGCAACTCGATACAGGTATATCTACAGCACCAGCTTTTACAACTGATTCTCACAATGAATCTGTAGAATATATGCAAGCAGAAGAACCCACACAGCCAATGCTTGAAGAAGAACCTCACGATGATATACCGGTGATGCAAGATCAACCTTCCACACCATCTGAAGATCCGCACAACAGTGATATGGAAGTTGAAGATCTACATGTACCAGAACCAACGTTTGCTGAATCTTTAATCATCGATGACACGGTACAGGAGCAACTTTGGCTAACAAATGCAGCACCACAACATCCTTTTGCCACTGCAACTGAAATGGAGATGACTCAATTCCTCAATAACCCTATCGATTTCTCGGCCTTTTTACGGTATTCTCATGGGCAATCGACAATGACTCCAGATTTGATCAAAATGGCAGCTGCAAACATGGACTTCTTTGATACTTTGAACATCACCCATAATGAAGCAGAATATCATTTGAATGAGCTTACCAAGCAATAAGAGCGACAACTACAGGAATTCAAACTCCCGTATTGCGACCTCTTACACCAACGGTCATTGCCGGTTCTGCAACAATCCCAATAGAACACTTTGTGTCTCACGACCTTGAATACCTTGAGAATGGAGCAAAGAAATATGCCACGTCACTCACCATGGTTAAGGCGATTAACTTGGAGAATGTTCCATGGATAGAGGATAAAGTACCTGGAACCATATGGAGAAAGAAAGTGCTCCAGTTCTATGACACTTATGTAGCACTTGGCATCTCTCACTGGAATACGAAGAAAAGACTTGCCTACAACCATTTCCACCGTCCTAAGAGAGGTTCTCCCATTGTATCAACACACAGGATCAAAAGTATTCAAGGAGAAACCACTCAGACGGTCTTCGGCTATGATTACTTGAACGTAATCATCTTCAAACATACTGATGAGAAAGAGTACCGAATTGATGAAAGTGATCTTCAGTACCTTCAACTTGAAGACATCAAAGATCTCCTGCTGCTATTGGCTCAAGAAAAAGTTGACCACTTATCACCTGAGATTGTCATTGCCTTGAGTTCCAACTTTCGCCAATATGCTAGGAAAATCGTCATTCAGAACCGGGTGGAAGACTTTCAACTTGGTGTAGAAAGTTATAAGAAGAAGCTAAACCTGGAATGTCCCCATACGACTCCACTCAGCAATTTCCATAAGAACAAGAAGGTATACATGGGGACAACCACACCGGAAGCAGGCATCTTCTACCCAAATGAGACTGGCATCATGCAGTATATGCGATTCTCTGAAATGCACAAATTCAGCGATGGCACACTCAAGCAAGTTCGAGATGATCTGACGGTTCTTAATGCCAAACAACCGCTTTCAGCAGTCACCTACACCTGGACAAGCCAGTGCATCAGGGGAGCAAAGTACGCAATCAAGAAGATTGAAGAACTTCTCGGGAAGCGCCGGTTGCTACGAAGCATAGAACGATTCGTCGGTGGACGACCATATGGAGCTCACCATCGGTTCACGGAACGAACCAATTAATTTTGGTTCGTCTTATAACAGGTCAACTCCATATGTCTATAATTGTGAATATGTTATCTTTTTTGCTTTGTCAGCTTTTGTGGCTTGTTGTAGTGTAAAAGTATGATATTTTTTCAAGAATTTCTCTCGAGATTCTAAAATTTTCAAACAAATCATACTCAAGCACTACAACTTACCCTCATTAATATGAGGGGGAGCATTAATATGTTCTTTGGCCATCATCTAATTTCATTTTGTTACCCAAAGACCGGTTAATCCATTAATATCCAAAATATTGATGGTTAACATTTTGGAAAGGGGAGACAATGGGATTAAGGAGACATAATGATACTTGGCTAAAACAATGAAAAAGGCTTAAAAGATAAACCAACTTAACATGTGTAATGCACAAGTTAAGGGGGAGCGTTTTTGATGATCAAAACACTTAAGGCACAAAAACTTTGATTTTAATATCACAAGTGCTTTAAGTGATTTTTCAAGGATTTTTCATGGTGACTATATCAACCCAAAACACACTTAACTCACGACGGATGTGGTGACAAAAGGTTGGTAGGTATAGGTATTAGTCCAATGATTCATCAGAACCGATGGAATCTTCCCAAGGACAACTCCCTAGATAGAACTAGAAGTCCTAGGAAAGATGGAGAATGAATGTGAACGTAGCTGAATGCCGACCAAGTACTTAAGCTAGCACTGGAACAATCACAACAAGTTGCTAGTGATGACGTATTGGTAAGCATTGAAGGGGTTGAAGAATGAAAAAGAATTGTAAAGATAAAGGGTGTAAAGAAAGAAGCCCTCCTTACAACTTTAGGCAGAAACCGGGTCAATACATATGCTATTGAGATCATTAGTTAATGATTCTCGATATTGAAGAAAGCCATCATGGACCCAGTGATGCAATGCACAACCCTCCCCAGCTAACTCAAATATCTCTCAAAAGGTATTTGTTTTTATCACACGGAGATCAACACGTTATCTATTGGTTTATTCACTCCAAATAGACTGATATTGAATAGGTGGCACTCCTCTCCAGCCATCGATCACTAAATCAAAACGCACTATCGAGTCTAGAGCCACGAGATCATCAAAAGTCTCATTAGGACACTTTCCATTTATTCCTTACTTCTTCACACACTGTGAAAGTAAGAGATCTTTTATGAGTCCTACGCAGTATTCTTGTAATATTGCCAGAACATCCGAGTAATACGCAAGTATTACAGTGAAGATGGAAATCCTGCTTGAGCCAACATCAAACAAGCTCATGGTAGGTGACACGTGCGGTTCTTTAAGAATTAATCTTGTGACAACTGGAAAGAAACAGTAGTTTAATTCTTAATTGAACTTAAACTCGTTCCAAGCCTCTACGCATTATCATATGATCTTGCCAGAACACTCAGAGTGACACTCTTTAGTGTTCACAGTGACAAGTGGAAATCCTTCTAGTGTTAACATCAAACAGCACTTGGTAGGTGACAAGCAAGATTCAATTTGAATCAAGTTTGTGACAACTAGAAAGCAACGATGGTGAATATCTTAATTGAAATTCACTTGTTCCAGGTTTCATGATTTGACGGCTTCAATCATAAGGATTTTTTAATCCAAATGATTCACTCTTTATGTTCGCAGTCAGCTTTGGACGGTCGAATAAAGAGAACGGGTTTACCCGCGAAATCCTGTCAGGAAGTTACTTAATTGAAACTATCCATCACGGGTACGATATCTAATATCGTCCAACGGTCTTCACCGACCGGAGGTAAAATGCTACCGAATTAGAATAAAATGTCAAAGCCATTTTATTCGTGTCTTATTATGTTGCTGACGGTGGCGTTGCTGTGTACCTGATGAAGACGGTGGCGTTGCTGTGTACCTGTTGAAGACGGTGGCGTTGCGGTGTACCTGTTGAAGACGTCCTCACATGCTTATTCCTTCTGCATCAAATTCAAGAAAGTATGACCTGAAAGTCTTCCGCTGTATCGACTCTGAAACTTTCAAGAATTCAACAAAGGATAAGTGTGTGGGACATGAAGTCACAAAGAGGCGAAAATCACAATAAAATAAAGACTGCACGTGAAAGGCCAAAAGAACGTGTTCCAAGCAAAAGGCTGATATCATTCAACACATATTCACAAAAGAAAGAAAAAGAAAGAAAAGAAGACTACGAGCTCAAGAACTAGATCTAACATGCTAGATTAGGACTTTGTAAATTTGGAGTGACCTCCCTTTAGGGGGAGATTGTTGGAAATACGTTTTACGTATATAGAAAGTCTCGGTCACTCCAACAATGTAGTTATAGGCTCGTAGTAATGTTAAGTTTCATATATTAAATAGCCCGACCCATGAGCATGTTCATGGGCCGGAAGCCCAATTCCATTAAGGACTTGGGGTATTTAAACCTCTTTCCACCATGGAAAGAGGTGTTGGTTGTTCATTTTCTACATTTCAATATACAAGTTTCTTTCACTTCTCTCTCTAACTTTCTCTCTCTAGAAAAACATCAACCCTCTTGATTCATAAAGATTATCAATATTCTTCACCCATTTTGATAAATGGAATGTCACGCGTGATTATGGCGTGTCATCAAAGCATACAAGGAAAAATGTCTTAAACATTACATGACCATAAAGGAAATACCGGAAACAAACATCGGTACCCCAAAGTATAAGCTCATCACACACAAACATAAGTACTGTAAAGGAAAAGGACTAAACAATGTCCATAGAAATAAGTAGCAAAATGTATGATGAAATACATAAAGTAATGAAGGCTAGGAAGCTTCCAATCCATATGCACGTACGCTTAAATTCTACGAGCGCCCTTGAGTACCTGCCATTAGGGAACATGAAAGGAAAATGGCTGAGCATAACGCTTAGTGCACGGATATACAAGTATGACATGGAATAACGTAAGCATATAAGACTAATAGCAGCGGAATATCATAAGTTCAAAGAAATCTGGATTCATGTTCATAAAACTGGTTTTATAGTTTGAAAAGACTTATGTTTCTATGAAAATCTGTTTAATCAGCCAAATAGCCCATATAGGTCATGAGGTTCCACCGTGCATGAATACTTGGAGGGGAGACCTCGTCATGCAAATAGAGGAGTTGCCTCTAATTAAATAGTCTGGGTAGGAGGGATCAACTCCTAGTGAAGGATGCAAGGCACACATCGCATTCACTCTGATAATACTGTTAACATGTAACTTGGATGCACCCGTACGCCCCACATGATACTATAATATAATGGCTAAAACTAAAAAGGGACGCCACGAGCAATCACTTCCCCATGGGGAAGTCATAACACTGGTGCCTCCAGTGTTATGGTTATGGTACCTCCATAACTAGGTGACACTGGTCATGCATGTATATGGCTTAGGCTCTTAATCTAACATAAGTATCAAACATATAAAACAAATACTAGGAAAACAGTTGGCTGCAGACGGGGAAATCCTAATAAGGAAAGAATGTCCATACTAAAAGGACGGGAAATCCGTACCTTATGTCCAGTGAACGAAGAAGACGAACGGAAGAGAGTCCTACTTCGATCTCACTAATGCTACATAAATAGTATACGTGTATAAGTATTCTGATTACTGAGTACGTAACTGATTTTATATCATGTCTTGGCTTGTTGTATAGGTTCATGTCTTGTTTTACTGATTTTAACGTTATGCTGTGTTTACTACGTATTATGTACATTGTGATTAAGTATTACTTGCATTCCTTGTATTATTATACTTGTTGTGTAATAATAAGTAACTTTCTAAAAATAGCAGGTTTCCTAAAATAGCAGGTTTCCTAAAATAAAAAGTTTCCAAAAATAGAAAGTTTCCAAAAATAGAAAGTTTCCAAAAATAGAAAGTTTCCAAAAATAGAAAGTTTCCAAAAATAGAAAGTTTCCAAAAATAGAAAGTTTCCAAAAATAGAAAGTTTCCAAAAATAGATTAACTGCTTAAAATAGATTAATTTCTAAAAATAGAAAGTTTCCAAAAATAGTAAGTTTCCTGAATTAGAAAGTTTCCATATTTAAAATTAAGCTGGATTAATATCATAAGTCATGTAGTTATAGTATAGTTTATTAATAATATTATGTTTATTAAATAAACTATATGTTATATAATTTAATTAAATATAAGCATGATTTTAATTAAATTAAAGTGTATAAAATAGTTAGGTTAAATCATGTATTAATACTATATTAATATAACCTATGTCATGTATATTAATTAATTATAAATCATGTTTAATAATCAATTAATACTATAGTGTAAAATAAATAACTAAATACTTAGGTTAAAAACATGTATTATTTAATAATAATAACCTAAGTTTCACGTTTAATTAAATTAATTATAAGTCATGAGTTAATTAATTTAATTATCTTGTAAAAAATAATGTACTTGTTAAATTAATTAGACTTGTAAAAATAATCATGAACCGAACCCGTATAATTAACTAATTAAACATGTCGTGAACCGGACCCGTGAACCCGTGAACCGGTCCGAACCAAACCCCCCAAAAACAGTGGCAAACCGGCTAAGCCGGTTGCCCCTGCTTTGGGTATGCTGCCACCGGCTGTGTGTCGGTGGTCTTGTTTCTCGGCTAGCCGTTGACAACACAAGGGTTCCCACCGGATGTGTGCCGGTGGCCCTGCTGCCTGCGCTGTGGTTCCCCCTGCTTTCCTAAAACAGCCACCGACTTAAGCCGATGGTGGGGCTGTTGCTGCCGAGACCACCCAAAACCACAAGGACACCCCCGACGCATGTCGGGGTGCCTTGTCCCAGCTGTCGACCGAACACCAACACCAACAAGACCTAGGTCTTGGTTGGTGGTGCGAACCAAACGACGCCGAGAGCCTTGTGGCTCTCGGTTTATGTGGAGGTTGAGACAAACAACCCGAAAACAACCCTTAATTATTTACCCATGATCCCATGACATGTCTTTATCATGTTTTATTTAATTACTTGTTCATGTTTATGATTAATTAAATAAAAGAAAAAAACCAAAGGATTACGGATTACCAAAACACTTGGAATGAATAGATCTTTAATACACGAACACACTCGTAAGATTTCTTTAATCAAAATCAACCAACCACCCTCTTGTGGTAATGATGCCGCCGGCCAAGAGGAGAGAGAGAGAATTAGGGTTTTTAGTTTTCTTAAAAATCTTATGTAATGTTTATGTTTCCTTTATTTGTTTCTTACTAAAAATCAAATGGGCTGGGCCTTTCTCTTCTCCTTGTTGCCACAGCTATGAGGGCCCACCAAGGGAAACCCGAAGCTTTTTCCCGTGTTGAATTATTACGTGTTCGCGTGTTTGTGTTTACGTGTTACGTATAATTATTCATGTTATTTATAATTACTTGTATGTAACGATATTTATCGTATTAATATACGTAAATACTTAAATATATGTTCGTGATTCTTACGTTCATGATTTCATGTTCGTGATTATAATTATTATTAATAATAATTATCGTGTATTTACATGTACTTAATACTTGTCGTAAAATTATACGTACATAAATTCTGAAATTCCTAATCGTGACACGTGTTCAAGCTATAAAAGGAAAGTTTTTAAATGTACGTACGTTACTAAGGGTACTATTCATGGTAAAAGCATGCGGGTTTTACATGTACAACAGAACCAAGCACCAAGATGATGGATGGTTTGATACAACTGCTACAAGAAAGAACTCCAAGCCTTGAGAACTATAAACCAAAAGCTTTGATAAAAGCTTTTAGGTTAGGAGCTTTCAAGCTTTGGGTTAGGTAAGAAGGTAAAACAATAGTTATGCTTGGTTTTCTCCACAAATTAAGGAACTAACAAAAAAAACTGAACAAGTTATGCAAGGCTTTGCCCACAAATTCAGTCACCAATCTTCACAATTCCTTGATATCTTCAAGATATCAGGGAACCATGATCAGATTCAACTCTAGAAAACCAAAATGTTAAGAGACTCATACTTGGCCAAACTTGAACTCTATCAACATTTACAAAAAGAAACTGGATCTTTGAGAAACTGATGTGAGGGTTTGATTATATCTTGATATGACTTATCAAGCTATCAAACTAACCACAATATTCAGACATAAAATGTGAAATGTAGAAAACATAAACAACATAAAACTTCAACTTTTTGGAATACTTAAAGCAATTGTAAACTTTTGGAACACTTGAACAAACAATAAAAGAACCTTCACAAACATAAAAATGAGAATTGGTTACTTGGAATTCGTCACAAACAAACACCATTTTTTTTCATTAATAAAAAGGGATTTACAATGTCTTGACCCAAAGAAAACCAAGAACAACTAAACTGATAAACCTAATGTACCTTATATAGAGCGGCTACATGTTTCTAGAATGCTGAAAGGAAACTAAAACCCTAGCTATTGAAATCCCTCAAATGCCTTTGGATTCTTGGTTTTTGAATTTTGTCTAAGATGCCATGTGATGAAAAGGACTTTGCTAGCAGGTACATATGATCTTGGCCGTTTGAGATTGTTGGGAAGGACAAGAAATGACTCACAGCCATTGATCCGCTGTTGGTATTTTGAATTTTTGCCAAACGGTAGGGTTTTGGTGCAGGGGAGGGTCCCACTGCTCACGTGGGCTAAGTGGTGAAAGGTTTGAGCGCGAAAACAGTATGAGCAAACCTTAAATTTGTGATCTGGAGGTTTTTAATCATTTCCCCTTTGGTTTAATGAATCTGAGTGATTAAGGTTTATGGGGATTTATGGGTTGGTTTGATATGAGATTAGGGATAGATTACATGTTTGCTGCCACTTTATATAAACATTAAATTTGTTTAAAAACTTGTTTAATAATAGTATTTGTGTTAAGTGGAGGGTGACGTGGAGGTGTTTGGTGATGTGGGGGTATATGATTGGTGGAGGAGGTGAGGTGGCAACGTATGACTGGTGGGCAGGGTTTATGTGTCTTGATAATTTCCCCCTTCATCTTCCAAGATCTTTGCATACAAACTCTTGGCAGATTTCTTGCAAACTCCCTTTGTTAATAAGTTTTTGTTTTTACAATTTTGCCACAAAAACTTTAGAAAAGTAATTCCAAGGGTGTAGTTTGTACTTTCTTGAATCTTCAAGGGCTGGATTTGACATATCTTGAAACTTTAAGGTCCTTTCTTGTACACTTGATATTTAGGAGGACTAAAAGTGACAAGTCTTCATTTCTTGAGGGACTAAAGTTGCCAAATATTCATTCTTCAAGGACTTTCTTAGAAATTCAACACTCGGGTCTGGTTCATTATGCGACTTCGTTTCCCGTGTTGGTTTTTTGCTTGATTCTTGTGATCTTTTGTCTTTTTCGCGATATCCGTACCTAAAATACACATTGAGCAAATACAAGCATGTATATGGCACTTTTATGATATATTCATCATTTTAAGCCCGTTTTGGACGATGAGACCATGTATAATTGCAGTCTCATCACTCCCCCATACTAAAACATTGTCGTGCCCTCACGCAATGCTAGAATAAAGTATATAAGCATCTCCAAAATTCATTTGTATCGACATTTATTGAAACGTAAATTTACTACACTACTACTATTTGTGTTTTAGACATAATGTATGATTACCAATTTGGAATTGGTTTACCTCTACCTTTTATCTAACTTCGCCATGAAGTGTTTATTATGGCTTTGGTCTTGCCCTTGTCTTTTATTTAACCCCGCCATGAGGTGTTTATTATGACTTGACGTATATCCTCATGCTAAGGTGAATTTTGGATCTTTAAGGCTTCGAGATTTAAGACATTCACTTTCAAGTTTGCATAGATTTTTCGGCCTTGTGAGCTGGAAATTTTTGCTTGATTTAGGTGAAGAGGAATAATACTGAATTTTATTAAGGTGAAATCGTCTCGACTCGATTCGAATTGATCTCCGGTTTAACGTGCGACTCAGTCGTCTTTTGGTGTACAAGAATATATTGGTCGTTGTAGTACAATTAAAATGCAAAACTTCAAAGTAAATGACACGGTAAATAAAGCTAAAAGTAATTAAAACGATTAAAGACTTTAAAAGAAATTAAGTAAATGACGAAAATATAAAACTTTAAAAGTAAATGACGTGAAATTAAAACTCGACAAAACGTAAATTTAAAAATTAAATAAGACAAAACAAGTAAAAATAAAGTCTAAGAAAAATAAAACAAATTAAGTAAAAACGAGACTTAAGAAAATGGCGGGAAAAATAAATTCGAAAATTAAATTAGACAAAACTGAATTAGATTCGCAATATAAAAAATGAATTAATTTCGCAATTAAACAAATAATTCCGCAATTCACAAAACAAAAGATCTCGTAATTGCTAGAAAAGACAAGAATCCGCAATGTTGGCCAAGATTTCGCAATACAAAATGGTAGAAGTCCGCAATGAGTGAAACAATTTCGCAATATTGTGAAGTCAGTGATTTCGCAATACCACAAGAAAGATCAAATTCGCAATGCTCACAAAGCCAAGATTCCGCAATACTCTGAAGTGAAAATTTCGCAATAATTGCGAAATCAAGGATTTCGCAATAATGGAAAAAGGTTCAAATTCGCAATTATGAAGAAGGTTCAAATTCGCAATACACAAGGTATTGCGAAATCGAATCAGATATTCCTAAAAACTAGGAACACGAAAAAGGACGAAAATAAGCACTAAAAACTCAAATTTTGAAGGACAATAAGCCAGGAAAAACACCAATAAGCTAACTAAAACTACTAGATGAATGATAAAACTTATAAAAACTTTAAAAACAAACAAAGAAATGTAAAAAGATGTAAACTTTATGTAAAAAGTGGACGAAAAAGATTAAGATTAAGAACACTAAATCAAAACAAACAAAGATTATGAAAAGATAAAGATTAAACAAACAAGAAAGGTAGAATAAGATGATTGAAAAGCTTGAAGATAAAAGATTAAAAAACACAAAATTAAAACTTACTTGAAATTAAAGGCAAGAATTTAAATGACAATTAAGTAAATGACAATATGAAAGTGCATGTAATTAAAGATGGAAGAACTATGTGTCAAATAGCCAACACCTCCTAATGACACATTAGGAGGGTATTTATAGGGAGATGACGTGTTGATCTTTTCTTCCTCTTCTCGTCTTTTCGTCTTTATAAATTCTTTGACTTTTTCGACTTTGTCTCGGGATTTGTCGATGGATAAGTTGAACTTGTCTTATAATTTCTTCATTTATTAGACTTGAGTTCTTCGACTTCATTAAACTTCCGTCTTTAGACTTTTTCTTCGATAAATCTTCAGAATAGGCCTTGGACTTCCGTTCTTTTTGCACTCTTGATCTTTTGACTTCGTATTTTGTCTTTTTCTTCGATAAAAGCCAGTGAAAGCCCGTGTTTTCTTCCCTTTTCACATTTTGATCCTAATTCACAACAAAACACAAACCACGCATAATTCCGACATTTACGACATAAAATACACGTTTTGGCTTTGTTATTATTATAATTAAGTGGTAAAAGGATAAGTGTTTTCACACTTATTAAATCCCCTACACTTGACCATTGCAGTGTCCTCATGCAATGTATTAATTACAAAACAAGTTTTACATTTTCCATCATAATCAATACACCTTGGCCTTTATTCAACAAGACATTAAAGAGATAGTAAATTGCAAAATATTAGAAAGAAGAAAACAAGTAAAGAGATAAAAGACTTACCTTAGGGTTTTGGAATGTCATGAATGTTTATCACCCTCAAGTTTCACGTTACCCATACCAAGCTTAAAAACGAGATCATTGTTATTATAAGTTAGCAAACTAACACAAACTCATGTGGCCCATTTATTCACTTAGACTCCCTTATTCCTAGGTGTATCTCTTATATTTTATTGTTGTCTTGAATGATCACGAGGATCCATTGTTGACTTATTTTGATAGTTATTTAGGCAGAAAATAAAGTAGGATGATTTAATCAATAGTTAGATAAAGGACAAAATCTTTTAAAACTGCTTCTCGGGACCTCATAAAGTTCATATCTTGGCATAACTCGCTTCACGATTTGAGACCTTTCTCGGACCGATATTTGGCAGTGACTTCATACTTCAAATCTTGAGAGACGTTCATGAAATAATGGTCTTCTCTTCATAATAGGAATTTCTTCACTTGAAATTTTTGCGAGATTCTTCATACTTGGACCACGACTTCTTCATTTTTCTCCAATCTTTATTTGGGATTTTGATATACAATGATCCTCATCCTTTTAGGACTTGGATCTATTTATCCTCATACCTTGCTATGGTCTTTTTAGATAGACTTCTCCATGATCTTTTGGGGAGTGTTTGCTTTTCGTCGTGTGTCTCGGTCCTTCATATTGATTTTTGATAAATGATTCTTCACATCACTTTGGATCTTTAGCAACAAAATGTAGCCCTCATGCCTTGTTAGGGCCTTTTCGGACTCGCCAATCTTTGCATCCCGCTTCAATAAGTTATGCCTTGGCTATGAACTCTAATTAATACCGAGCAACTTTTAAACGATCTTGGGCTAGAAGCTAAGTAACTTTTCAAATCGTACAACCTTATTTGTTGCAATTAAATTTATTAACAAGCGATGGGAGAAAAAGCTTATAATCAACTGACATAAATTCATAAAAGAATACCAAACTTATAATTGACTCTATCATCTCTCGTTATCCACAATTTAAAATCTCAAAGAATGAGACTCGTGGATGCTTAGCCTATTAAATCAAAGTTTTGGATTTTTAAGTCATCTATAGGATCTTGCAACTTCTTAGACTTTTTCAAGTTTAGAATTCGCATTTTAAAGTTCCCTTGATAAACGACTTTCTAGGATAAATTATAGGAACTTGTGAAAAGTTCTTGTTCTTAACCCGTAAGAGTTAAGACTTTCGCGTTTTAAAGTTCCCTATATAAAAGCCTAGCAAAACTTGACTTAAACACGTTAAGGATACTAGCTAGAGTAAACTTGGATAAGTAAACTCGGGTTGAGTCAAAAGATTCACAACGTTTAAAAATTAAAACCACTTTATTAAAATTTATTATAGCAAAGAAAGAAAATAACCATACAAAGGTAACTACAACTAGGCCAAAATAGATTAAAAATTTTGAAAAATGTCGAAAAATCTATTTTCTGGTTAAAATGAGGACAAATACAAGGAAAAGCCCACTTAACTTCGATAGAAGTCCCCCTACACTTAATATAAACATTGTCCTTAATGTTTAAGCATGTGGGAGTAAACTCCCCTACACTTAGGACATTGTGCACTTTGTTTAAATCTTGCTAAGGAAGAGACAACTAAAGTGATTCCTATTTTAATATTGAAGAGAATCAAAAGAGTTTAGGATAGAACCGGGAAGACGGGTACACGGAATCACGGGTCGTCAAAAGTCATCAAGAATGGATCATTGATAGCTCGAATCCCTGCAAATGATTAGAAAGAAAACAGCAAACATATACTAGGGTCTCCCCCTACACTTATTATAAAAACAAAGAAAAAGGATAGATACTGCGGGTTGCCTCCTGAGAAGCGCTTGTTTTTGTTCACCGAGTCGTGAGCCTGACTCGACATTGATTAGCATAGGAAGAAGCTTGAAACACATCCACCGGGATCAAATACATGGTTTTCATCTATCAAATAGCACAAGCTTAAGGCGAACAAGGCAAGCTAAAGAAGAGTAGGCAAGGTTCCCTTAAGCATTTGTTGAGCACGGTGGTAGAAAGTATGATGAAGTGCAAGCATATCTCCATTGTTTCCAAAAATCTTTCCTTTTATTTCATCAGATGGATACTGAGATGGCTTAAAAATTGTGATACCAGGATCGAACACCTTTTCCTTTAGGGGAAAATAACACTCAGGCTCAGTAGACCGTGAAGAGGATCCGCTCATAAATCTCACAATCTCATCCTCAAAAGGTGGATAGAGAGGTGTCAAGATATAGGTACTACGGATATCGGTGTCTTCCGGATTCTTCTCCTTTGAAACGGTCTTCTTCATATCCAAAGGAGGATAAAGAGCATCATCAAAGTCCAAAGAAGGAGAATCATTCTCATTTGGGAAGTAAGTGTTGAGAAAAGTAGCAAAATCTTCCTCAAATGAGTAGTCATCCAAAGTAGGATCAAGCATTGTTGGTGGAGGATCTTCATCAAAAGTAGGAACAAGGTCATCATGTGAAGAATCACTCGAAAGAGTATCGACATCATCAAAGTCATCATAAGTTGGCATGTCTTTATACTCAGAAGAAAAATCATCAGAATCATCCATGTCAGAACTAGAATCATTATCATAGTCATCATAGATTGGTGGAGACTCAAATATTGGTCGAGGATCCAAATTGGAGAGAGAATCATCCACATCATCTTAGAAAAGTGGATTATCATAGCAAGAATCGAAAAGAGGATTGTTGTAGACGACAAAATCATCAAGCACATTAATCATATTTGCCGATTCTCTTCCATTGGGTTTGGTTGTGATCTTCCCAATTTTAAACACTTGAGCATCATTCCCGACTCTTAAGATTAGTTCACCTTCAGCAACATCGACTAAGGCTTTTCCGGTTCTCAAGAATGGCCGACCAAGTATTAATGGAATACGAGGGTCCATTTCATAATCAACAACAACAAAGTCGACCGGAAAAGTGAAGGTACCAAGTTTAATAAAGACATATTCGGCAATACCAACGGGGTAAGCGAGAGTGAGATTTGCTATCTCAAGAGTCATCTTTGTTGGAGTAAGGTCGGGAATGATAGTGTTTTGCAAACACTTAAAGGCATCAAATTTATACTTGCCCCGAAATCAGCTAAGGCAGTAAATTCTTCAGTTTTGTTAAAAATGCAAGGCAACACAAAACGACCGAGATCTCCAAGTTTTTCCAGAAATTCTTTAAGAATGACTGCAGAACAGTTTTCATTTAAGCGTGTGTTGACAAACTCAACCATCTTTTCCTTCTTGTTAATCAATTCCTTGAATGCTTTGACGAATTTCGGCATTTGGACAAGTGCTTCAACGAGGCTAATGTTGAAGGTCATTTGTGATCTCATCTTCAGAAAAGAAGTGATTTGAGCATCCTCTTTAGTAAGCAATTTGCTCTTGTCTAACCGAGAAGGATAAGGGATGTTGGGTTTAGGTGGTGTAGGTGTAGCAAGTAAAGGTTGAGATGTTGAAGGTTTACAGGCGGAAGGTGGGGTTGGTGAAGGGTGTTTCTTAGGTACTACTTCAGTAAGAGGTGGAGACGGTAATGGAGAACTAATACTAGGCGTGGGAGTAGGAGGGATAAATGGTGGTGGAGGAGATATAGATGGAGTAACTGGGGGAGGGATATATGGTCCTACTAAGGTAGCTCCACTGCGTGTTGTAATAGCACTCACATTTGCTCTTGGGTTGGTGACGGTATTAGAAGGAAAAAAGCCCGAAGTAGAGGGTTGAGTACTTGGGAGGTACTAGCCAGCATATTCTTCAAATCATTTGTTTGATTGCTAAAAGAGGTTTGCATATCATGTCGAAGCTCGGTTCTAATATCATTCCCTTTCTTAGTGATATCTCCTTTCAAGTTGATGATTTGGCTTTACAGATTCTTAACTAGCTCTCCTTGGGTTCTCATGAAAGCTTCAACATCATGATTAATGGGTGGTGCTTGTTGAGCGGGTGGGTGATATGGATTAGAATCTCGAGGTGGGTTTGGATTGCTTCTATTGTAATTGTTGGGGTTGTGGTTTTGAGGAGAAAAACCGGGTGAAAGAAAGTTGTTAGAACGGTAACTTAGAAAGTTACGATCACCTTGAGCTCGGGCTTGATAGCTTTCCGTTGAATAGTTACCATGAGCCGCATACACGTTTTTCGGATTGTCATGAGTAGAAGGACAATCAGTGTATGAATGAGGACCGCCGCAGATCTCACAAGAAAGTGCTACAACTTTAACTTGTTGTTGTTGATTTGTAGCCAAGAGTTGGATACTGTTGTTCATTTCGGCCATCATGCAGGTGAATTCGGTCATCTGGGTGTGTGATAATGTAGAAAACACATTGAATCTCGGGTTATTCCTTGAAGATGCGGATGAATCCCAATTTTTTTGATGAGTAGTCATGTTCTCTATAATCTCTCTACACTCCTCGGGTCTTCTTTTCATAAATGTGCCACCGACGGCTGCATTAATCGTATCACGATCTCGAAAAGTTAAACAGTTGTAGAAAGTATCAATTAAGGTGACGGGAGCATGTTGTGGTTAGGACATCGATCGATCAAAACATTATAACGTTCCCAAGCATCGAAAAGTGATTCATCAGGTTCTTGCGTGAAACCACTGATTTGATTACGAAGGCTCGTGACCATAGATGGTGGAAAGTAGCGCGACAAAAATTGTTGAGTCATCTCGTCCCAAGCATGAATTGAATTCTTCGGAAGACGATCAAACCATTTTTCGGCATGGTGGGATAAGGTGTGTGGAAATAGGTGAAGGCGAAGAAAATCCATAGTAACACCGGGTAACTTCGTGCTTTGAGTAACGGTAATGAATTTGTCAAGGTGTTTGTTGGCATCATCATCCGGTAATCCGCGAAATGGACAAGTGTTTTGAACTTGTTGGATCATGTGATGATTCAACGAAAACTCTGGAGCTGTGATTTGCATCGGCGCAATCGGTCCTCCGCGTCCATTCATTGTTGGTTGACAAAGCTCCTCCATCGTTCGAAGGTCTGGTTGAGGAAGCTGGTTGTTATTATTCATATTGAGGTGAGGTGGATTATTATTGTTGTACACCAGCCATATCTAAATCTTTACGAGTCTCGGGCTCAGAATAAGTTGAAGATCTAGTACGCATACACCTGCAAAAGAAAAAGAAAAAGATACCAAAGAAATAGAGAATATATATGTACTTGGAAAAATAAAATCTTTTTGGTGCAAAACTTTGGAAAAGAAAAGTTTTTTATAGGTTTTTTTTAACGTTTTTGTATTTTTGAAAATTTTTTATTTTTATGGATTTTTGAAAATTTTTGACACGAAAAATAACGTTCACGAGTGAACGGATCCCATAATTCAACGCGTCTCTCACAGAAAACCGTTAATCTTCACGAAAAGAGTCGGCAACGGCGCCATTTTAATACTGAATTTTATTAAGGTGAAATCGTCTCGACTCAATTCGAATTGATCTCCGGTTTAACGTGAGACTCAGTCGTCTTTTGGTGTAAAAGAATATATTGGTCGTTGTAGTAAAATTAAAATGCAAAACTTTAAAGTAAATGACATGGTAAATAAAGCTAAAAGTAATTAAAACGATTAAAGTCTTTAAAAGAAATTAAGTAAATGACGAAAATATAAAACTTTAAAAGTAAATGACGTGAAATTAAAACTCGCCAAAACGTAAATTTAAAAATTAAATAAGACAAAACAAGTAAAAATAAAGTCTAAGAAAAATAAAACAAACTAAGTAAAAACGAGACTTAAGAAAATGGCGGGAAAAATAAATTCGAAAATTAAATTAGTCAAAACTGAATTAAATTCGCAATATATAAATAAAATGAATTAATTTCGCAATTAAACAAATAATTCCGCAATTCACAAAACAGAAGATTTCGCAATTGCTAGAAAAGACAAGAATCCGCAATGTTGGCCAAGATTTCGCAATACAAAATGGTAGAAATCCGCAATGAGTGAAACAATTTCGTAATATTGCGAAATCAGTGATTTCGCAATACCACAAGAAAGATCAAATTCGCAATGCTCACTAACCAAGATTCCGCAATACTCTGAAGTGAAGATTTCGCAATAATTGCGAAATCAAGGATTTCGCAATAATGGAAAAAGGTTCAAATTCGCAATTATGAAGAAGGTTCAAATTCGCAATACACAAGGTATTGCGAAATCGAATCAGATATTCCTAAAAACTAGGAACACGAAAAAGGACGAAAATAATCACTAAAAACTCAAATTTTTAAGGACAATAAGCCAAGAAAAACACCAATAAGCTAACTAAAACTACTAGATGAATGATAAAACTTATAAAAACTTTAAAAACAAACAAAGAAATGTAAAAAGATGTAAACTTTATGTAAAAAGTGGATGAAAAAGATTAAGATTAAGAACACTAAATCAAAACAAACAAAGATTATGAAAAGATAAAGATTAAACAAACAAGAAAGGTAGAATAAGATGATTGAAAAGCTTGAAGATAAAAGATTAAACAAGACAAAATTAAAACTTACTTGAAATTAAAGGCAAGAATTTAAATGCGAATTAAGAAAATGACAATATGAAAGTGCATGTAATTAAAGATGGAAGAACTATGTGTCAAATAGCCAACACCTCCTAATGACACATTAGGAGGGTATTTATAGGGAGATGACATGTGTTGATGTTTTCTTCCTTTTCTCGTCTTTTCGTCTTTAAAAATTCTTCGACTTTTTCGACTTTGTCTCGGGATTTGTCGATGGATAAGTTGAACTTGTCTTATAATTTCTTCATTTATTAGACTTGAGTTCTTCGACTTCATTAAACTTCCGTCTTTAGACTTTTTCTTCGATAAATCTTTAGAATAGGCCTTGGACTTCCGTTCTTTTTGCACTCTTGATCTTTTGACTTCGTCTTTTGTCTTTTTCTTCGATAAAAGCCCGTCAAAACCCGTGTTTTCTTCCCTTTTCACATTTTGATCCTAAATCACAACAAAAATACAAACCACGCATAATGCCGACATTTACGACGTAAAATACACGTTTTGGCTTGGTTATTATTATAATTAAGTGGTAAAAGGATAAGTGTTTTCGCACTTATTAAAGAACTTAAAAATTGTTATTGGGGAAGCCTTTGATTATTCGAGGTGCCAATACTTCAAAACTGTGACGCTTGCGATACCTTAATGTTTTCCTAATTTGATTACATGGAAGCTACTAGAAAAAACTAGAAACCAACAATCAAGACTAAACCGCTAAGTCAATATTTATTAGCAAAATTATTATTCAAGTGAAGGGAGAATAAGCAAACAATTAGAACACATGAGTTTTTGAAAGAATATAAATACTCTACGTTTAGCATAGTAACTTCTAATTAACTCTATCATTTCTCGTCCTCATTTAAGAGACTTAGCCTAAAAAGTTAAGGAATCGAAGCTAAGTGCTCAACACGCACGGTCGAGTAAAAAATTACTCTTATTCTCGCCAACGGAAAATCTACACTCGTGTTTTTAAAACACTTATGAAAACATAAGAAATTTTTTAAAGTTTGGCCATTTTTAGCCTTATTTGCAACAAAACGATAACAAAAAGATAAACTTTGGAAAGCATGAAGGTTTAGCAAGGCAAGTATCTATTCACCCCCATACAAAAGTTAAACATTGTCCTTAATGTTTCGAGTCTAAGGGTAAGATACCACCATACTAGAGACGAATTCGAATGCTTAATCTAGCATGGAAAGGGTGGAAACCATTAAATCTGTAGCCGTTTATAATGTGTGCTAAAAGACCTAAGGTTAGAACAATCAAGGATATCTCATTTGGATATCGTAAAATTCAATAAAGTGAACGATCTAGGCTCACGTAAAATGAACACGAGAGGCTCCAATCGTGAAGATGATGATCTAAATAACCACAATTCACAAACAACCATGGAAAAAGGTTGGAAGGGCACAAATCCCCTCATTTTAAACTACATTAGAAAGCAATAATATGTACATGGATAAGCATGGGATCTCCCCTACGAGGCACCTAGTTTTTGATTACCGAGTCATGAGGTCGACTCGATCCCCTCAAGAGTAATTATCATTGGGGAAGGTGACTTGGTCGAGGTCATCCAAAGAAGGGACTTCCCCACCAAAGTAGTGCTTAACCCTATGACCATTCACCCTGAAATTAGGACCATCATTTTAAGCTAGCCCGATGGTCCCATATGGAAATACTTGGGTGATGGTGAATGGTCCGGACCAACGGGATTTCAATTTACCAGAAAATATTTTCAATCTTGAGTTAAAAAGCAACACTTGATCTCCAACGTTAAAAACCCAGTTTTTAATTTTAGAATCATTAAACTTTTTAGTTTTTTCTTTGTAAATCAATGAATTTCTTCATAAGAAATATCCTTAATTCATCCAATTCATCCAATTGCATTTTCTGGTGTTTTCCCGCGGTATCAGTGTCATCATTACAATGCTTTAGGGCCCAATAAACTTTGTGTTCAGGTTCAATTGGCAAGTGAGAATTCTTCCCATACACGAGCTTATAAGGAGTGCACCCAATGGGCGTCTTATAGGGGGTACGAAAGGCCCATAAAGAATCATCGAGCTTGTCCAACCAAGATTTTCAGTTCTCTCCTATCGACCTTTCCAATATCCTTTTCAAGGCTCGGTTTGAAACCTCGACTTGCCCACTCGTTTGTGGGTGATAAGCCGTAGAAAGGCGATGTGTAACTCCATATTTCTTTAGAACCTTATCGAATTGGTCGTTTCGCTTATGATAGCATGAGGGGTTCTAAACCGACAAAACAATTGCTTCAAAAACTTGACTACCACACGAGCATCGTTCGTGGGCAAAACCTTAGCTTCAACCCACTTAGATAGGTAGTAAACAGCGACAAGGATGTACTTATTACCACGAGATGATGGGAAAGGACCCATAAAATCAATGCCCTATACGTCAAAGATCTCACACACTTGGATGATATTTTGTGGCATTTCATCATTTTGTAAGGCTTTTCCTTGACGTTGGCACGAGTCACACGACTTGATAAGTGCGTGCGCATCTCGGTAAATAGTAGGCCAAAAGAAACCGACATCAAAAACCTTCTTCGCCGTGAGATTAACACCATGGTAACCACCCGTGGGTCCCTCGTGACAAGCTCTAAGGATATTAGTAGCTTCGGTGCCAAATACACAACATCGAATGATTTGATCTGCACAAGTCCGAAAGAGATAAGGTTCGTCCCAACAATATAACTTGACGTCACGAAAGAATTTTCGTTTTTGTTGAGTCGTCATACCCTTAATGATGAAGTTGCCCGCATGGTAATTTGCGATGTCCGCAAACCATGAGGTAGAAGAATCTTCCTTGGAATTTACTACACCAAGTGTCTCGAGAGGAAATGTTTCGGTGATTTCCTTGTTCTCGAGCACACTTTGGTGAGGATCTTCCAAACGAGAGAGGTGATCGGCCGCAAGATTATAGACTCCTTTTTTGTCAAGTATGGTGACATCAAATTCTTGTAGGAGGAGAATCTAACGAAGCAATCGCGGCTTAGCATCAAGTTTAGCAAAGAGATACTTGATGGCCTAATGGTCCGTATACACTATGCTCTTTGTCAAGACGAGATAAGGTCGGAATTTCTCAAATGCATACACCACGGCAAGTAATTCCTTTTCCGTTGTGGCGTATTTAAGTTGAGCCTCGGTCATTACGTTTCCCCAAAACGGCCCCAATAGCGTAATCACTAGCATCACACATAAGTTCAAAGAGGAGATTCCAATTTGGAGCAACAAGAATGGGAGCTTCAATTAGTTTCCTTTTAAGAATTTTAAAGGATCCAACACAATCTTCGTTAAAGATGAAAGGGGCATCTTTTTCGAGAAGGTGTGTAATAGGTCGAGATATCTTTGAAAAATCCTTAATGAATCGACGATAAAAGCCCGCGTGGCCTAGGAAACTCCTAACTCCCTTGATGGTTTTGGGATGAGGTAATTTGGCTATGATGTTAATTTTAGCTTTGTCTACCTCAATCCCCGCGTTCGAGACCTTGTGCCCTAAGATGATCCATTTCTTACACATAAAATGACATTTTTCCCAATTGAGCACAAGGTTGGTTTCCTTACAACGTTTTAACATTTTGTCTAAGTTGTCTAAACACGACGTGAACGAGCTATCAAACACCAAAAAGTCATCCATGAAAACTTCCATCGTCTTCTCGATCATGTCATGAAAAACAGCCATCATGCACCTTTGAAAGGTTCCCGGTGGATTACAAAGTCCGAATGGCATTCTACGATAAGCAAACGTTCCATATGGATACGTAAACTTAGTTTTTTCTTGATCACGAGGATCGATGGGGATTTGAAAGTAACCGGAAAAACCATCTAAAAATCAATAGAAATTGTTTCCCGCAAGTCGCTCCAACATTTGATCCATGAAGGGAAAGGGAAAATGGTCTTTATGAGTGGCGTCATTTAACTTACGATAGTCAATACACACCCTCCAACCGGTGACGAGTCGAGTTGGAATTAACTCATTGTCATCATTTGGCACAACGATCATTCCTCCCTTTTTAGGGACACAATGGATTGGGCTCACCCAAGGGCTATCAGATATAGGGTAAATCATTCCCGCGTCAAGTAGTTTAAGAACTTCCTTTTTGATGATGTACCCAAAATGTTTTAATGGAGGAAGACTACAAACCCGCAATCCAATGTCAAAGAAGGGTAAACCCGTAATCCAATGTCAAAGAAGGGTAAAACCGCAATCCAATGTCAGAAAGATTCCACGCAATTGCCGCTTTGTGAGCCTTCAAGACATTGATAAATGCGGTTTTTTCATCATCGGAAAGATCGTTCGCAATAATTACCGGAACCTTATCGTCTCCTTCCAAGAATACGTATTCGAGGTGAGGAGGAAGATCTTTCAATTCGAGGGTTGGTGGTTCCTCGATTGAAGATTTCGGTTCAATACTCATAACCTCCACCGGCGGAGGAAATGGGATATCGTTTAGAAAATCTATGATAATTTAAAAATCCTCATCATCGTCGAGGTCTTCGTTAGAAGTTCAAGGAACATCAAATTCTTCCAAAGTGAAACCACCTCATTCGAATGGAGTGAAAGAAGGTGTCGAATTATCAAGGATTGGATCGAGCATAGTGGGATTGCCACTATTTGCTTCATCGACAAAACATAAAATTTCTTGTGAAAATTCCTCGCAAACGACATCGATTAAATCAACATGGTTTAAAGCCACGATAGAATAAACATGAGAAAGTTTGAAGTTTTGAAGTGCGTCTGTAACAAGTTCCTCGTCGTTGAAGCGTAAAGTGATTTTTCTAGCATGCACATCAATGATCGCTTTCGACGTATCTAAAAATGAACGACCTAAAATGAGAGGAACTTGAGGATCCGTGGGAATATCGGCTACGATAAAGTCAACAGGATATAGAACTTTCCCACTTTTACAAAAACGTCTTTGGCCGTTCCACATGCGGGAATCGTAGAATGATCGGCCATCTCGATAGACATTTTCGTAGGAGTAAGATTAGGAAGATTGAGCGACTTAAACATCAAAAGAGGCATCAAATTGATACTAGCACCAAGATCGGCCAAGGGGTAGCATTCTTCCATATCTTGGATAACGGAATTAAAAATTTACCGGGGTCACCGACTTTTTGAGGTATGCGGTTAAGAAAAACCGATGAACAATGATTAAATTTTTGCAATTTCTCCTTATTGTTTAACATACTTTTAAAGTTGGCGGCAAATCGAGGCATCATAATTAAAGCGTCAGCGAAACTTATGTTAAAATGCAAATCACGAAGCATTTTTATAAAAAGTTCAAATTGATAATTCTTACGTTCTTGCAATTTTTCCTTGTGACGTCTCGATGGGTAAGGTAAGGGTGGTGTTGGGTGGGGCATATGCATAGCCTTTGGAATCTCGGGTTCCAAACTTGGTGAAGGGTCGACCGTAGGTGTAGTTTGAGCGGTACTTCGTGGGATAGAAACGTGCTCCTTTCGACCACAACCTCGGGTTCTTCCTCAATTTCCTCCCTTGTAGGAGTAATTGGTTGAGGATTCGACTCTTTAAAGCTCTTACCACTACGTGTGGTAATCACTTTCATCTCTCCCTTCCAGTTTGATATGGTGTTGCTAGGAAGACCACCCGAAGTAGAGGCTTTTTTCATCATGAATGCTTCCAAAATAGCATTAAGCTTGACGTCTTGCTTAGCGGCACTTTGGTCTATCCTTTGTTCAAGCCTAGATTGACTTTGCTCGATTTTGTTGTTTTGACCTATAATTTGATTTGCAAAATCATTTTTCAACTCAATTTTCATGTTATCATTTTCCCTAGCAAAATTTTCTATTTCCCTTGTGTTTTTAGCCGTTTCCCTAGCTTGACTAGCCAATTACTCTTGGATGTTTTCAAGAATTTTGTCATTTGCCGTGGCGTAATTTAAAAAGTCATTTGGAACCTCTTTAATGGAAGCATTTTGAAATCCTTGACTCGGGTTTTGAAAATTACGGTTTTGATTTTGGTTTTGCACTTGACTACTAGTCCCTTAATTCCCATTGTTGTTGTAATTACCCTTTTAAATTATTCCTTTGATTTCCTTGGTAACCACCTTGATAGTTTTTGCAATAGTTGTTAACGTTTTGATTGTTTTGATTAGGTGGAAAACCCGGTGGAGTTAATTGACCAGTGCGGGTAACTTGACCGTTTTGGTTGTAAGTTCTCGTGGCCGCGTAGGCACTCGAAGTGTTACCACCGGAGGTAATGCACTCGGAGAAATCATGAGCCCCACCACAATAAACACAAGTAACCTCAACCGCTTTAGCCGTAGCGGGAGTGGGTTGTTCACCAACTTTAAACTCTTGAAACAATCCCTTAAGCTTATCGAACAATTTGTTTTCCAAATTAGCCTCAATTTGTTTAGCACCAATGGTAGGTGACAATGAAGGCGAAGCCTGGTTAACACTCGATGTGTTACGAGGTCTATAAACTTTAGACCTATTTTCAATGATTGTCAATGCTTATTCGACCGTTTTACACAAAAATTACCACCCGCGGAGGCATTAAGATAATCTCGTTCATGATCATTCAATCCATTATAAAACGTGTCGATTTGATGTAAGTCGGAAAAACCGTGATGAGGACATTCATGCAACATTTCTTTAAACCTATTCCAAACCGTTGAAAAACTCTCATTAAACTTTTGTGAAAACTTTGAAATCTCGTTTTTCAAATGCTAGTCTTAGAGGGCGGAAAAAATTGGTTAACGAATTTGGACACGAGATCCTTCCACGTCAATATGGAATTGGGTGGTTCTTTCTCAAGCCAAATTTTGGCAGGACCCTCTAAGGAATACGGAAAAAGCATCATCTTAATCGAGTCATTCGAGACGTCCTTAAACTTGCAAGTCGAGGTAAGACGATTGAAATGGCGAATGTGGTTATGAGGGTTGTCCTTTTCGTCACCACGAAACTTGTTAGCTTGGATCATGGACAATAAACTCGTCTTAACCTCAAAATTCTCTGCAAGGATAGCGGGAATCACAATCGCTTCTCCATAAACCTCGGTGGGTGCTTGAAGCAACTCCATCATAGTACGATTAGCCATGGAAGCTTCTTGTTCTACAATGGGTTCGTCAATGGGAGATTCTTCAATAGAAGGGGTTGGTGTTCCTTCCTTTCGGTTTCGATGTTTACGTGCACGTTTTGCTTGAGAACGAGTGAGCATAAACGTAACGTACAACATGGGGGGTGAGCAAAGAAGATGTTTTTTTTGGTGTTTTTACGTTTTTCAAATTTTTTTGTGCTTTTGATTGTTTTTAAATTTTTTTTGGATTTTTCTTGTGAATTACGTAGGCACAAATCTACAAATCTCTCATCGAATCAATTTCTCGATTAAAGGAGCCTCAAGGAATGAAAATGATCACGTAGAGTGAACGTCTTCGGTGACTTTAGAACGTTGGTGGAACACCAAAACGTTCAAGACGGTTTAATCTTTGAAAAACAAGCAAATATATATCATATGTAGATAATACTTTGGTTGGCAAACCCTCGATTAGCCCTTTTTCTCAAAACATGCACAAGCAAGCGGGGGAAACGAGGCGGCGCGAAGCTCTTAAGTGCCTTTTTCCCTTAGACCTTGGTCTCCTTATACCCACCTTATAGTTTGTGTTAATCAAAATCAAGCCTTTCGAAATTAATTATCTATTTTGCCTTTTTCTTTTGCTTTAGATTCGAATATAATAATTGAGTGATGAAATCCCAATTAAGGTTGCGTTTCACGCTTTTGGAGATATTGTAAATTTATTGTGATACGTAATACAATATAGTAATATTTATACACAAAAAAAACGAAAACCAATAATACGTATGATTAGAGTGCTAATCACACAAATACTATTTATGGATAATATCAAAAACAAAATTGTTCAAATTTAAACACACACGCCTCCCCGGCAGCAGCGCCAAAATGATAGTGGTATGAATACGTGTTTTAGGAAAAACAACGTAAAAGCGCTAAGTATTAAGCATATGTTTAGAAAAACGTAAACACTTATTACCCTTGTGATGAGTTCGTTCTCGAGGAGGATTAATGTGTGTGTTAAACTTGTAAAGTTTGAGATTAATATTAATGAGAAGAAAGGAAAATAATAAAATGACGGTTACGATTAATTTTAAACTACGACGAACAAAAACGTAAAACGTGACAAAATTAAAATTTAATCTAAAAATTTATTAAAAATAAAAAACAAATCTAAAATAATATAAATAAGAATAAAAATCTAACAAAAATATTTAAAAATTTACTTCCAATTTAATATTCAATTTTAAATGCTATTTAAAGCCTTAAAATTAAATAAAATTAAAAATAAATTCAAAATATAATTTTATCAAATAATAATCTTACTTATATTATATAATAACTAAAAAGTATTTTTCTAGACTTTTAAAACTGATTTACTATTTTTAAATGACTAAAAACTATTAAAATGTTAACTTAATCATAAAAATAATTAAATAATGGAAAAAATAAAATTACTTTTCCAAAAATCCTAACTTAATGTACTTAAACTGAGAAAAATAAAAATGTTGAAAAAGTGAATTTAGTCCTAATAAGACAAAAAACAGATTTGCTAAAACTAATTTTTAATTAAAATAATGCTAAAAATTGTAAAATAATCAAAAAAATAAAACTTTCTTTTTCAATAATTCTAAAATAATATAATGAACCTGTGAAAATTGAAATTGCAAGAAAAGACTAAGAAAAGGGCACTAAATACAAAAATCAGACATGTATGATAGTGACTTGTCAAAGGCTTTGTCCTTTTGCTTAGCAGTGGCTAGCAAATGCTTGGCAGTGGGAAAGGAGTTCCTACTGCTTGATCACAGAAACTAAAAATTGCTCTTTTGAGCTTGATTTGGTTGATGTTTTTGGGCAATCAAGGCACCCCTACAACCAAGGAGTTGTAGGGAGTCACAAACAAGCAAAAACAACAACAAATAACATGCCAAATTGTATAGTTTAATCAAAAGGTGCTCAGATCTGCAATAAAATGAGGTTTGATGGACTCAGAAAATGTTTAGAACAAGTATAAGCCAACCAATCTCTCTCAAATGCATAAAACACTTAGCACAACTAATGTTCTAACCTAAGCATGACATTTGACCAGGTTTCATGCATTTAATCATAAAATAGACCTTGATTTTGGCTACTGATTCAATAAGCAAATAGATAATACAAGTTACTGAGGTATTTGACAAAAAAGTGAGATTTAAGCAGTAGTATCAACTAAACATATTGCACCAACACCAAATTAATACTACACAACCCTAGACCTAAACCCTGTCTAGCTATGAAACCAAAGCTTCAGATTTAAAGATCATAATTGAACACCAAATCCTGCTATTTATGTTTGAGCAATTTTATGAGAACATTTTTTTTATCTAAACTCTTAACTAATGCCTACCAATGCATAAACTTAGCAAGACCATACCAAAGCTAATTGGTGACCACAAAAACCAAGTTATGAGTATGACTTATCCTACCCAAAATCCTATAACCAAACAACCTTAACAACTGATATATAGAGAGACTTTCAAACAAGCTTTTTGTTTTTAATCACCACCAAAACATAACACAGGCAATAGTATCCCTAATCTAATCATACAAAGACTATTCAAAGCTCAATAACACAAATCAACAGCAAGTACTAACAAAAGATTAACATGCAGATTTAAAAAAAAACTAAAAGAGAAAGAGTTAGGAAATGAAACTGCCTTACTTTACACCCAAGCAAAGCCAGCTATGCTCCCCTAGCTTATTCAACTGCTAAATACAAACTAGGGGTATCTTGAAAGGTATAGAACTAGGAGGTGCGATGGGGATGCTTGTTGTGGTTCTACAGCAGAACCAAGCACCAAGATGATGGATGGTTTGATATAGCTGCTACAAGAAAGAGCTCCAAGCCTTGAGAACTATAAACCAAAAGCTTTGATAAAAGCTTTTGGGTTAGGAGCTTTGAAGCTTTGGGTTAGGCAAGCAGGTAAAACAATAGTTATGCTTGGTTTTCTCCACAAATTAAGGAACTAACAAAAAAAACTGAACAAGTTATGCAAGTCTTTCCCCATAAATTCAATCACCTAGGGTTGAATCTTCACAATTCCTTGATATCTTCAAGATATCAGGGAACCATGATCAGATTTAACTCTAGATAACCAAACTGTTAAGAGACTCATACTTGGCCAAACTTGAACTTTATCAACACTTGCAAAAAGAAACTGGATATTTGAGAAACTGATGTGAGCGTTTGATTATATCTTGATATGAATTATCAAGCTGTCAAACTAACCACAATATTCAGAGATAAAATGTGAAATGTAGAAAACAGAAACTAAAGAAAACTTCAACTTTTTGGAATACTTAAAGCAATTGTAAACTTTTGGAACACTTGAACAAACGATAAACTAAGAACCTTCACAAACATAAAAATAAGAATTGGTAACTTGGAATTCGTCACAAACAAACACCATTTTTTTCATTAATAAAAAGGGATTTACAATGTCTTGACCCAAAGAAAACCAAGAACAACTAAACTGATAAACCTAATGTGCCTTATATAGAGTGGCTACATGTTTCTAGAATGCTGAAAGGAAACTAAAACCCTAGCTATTAAATTCCCTCAAATGCCTTTAGATTCTTAATTTTTGAATTTTGTCTAGGATGCCATGTGATGAAAAGGACTTTGCCAGCAGGTACATATGATCTTGGCCGTTTGAGATTGTTGTGAAGGACAAGAACTGACTCACAGCCATTGATCCACTGTTGGTATTTTGGATTTTTGCCAAACGGTAGGGTTTTGGTGCAGGGGAGGGTCCCACTGCTCACGTGGGCTAAGTGTTGAAAGGTTTGTGCGCGAAGACAGTATGAGCAAACCTTAAATTTGTGATTTGGAGGTTTTCAATCATTTCCCCTTTGGTTTAACGAATCTGACTGATTAAGGTTTATGGGGATTTATGGGTTGGTTTGATATGAGATTAGGGATAGATTACATGTTTGCTGCCACTTTTTATAAACATTAAATCTGTTTAAAAACTTTTTTAATAATAGTATTTGTGTTAAGTGGAGGGTGACGTGGAGGTGTTTGGTGATGTGGGGGTATATGATTGGTGGAGGAGGTGAGGTGGAAACGTATGACTGGTGGGCAGGGTTTATGTGTCTTGATAATTTCCCCCTTCATCTTCCAAGATCTTTGCATACAAACTCTTGGCAGATTTCTTGCAAACTCCTTTTGTTAATAAATTTTTGTTTTTACAATTTTGCCACAAAAACTTTAGAAAAGTAATTCTAAGGGTGTAGTTTGTACTTTCTTGAATCTTCAAGGGCTGGATTTGACATATCTTGAAACTTTAAGGTCCTTTCTTGTACACTTGATATTTAGGAGGACTAAAAGTGACAAGTTTTCATTTCTTGAGGGACTAAAGTTTCCAAATCTTCATTCTTCAAGGACTTTCTTAGAAATTCAACACTCGGGTCTGGTTCATTGTGTGGCTTCGTTTCTCGTGTTTGTTTTTTTTTATTCTTGTGATCTTTTGTTTTTTTCTCGATATCCGTACCTAAAATACACATTGAGCAAACACAAGCATATATATGGCACTTTTTATGATATTTTAATCGTTTTAAGCCCGTTTTGGACGATGAGACCATGTATAATTGCAGTCTCATCACTCCTCCATACTTAACCATTTCCATGCCCTCATGCAATGCTAGAATGAAGTATCTAAGCATCTCCAAAATTCATTTTTATTGACATTTATTGAAACGTAAACTTACTACACTACTACTACTTGTGTTTTAGACATAATCTATGATTTTCATCGCAAAATGGGACGTTTAGGTTCATAGAACAAGAACACGTGAATGCTTCGTTAGAAATAATTTTGTCGTCCTCGATTTTCACCCAATTCCATGCTAAGCGTGTAACGAGATCATTGTCATTATAAGTTAGTAATGCTAACACTACTCATATGCCCTAATCACGTACTTAGACTCCCTTAATCCTAATTTGTATCTCTTATATTTTATTTCTGTATTGAATGCTCACGAGGATACATTTTTTTACTTATGTGATAATAGAGATTAAGGTCCAAAAATAGAGTCATAACGGTGTAACCAAAACCATCGAATTAATAACCTCTCCTAATAGACAACGATGCCAAATTAAGTCAACAAAAAGGATCGATAAACACGGTTCTATAACGGTTTTGAACATGAGACTTATTACCAATTTGGAATTGGTTTACCTCCACCTTTTATTTAACTTCGCCATGAAGTGTTTATTATAGCTTTGGTCTTGCCCTTGTCTTTTATTTAACCTCGCCATGAGGTGTTTATTATGACTTGACGTATATCCTCACGCTAAGGCGAATTTTGGATCTTTAAGGCTTTGAGATTTAAGACATTCACTTTCAATTTTGCATAGATTTTTCGGCCTTGTGAGCCTGAATTTTTTGCTTGATTTAGGTGAAGAGGAACTTAAAAATTATTATTGGGGAAGCCTTTGATTATTCGGGCTGCCAATACTTCAATACAGTGACGCTGGCGATACCTTAATGTTTTCCCAATTTAATTACATGGAAGCTACTAGAAAAAACTAGAAACCAACAATCAAGACTAAACTGCTAAATCAATATTTATTAGCAAAATTATTATTCAAGCGAAGGGAGAATAAGCAAACAATTAGAACACATGAGTTTTTGAAAGAATATAAATACTCTACGTTTAGCATAGTAACTTATAGGTAACTCTATCGTTTCTCGTCCTTATTTAAGAGACTTAGCATAAAAAGTTAAGGAATCGAAGCTAAGTGCTCAACACGCATGGTCGAGTAAAAAATTACTCTTATTCTCGCCATCAGAAAATCTACATTCGTGTCTTTAAAACACTTATGAAAACATGAGAATTTTTTTAAAATTTGGCCATTTTTAGCCTTATTTGAAACAAAAAGATAACAAAAAGATAAACTTTGGAAAGCGTGAAGGTTTAGCAAGGCAAGTATCTATTCAACCCCGATACTAAAGTTAAACATTGTCCTCAATGTTTCGAGTCTAAGGGTAAGATACTCCCATACTAGAGACGAAGTCGAATGCCTAATCTAGCATGGAAAGGGTGGAAACCATTAAATCTATAGCCGTTTATGAAGTGTGCTAAAAGACCTAAGGTTAGAACAATCAAGGATATATCATTTGGATATCGGAAAATTCTTCAAAGCGAATGATCGAGGCTCAGGTAAAACGAACACGAGAGGCTCCTATCGTGAAGATGATTATCTAAATAAGCACAATTCACAAACAACCACGGAACAAACGTTGGAAGGGCACAAATCCCCTCACATTAAACTACATTAAAAAGAAATAATATTTACATGGATAAGCATGGGATCTCCCCCACGAGGTACCTCGTTTTTTTATTACCGAGTCATGACTTGACTCGATCTCCTCAAGACTAATTATCATTGGGGAAGGTGACTTGGTCGAGGTCATCCAAAAAAGGGACTTCCCCACCAAAGTAGTGCTTAACCCTATGACCATTCACCTTGAAATTAGGGCCATCATTTTGAGCTAGCTCGATGGTCCCATATGGAAATACTTGGGTGATAGTGAATGGTCCGGACCAACAGGATTTCAATTACCGGAAAATATTTTCAATCTTGAGTTAAAAAAGCAACACTTGATCTCCAACTTTAAAAACCCTGTTTTTAATTTTAGAATCATGAAACTTTTTAGTTTTTTCTCTGTAAATCAATGAATTTTCATATGCAATATCCCTTAATTCATCCAATTCATTCAATTGCATTTTCTGGTGTTTTCCCGCGGTTTCAATGTCATCATTACAATGCTTTAGGGCCCAATAAGCTTTTTGTTCGAGTTCAATTGGCAAGTGACAGTTCTTCCCATACACGAGCTTATAAGGAGTGCACCTAATGGGCGTCTTATAGGCGGTACGAAAGGCCCGTAAAGCATCATCGAGCTTTTCCGACCAAATTTGTCAGTTCTCTCCTATCGACCTTTCCAAAATCCTTTTCAAGGCTCGGTTTGAACCTTGACTTGCCCACTCGTTTGTGGGTGATAAGCCGTAGTAAGACGATGTGTAACACCATATTTCTTTAGAACCTTATCGAATTGGTCATTAAAAAAATGGGTTCCACGATCGCTTATGATAGCACGAGGGGTTCTAAACCGAGAAAACAATTGCTTCAAAAACTTGACTGCCACACGGGCATCGTTCGTGGGCAAAGCCTTAGCTTCCACCCACTTAGATAGGTAGTCAACGACGACAAGGAAGTACTTATTACCACGAGATGATGGGAACGGCCCCATAAATTTTCCTATACGTCAAACATCTCACACACTTGGACGATATTTTGTGGCATTTCATCGTTTTGTAAGGCTTTTCATCGATGTTGGCACGAGTCACACGACTTGATAAGTTGTTAGCCTCAAAAAATATTGAGTCAAACAAGAATGCTCGGTCATATGTTTATTATGTATCGTATTTTAGAACGTTCTAATAGGTAGTAGATTAGTCGTGTTTTACGGGCTTAACTTTAAGATAAGGTTCATTCATAAGTAACTAAAGCCTAAAAGGAAATTCTAACACCCCCAATTTACATTGCGCAGTGGAAATACACAATTGGGTGCTAGACACAAGCATCATCACACAAGGTATATTGAACGACTCAAAAGAGAGACGTTTAGACATAAAATATTAATAAGATTTCACAACATTGTCTAAAACCTAGTTTCAACCCATAATGTACTAAAACAACACCAGAGTAAAGCGTTTAGTCCCCACGGATCTCGACTAGCAAACCAACAAGTTTCAGAACAGTACACAAACATTTAACAAATTGTTCAACAATAATAATGATATAAATGTTTTAGACCAACAAGCTTCAAAAGCCAATCCACAACATCCACAGCAAAGCTCCGCCATCAATCACCTTCGATTACCTGAAACACATGCTTAAACGAGTCAACAATAATGTTGAGCAAGTCCATAGGATTATCAAATCACATTTGAACACAAGAAGAAAATCAATCATAATCATTAATAGAATTGTCGTACACACAATCTATTTCAAGGCAACACATTGTATTTAAGCTCATGACACCGACCCCTTAACCAACTAGTCACCCACGCCAAAAGCCAGCATGACTTGAATAAATACCATTGCCCCTCTAGAGTATCAGTTGCTATATATACCCAAATCTCATTCTCGTAAATTATCCTTTCCAGAGGTTACTCAACGTAATGCCCTGGTCTGAGATAGGGTGGTCAACCCAATAGTACTATCATTTGAATAAGCGGCTATTCCCAACTCACAACATCAAGTCAGAACATAGTTAACAGTTCATGAATTCAGGGTCTTTAGCAACATGGTACTCAATACAATGTAAACAACATAGGCAACATTCGGGTCCAAACAATTACTCATTACTTGTGTTCATCTATTTTCAAATAACATGTATCCCCCTCGCGGGTATTTAAACATTTAGTAGCTAGCATGAAAAGCGAGGCTACAGACTCACCTTAGTATAAGAGACCTAGCGAGATGATTATCGATGATAGAGGATGCCTTTCAAACACGAGAACCGCTACCTATCAAATAAGCCGCGTTCATTAATAATGAATCGAGAAATAAATCATACATAAGAATATCAAACTCAAACTCATAAAATCACGACAAACTCGAGAGAAAACAATACAAGTACTACTATCACACTCTTCTACACATCTACTTTACCATTCTATACTCTCGACAAAATCCGCCAGCACATACCATATGTACTAGCTCATTTACCCCATTTAGACTCGTCAAACGTTTATGAAACGACTCGAGGAACTAACTTACTATCTATAGAAAGTCCTCTAACAATTTTATCAAATGAGTTTACTTTTAAAGTTCCTTACCCGACTCATCTTCGTACTACAAAAACCGGACAGTTTTACGTCATCGACTCATACAACCGTTTTAACTTCTATAAACGACTCCATTTACAAACCGACACTTAGGTTTGAAATTAGACTCACCCTATAGGGTTTACACTTCTTCATCAGTATGTGACTCATTTCAAAACTCAATCTATAGTCCCCGAGGTTCGATCCAAATATCGACAACAAATATATGTCGTGCCGATACTCGTCTCCCGGTACACGAATAATCAAAACATCATAACTTCTCGCTCGTTTGGAGCTAGAAGCTCTACTTTATATCTAATCGAAGCTAATCGAACTCTATACAACCCTATGCAATTAGTTAAGCGTAAATAAAATCATAAGGTACCCAAAAATTCGCTTTTTCCCACTGATCTAAATTACCCTTCTAAAACTTGCATTAAATCATGTTTTTAGCTAAAACCAACCATAGTTATGATCATCCCATAGCCCTAATACCAACATATCTCAACCATAACACTTGTATCATCATCAAAATCAAAAACCCAAAATCAAAATCAAGTTTTTAACAAAAAACTTAACATGAAAACTCTTTGATCATCACAAAAATCACATGCATGAGCATGGTTTTGACCTACCAACCCAAAAAAATAAAACATCATGCATGTACCTAAATTTAGTATCAAAATGATCTCCTTAAAATTCTAAGTATGGGTCTTGTGTTATTTTGGATTAGATCAAAGTATATTTTGAGTGAAAGTTGTTTTTGTGTGTAGAGGGGGTGACGACAAGGAGTAGTGAGAGAGAAGGGTTTGTCTTTTTGCTAGTTTATGATATATATGTGTAAGTTAGGTGAAAATTAAGTTTATATATGGTGGTGGAGGGACCATTGTTGTCAATTTGCAATAGTTGTGGTCCAAAGTGTAACTAGTTAGCTAAAAAGCGGGAAATGACCATTTGTCAATTTTGCAAATATTTACGGGGCTCGGGTTTCATAAAAATACTTTTCAAAAGTTAAAACGTAACTCAAACATAATAATATCGACTCCCGACTCGACTTAACACGTCTTTTAAAAGAAAACGTCAAAAATGACAAACATCGAACAATGACAATAAAACATAAAATATTAGGCATCCATCGACATCACGCTTGCTAATACTCCTTATACTTATTAAATATAAAATATAAGTCTCCTAACACCGGTTTAAACTTAAACCTCCAAAAAAAATTATCATTCAAACTCATCAAAAATTTCAAAAATATTCGTAAAGTAAGATTAAGCAATGACCTCGGTTTCAGGTTATCATAGAAAGCCCGACTCATTATCATATAGCCCATTATGCCACATGTAGGAAAAGCTATATATACCTCTCCTTGCATGTAAGGAGAGGTTGGTTGGTTCATTTTGTATCTCATTCTCTCAATCTAATATTCACCTAGTTCCAACCATTCTCTCTCTACTTTCTCTCTAGAATTCATTTATCTTCTACCTTTCTTTCTTGGTTAATCATCACATATTTAATGGGACAACATAAGTGCGTGCGCATCTCGGTAAATAGTAGGCCAAAAGAAATCGACATCAAAAACCTTCTTCGCCATGGGATTAGCACCATGGTGACCACCCGTGGGTCCTTCGTTACAAGGTCTAAGGATATTAGTAGCTTCGGTGCCAAATACACAACGTCGAATGATTTGATTCGCACAAGTCCGAAAGAGATAAGGGTCGTCCCAAAAATAGAACTTGACGTCACGAAATAATTTTTGTTTTTGTTGAGTCGTCATACCCTTAATGATGAAGTTGCCCGCATGTTAATTTGCGATGTCCGCAAACCATGGGTAGAAGAATCTTCCTTGGAATTCACTACACCAAGTGTCTCGAGAGGAAATTTTTCGGTGATTTCCTTGTTCTCGAGCACACTTTGATGAGGATCTTCCAAACGAGAGAGGTGATCGGCCAAGATTCTCGGCTCCTTTTTTGTCAAGTATGGTGACATAAAATTCTTGTAGGAGGAGAATCCAACGAAGCAATCGCGACTTCGCATCAAGTTTAGCAAAGAGATACTTGATGGTCGAATGGTCCTTATACACTATGCTCTTTGTCAAGACGAGATAAGGTTGGAATTTCTCAAATGCATACACCACGACAAGTAATTCCTTTTCAGTTGTGGTGTGTTTAAGTTGAGCCTCGGTCATCGTCTTACTAGCATAGTGGATAGGAAAGAAATGCTTATCATGACGTTTCCCCAAAATGGCTCCAATAGCGTAATCACTAGCATCACACATAAGTTCAAAGGGGAGATTCCAATTTGGAGCAACAAGAATGGGAGCTTCGGTTAGTTTCCTTTTAAGAATTTCAAAGGCTCGAATTCAATCTTCGTTAAAGATGAAAGGGGCATCTTTTTCGAGAAGGTATGCAATGGGTCGAGATATCTTTGAAAAATCCTTAATGAATCGACGATAAAAGCCCGCGTGGCCTAGGAAACTCCTAAGTCCCTTGACAGTTTTGGGATGAGGTAATTTGGCGATGACGTTAATTTTAGCTTTGTCTACCTCAATCCCCGCTTTCGAGACCTTGTGCCCTAAGACGATCCCTTCCTCACACATGAAATGACATTTTTCCCAATTGAGCACAAGGTTGGTTTCCTCACAACGTTTTAACATTTTGTCTAAGTTGTCAAAACACGACGTGGACGAGCTACCAAACACCAAAAAGTCATCCATGAAAACTTCCATCGTCTTCTCGATCATGTCATGAAAAATAGCCATCATGCATCTTTGAAAGGTTCCTGGTGCATTACAAAGTTTGAATGGCATTCTACGATAGGCAAACGTTCCATATGGACACGTAAACGTAGTTTTTTCTTGATTACGAGGATCGATGGGGATTTGAAAGTAACCGGAAAAACCATCTAAAAAGCAATAGAAATCGTTTCCCGTAAGTCGCTCCAACATTTGATCCATGAAGGGCAAGGGAAAATGGTCTTTACGAGTGGCGTCATTTAACTTACGATAGTCAATACACACCCTCCAATTCAAATTGGTTAGTAGTGACATTTCTAATCGTTGGTGCATAATCACCTTCAATGATTATGTACCAAAGATCTATATCTTTAGATTTCACATAAGTTTCAAAACAATTTTTCCAATATAAAAAGCCATCGGTTTCAAAGAGTGGTGGTCTTTGCATAGATTTCCCTTCTTTGTAATTTACAGAATCCATGCATCGATTCAAGTTTTAAAGTACAATATAATTTAAAGATCTTGAGTAAGTAGCTCTTGATGCCAATTGTATAAAACTAGAAGGGGGATTGAATATTTTTTACCGATTAGTTTTAATTTCTTTGAAACTTTTTCATGATTATTATGGATATAGATTAAGTGTGAATGATAGAGTAGAGTAAGTAGAGAAAGAATAAAATAAACCACAATGCACAATGATTTAGAATGGTTCTGCCTAGAAAGATCTCACTTATCTTGCCCCTACTTCCACTCCTCGAGTCTTCACTCGAGAGTTCTATTTCATTAGTAAAGAATCTCCTTTACACCGGTGCATAATCACCTTCAATGATTATGTACCAAAGATCTATATCTTTAGATTTCACATAAGTTTCAAAACGATTTTTTCAATATAAAAAGCCATCGGTTTCAAAGAGTGGTGGTCTTTGCATAGTTTGCCCTCCTTTGTAATTTTCAGAATCCATGGATCGATTTAAGTTCTAAAGTACAATATAATTTAAAGATCTTGAGTAAGTAGCTCTTGATGCCAATTGTATAAAACTAGAAGGGGGATTGAATAGTTTTTACCTATTAGTTTTAATTTCTTTGAAACTTTTTCATGATTATTATGGATATAGATTAAGTGTGATTGATAGAGTAGAGTAAGTAGAGAAAGAATAAAATAAACCACAATGCACAGTGATTTAGAATGGTTCGGCCTAGAAAGATCTCAATTATCTTGCCCCTACTTCCACTCCTCGAGTCTTCACTCGAGATTTCTATTTCACTAGTAAAGAATCTCCTTTACACCAGTGGAGAAACCTTTACACAATAGCTTAAAATATTTATCGACACCTAAGCTAGGATTTCATATTCTTTTACACGGGTACAACAATTCCCTTTACAGTATATACTTTGTGGTTTACAACACCAACGACACTATTACACAAGTAGGTAGAAGAATGGGTACAACAATGGTGAATGTATAGGTAACACTTAACACAAACACACAAGGTAAAGCTTTGAAGGATCAAAGCTTAGAGGATAGAATTCTCATAATCGATCTTCAAATTCACAAAGATCTAAATCACAAGAGACAAGAAGTAAGAGAAGAATGGGTTAGAGAGTTAGATATATTCAAAGAGTTTAGAGAGAAAGGTTATAATAGGGGTGAGTGTGAACTGTGAAGCTTAGACTAAGCATGGTATTTATAGGCAAAGTATCAGACACTCACAGAACCTGTCGACCCCTTTACCCAAGGGTCCGCCCTGGTCCGTCGGGTCTGACTTTTTTCGCCTCATAAATACTTTTCCAAGATAACACTCAAGCATTGAATTTAGTCATGGTTAACTTTTATATATCTGATATGGAGAGAATAGATACATTTTATCCATTTTATTTTACACTAAAAGAGTTAAAGTGTATAAATTTTTTTGTAAAAAGTTTAGAACATTATTCATAAATAAAAAGGCTTAGATGTTGATTGTAACAAACATAAATATATGTTTGATGTTTTGTCATTAACAAAATGTTAAGAGTGATTAAAACATAAATATCGTTTTAATACGATATTCGTATTTACATAAGGAATGATTAAATATTTCAACTCGAATCAAAAAAGGAAATACCAAAATGGTAAGTTAAATTTCATAGCTTGTTGGATAACTAGAGAACTTGTGTATTTAGCTACCAAAGGTAAATATCTTGATATAATCAAGACATATTTAAAGGTTTGATTATAAAGACAGAATTATCATTGCACAAATGGTAAAAGAAAAACCTAGAGAACTGGTTGTCTTTAGTTGTTTGTTTTTACCAAGTAAAAGATGCTACATACCCACAAGGTATTGCAGGCGTGCTACTACAAGGAGGGAAAATAGCGTGCCAATTTTTTAAGTTAATAAATAATATATGTATATATGGAGAGTCCATTATAGGTATACATATATAGAACTAAACATACTTCTTTGAATATCTAGTAATTGTTACTAGTCAATGTGACTCACACTAGCAATAATGTGTGAACATTGAATACATGAAAAGATAAAATGTCACTTAACTTCACTAGTAATGAAACACTCTTAGTGTTGTCAAAACCAATGGGAGTAATACATTTTATACGAAATGGCATACATGAATGTTGTCAATTTCAGTAGCAGCGGTAAGCTTCTCACTCTATTTCTTGTTGGACTTGAAATAATGAATTACTTTCTAAGTATGAAGCATTTTCATTTAATAAGAATCACCGTGTACTATCTTTGATACTTGTTGCCTTTGAGTTATCACTTCTGTTGTTGAAGTTATCTATAAGATAGTTATAAATAAGATGGAGTTCTTCAAATACTAAGCTATGCTTTAAGCTATACTTAATTCTATTTGTGACACTACCATATTCTTGATACAAACAAACTAACCGGTGTAGTATTGTTTTATGTAATAATTAGTTCCTTACCCAAGTGGGAGAAATTTTTATTGTGGGCAAGGAACAACTTTGACAATATGATTAAAGGTTTTCCTAGAAATTCTAAGTAAGGAAGCTATTACTCTATTAGGACTACTACACATTTGTGATAGGTTGCCCTATTAGATATGGAATGTCAAGATAAAAAGATGAACTACATGATTATATTTTCCTAGAATGATAAACATGGTAAGTTTATGATTAACTAGAAAGTTAATATTGAGACTATGAATGGTACTCGGTTTTACTTAAGTATAATAAATGTTATGTCTCATTATTAAGACATGAAAATTAAGTCTTATACCTATGAAAGACTTGGAACTTAAAGTAAAATTGTTAATTTTTATTTTGTAATGTCTTATTGATTAGGATATGTACATGAAGTCATTGTATTATACAAGGACTTATAACATGTAGTAAGAATTGGATAGTTATTTCTACTAGTTGAGACATACACTTTAACTTTTGATTGGATCAAAGACTTATGATTAAGAGCATGCAATTAGCTTAATGATACTATTGATGTTATTAAGGTTTGAAATTAAGTAGACATAAGGAAAATCTATAAAGAATAAGTTCATCAAATAAATTATGAGATTATCTTATGAACTTGATCTTATTGGAATACCATGTATGGTATGTCCAATATAAGAGACCAGAATATATATCTTGATATATTTGGTTATTGATGAATTTAACTTATTACTCCTAAAAGTTTATCAAGGTTTGGGAAATTGAGTATACATTGGATCTACTCAATATGACTCCAATATCGAAGGTTAGTTAAGATACTATTCTTAGTATAATAAGATGGGATGAATCTCACAGAGTCTTAATTAGAGTTTGGACTTTGTTAGAAATCTTGGAGATTATATTAACAAAAGCCTAGTACTACTTAGTGTATTATGTAGGATGCCTAAAGGAAACGATGGGATACTGCTCTAACAACCCCACGCATAGAACAAAATGGTTGTTGCTAGTTAAGATGAGTTCTTTGAGAATTAGTCTCACTTTATAAGAAGCGAGTGGGAGTCCCACGCTTGCTCAAAGAAAGTGGGAGTCTTGAATTATTTCATGGACATACTAGATAATCCTTCTAAACAGACTTGCTGAAGTCAACTAAGGTTAAACATGGAAATGTTGAACCTTAGAGGAATGTTACTCACACTCATAGATCCGCAAGGATTCCTCATGGTATGTTTCTGATATCGATATTGGGGTTTATGATTTAGAATATCATTATCAATTTGCTAACCATAAGTGATGTATTATCAAATCTGGGATTTGATGGATAAATTAAACTATGAATGAAAAGATACGTCCATAGGATGATAATCACAATTTAGAATCTGATTGATCTTTCACCTATCAAATATTTGATGAGGTTTAAAATAAGTTTCCTTGTTAGCAATATTTATTAGGACAATGTTGTATAAATATTTATTGCAAGATACATGTTAAATGTTTTAAGTCATACTTAAGAAATTAACTATGATTAAAACTTCGACATTTGTGAACAATAAATATGTAAAGATGTTTTAATTATCATATTTGATTTAAATGTTAGAGCTATGACAAGATATACAAATTATTACCTTGTAAGGATAATATGTAATCATAAGAAGATTTTATGGATCCATAAATAAACTTTACAAGATATACAAATACTAGAAACCACACACGGATTAAAAGCATATATCTAAATGAGTTAAGTACTATGTTCGATTATAAAATCAATCACTTGTGGAATTTGATTATAATTATAAATAAGATGACTCATGAGTAAATCTCAAAGCTAGTGGGAGTACTTGGTTTTATTTCCCTAAAAATTGAATATGTTAGAAACAATGTTTCATTTTAGAAATTATTCTTAAGAGTGAAATAAAGTCTCTTATAAGAGTTTTAGAAAACAAAATTTACAACCTTGAGAAATATGTTATGATTTAACATATGTGGTAAATTAAGTCTTAATACAATATGAATGATCATTGAGTAAATCTTAAATGATGTATCTTACATGCTAAAATAGAACGCATTAATAAATACCTTAAGATCCACACTGTACATGGGATAAGTTGTGTCATTTGCGTAAATGAAAATTAATTTGACAACATTAAATTTTAATTGAAATATATTACAAATAATGTTAGCAACATTAAAGTCTGATTGAAATACATTAGAAGGAATGTAAGAAACATTTGAAATCTGCTTGAAAGACATTAATAGGAACATTCAAATTTGAGTTGGATAATGAATTTATTCCTAGAACCAATTGTAGATATACTATGGATATAATTTAAGATAATCATAGTAATATCGTTATGGTTGACAAACTTTGAGTTTGATTAGATATCCAAATCATTGCTAAAGAAATATTCAAGGTTTACAAAACAGTAGCATAGTGGTATGGTATACACTAGTGCTTGTTTTCATTGAAATGATACTCAGTTCCAGTTTTAGCAAGTCTTTGATATAAAATCATTGCTAAACTGGCATGCTTGGTTTAAGAGCATAATTGCATTATACATTAAAGAGTTAAAATACTTTTTAGTTTCGGAAACTGTTATGATGAATATTTTCAATAAGTGTATTGTAAATTGCAAAGTAGTGTGACCAATCAATGTGATATAATTATATCATGGTTCACACATACAAAGTAATTATCATATTATTCAAGAAATATCACAACTTGTGATTATGAATGAGTATTCTTAAAGTTCTACAAGATCAATAATCTAGATTGTAGGATTCAATAACTTATCAACAATTGGATTGTTGAGACTAAGACGATAGTATCAAATCTAGGATTATTATGTAGTGATCTTATATTTGTATTTGGATAAGGGACAGTTAAGCAATTATATTAAACAATGAATTGACATCCGAGGTATGATCGTTTTCATTGAATACTATTGTGTCCTATATTTGCATGTTTATTTCATGAATGTAATATGTACACATATGTGTATTATATACATTCTAAATATCACTTGTCGATCATCAATATGGGAGTATTATTGAACTAAGACAAAATGGGGGTTAGTTGTATTTTTGTTAAAATACATAAAGATGAATCTTCCAAACTCATAGGTTATTCAATGTGGTTGAATAATTGGATTACCCCAACGTGTTGTTGATCCCAAACTTAGATTGATTAGATTTGTGTTAACGAGATTAAAGCAAGTATAACACGTAGAGAAACTTTGTGTTTATGACAATCTAAGTGTTATGTGGAATTAACACTTAGAACAAAGAACAAAGCAAAACACAATGTATACCAAACTTTCACTTGTATTGATAATCGATGAGGTACAATGAAAGTGTTAAGAATGTATATCAATAATGAACCCTAATACCTCCGTTTATAACATAAGGAGTCTTGAACAATAATCTCCTTATCAACTATTTTAGGAAAAGATAAATATAGAAAATACAATGTAGAACATATCTTTCCTAAATATACAAAACGTGTTAACTAAGTAGTTGTCTTGTAACTGGGATTTCCTTTGTCAGCGCCTTGATTTGTCTTGTCAGTGCCCAATCTGTCAGCGCCTCAATTGCTCTTGTCAGCGTCCAAAATCTCTTTGTCAGCGGCATAGTGACTTAACTATTTTATTCCCAACAATCCTCCCCTAAACTTGATACTCATACTAATATTCAAGTTTCTGAATAAAAACAAAATACAAGAGATGATTCTTACAAATAAAACCTACTATTTGACCTGAGCATATATAAACCTTAGAAAGTCCATGCTAATGTCACTGGTGTAATCAACTTCAAGCTTGGTGCAGACCAACTTCTTCAACAGTTCTTGTGATAGAGGATATTCTTGATCTATCAACAAGTATTCTCCAAACTTTGTAGTACTAAGATGGTAAACTCCAGCAGCTGAATACAAATGACACTTCAACTCACTTAAGTCATCCAGATCCAACCATACTGGATCAGCAGCATCATAGACAAACATTCTTCAAAATATTGTCCAGATCTTTATTCCATTCAATGATGAAGGAGCTTCAGCCTCATACCCATCCTTCATCAAACTCCAAAGAGTTTCTATATCCTCCCTGTCCATACTAGCAAACAATGACACCAAGGAGGTAAAAGTATGTACCTTATCACCAGCCCTGGTGATCTTCCAAAATCCCACAAAATATTCCTCATACTTGATGATTGGATTCTTGAAGTCCAAAGGTACAACAACAGCTAAATCAAACACCATCAATGGAGAAAGCACCGTATTTTTCTTTAAAACTGCTTCAGTTGGGTGCACTTGGTCAAGTTTTGGAAATCTTAACTTGAACCCTTTCTTCACTAGCTTAGGCACAGCCATAGCCTTCGTAATCTTTAGCTCTTCTTCAATCTCTTCCTGTCTCTCTACAAACAACAACCTAATGTGTTTGCCTCATACACAGACTCCCAAATGGGATAAGCAAAATACTCCAACTGGTCAAAAGAAAGCTTCCTCAGTTTTGCATAGGCCCCATCCTGTTTGATGGCACCTAAGAAGCATATAATAGAGCTCGCTTCTTGTTGTCTTGTTCTCAGAAAGTACCATGTTTGCCATGTGCTTCAAAATAACCTTGTAGTCACTCTGAACTCTCAATAGAATATCCAAACCCCAAATTTGTCTTGTTAATGTCATGTCTGGATTTTCTGCACAGACTTCCTCCCATCTAAAATACATGCAGACACATGAGGTATGTCAAAATCAACCTGCTTCTTCAATTCCTTGAGCTGTTTCCCTTGCTAGCTCATCATCTCCATACTCCAACTTTTACAAGTCCATCAAATTGCTCATATCAACATTAAAGCTGTGTGAACTTCAATCATCATCAGATCCATCAATCTCATCACTCTCAGATTTAGATAAGAGAATCTGAGCTTCAATACTTCCCTTCTCAAGCCCTTTCTTTTCTTACTTATGTAGCTGATGAGCAACAATATTATCATACTAAATCTGGGCTACATCTTTTGGAACCAGTTCTTCTACCAAAATTGACTTACCCTTATCCAATGGATCTAGTAAGGGCAAAGTAGTTGTTACCTGAGTGGAGGGCTCCTTGATCATGAAAGGTTGTTAGGATAAACCAATCATAGATCTGTCAACGACTGAAATAGGTGTGTCAGCATGTGAAGTACCTTTGTCAGCGACTACAATCCCACTCAGTTGTCATCATTTCTATGAAAGTCTGCTTGATAGGAGTAACCAAAGATTGTTGTTCTTTCAAACCTGTAAGCGCCTCAGCTACCTCCTTTGTCCCATATGAACCTTCTTGGGACCCTTTATCACTCAAATTAGCTGGTTTAGTAGGTGTATCCTCCCCTTTGTAAGAATCATCTCCTGAGGACATCACCATAGCTTTCCTCTTCCTAGAACCAGCAATCTCCAAAACTACTAACCTCTCCCTCATCTGATTGAGTTCAAGGCCTTGTTCAATGACTTTTTGTACAAGTTTTGCATTAGAATTTTGCAAGCCAATGTAAATAGCCGTCAATTCCAAATTTGTTAGTGGTTGCAGACTGCCCTCCTCCATAGTTAGGATGTGACTCCCCAATATGGATTCATCAGGAAAAGTTCTCTCAGCTTCATGGCTAGGACCACTAGAGGAGAATACTCTAGTAGTACTTTGGCGTTTCTCTAGTCTAAAATTAAAGGATTCAGAAGATGAGGTAGAATGTGGAATTTGTGAAGGGTGAGGTGGAGAGGTGACAGCGGGTGTAGTGGCTGTGTCAATGGCTGGCGGATAGGGGTCAATGTTTTTGTCTTCATGGTGAGGGGAAGGTGGAGGTTGTTCAATAGGTGCTTGTTGTTGTGGGTGGGGTGTAAGTCCGCCTCAATAATAGCCAGCATAGGAGGGGTCAAAGGTAGATCTCTAAATGGTGCAGTGTTCAAGGACAAAAAGATTTTTGACTTTTGAGTAGGAATCTTATAAAAGTTGTCATGATCCCTATGACATTATCTTTGTAGATCAAAAACCTTTTGTAAAAACCTAGGGTAAGCAAGTGTCATCTTGCCACCCTTGTTGTGCAACATGCCTTCAAAAATCATATGAGAAAAATTATACTTTTGCCCACATAGACAAGAGCACTCCCGAATGAACGATTGATTTCATTGAAAGATGTACACTTGGGACTAAGACATTGAAGGAGGACATGTATTAAGAACTTCAGACTGGGGGAAATTGTTGTTTGGAATATTTATTAATACGCCCTTCTGGGAGAAAATCCAATCCCAATCCTCGAAGTCCTTCCTCTATCTGTTCAATGGGAAGGGTAGTCAAACCATCAACATCATCAAGCTATAAAGCTTGACGAATAAGTGCTTCAGTAACCACCCATTTTATCCCATGAATAGTCCCAGATATGTAATCACTCCATCAATTGTTTCAGAACTTGGAGTTTTACAAAATTGCTTGATGTGTGTAATAGGAAAGAGAGGAGCATGAGTCAAAGCATACCTTAAGTTGGACGCCAAGAGATACTCCATCATTCTGGTGTATTGGGGATGATTATCATGATCAACCACAAGATAAGAAATCATATTATGTTGATCCATGAATCCTAATGTAGCAGTAGCAGGTTTACACAATAGAGCCATGAAAACTATTGGTGAAAGCTTTAAGATGAAAGAAAATGGAGAATTTTGGTTATGGAGAATATGTAGACAAACAAGCAAATTACTCTGTTTAAAAAGAGTGAGCCGTATATATAGGAGGTAAACTAGGTTACCATTGGTTGAAAAAGAGATAAGTTATTCAAAAAATAATGATTATGATCTTGAAAAACAATAACTTATCTCTTTGCTTTAAAATAAATTACCAAATCCCATAAAATTATGGCCCAAAATATCGCAAAAGTAACAACTAGGTGGGTCCCAGTGTCCTTCAACGGTCAAAGAATTTGTCAGCGGGTAACGGCTATATTTGTCAGCGTGTAAAATTTGCCATGTCAGCGTCTAAATATGTGCTTGTCAGCGTCTAAACCACTTATGTGTCAACGACAAAAAAATAAAAAGTAATAAAATAAAAAGACCTTAGCAAAGAGGTTATCCTAATGAAGATAACTCTTCCTCTGACACAAACTGAAATTAGTATTCTCTGTCTAATTATACACACTTGCATAAGCAAGATAGACATAACTGTCCTCAAGTAAACCTTGCTAAAGTAAGTCCTTTTGAGTGAAGTTATCTCATATAAACACTTTGTAACTCCCAGGTAAGCCCATTTTTATTTACACCAAGTCTCACAACCGACCAATCCCAAATCTAGGCCAAACAGTCTTGGCAACATGCACAGCTATATCAACTTTGCATGCTACAGTGCCTCAAGAATTAGCAATTCCAACAATTCTTAAAAAGAAAAATCTTCATTATTCCTAACTCTTACTCACCAGTGGACACAATCTACAGTTGTGATAAGAGCACTCTAAAAGTACCCAAAGCCCTACAGGTTTCCTAAACCTCCCCTTAAACTTACACAGTTTGCAAAAGAAATATATATGACAAAATTTTATTTCAAGATAGGAAGGTAAATATTTCAACCATCATAAATAACTATTTGTCATATCTTTGAAGTCCATAAGCAACTCTGTATCCAATTGCACAATGCTTAACATGCATGCATGATTAGATGAAAAACCACAAAAACTAACATAGGCTGTCAGCGGCTTCTTTCCACTTGTCAGCGGATAGAATGCCTTTGTCAGCGGTTAGAAAATATAGTTGAAAATCTAACACATTTTACAAGTAATAATAACAGTGCACACCATGTACATACTATACATCAAAGTCAAAAACACATATTTTATTGATTGATCATTCCAATACTTGTTACCAAGTACTGAAACCTCCCAACATCAAAAGGTTTAGTTAAGATCAGCCGCATTATCTTCTGTGTCTACTCTATCTGGATGTATTAAACCTTTTTCAAAACAATCCATTTTAAAATGATGCCTAATTTATATGTGTTTAGTTAGAATGATGTACATGATTTTTAATAATGCAAAGTGTATTGTTATTATCTACAAAAATCTTGGTATGCATAAAATTGTACCCATAATCCAAAAGCTGATTTTGAATCCATAGCACTTACCTACAACATGCAGCAGCAACTACATACTCAGCCTCAGTTTTTGAATTGGCCACCACTGTTTGTTTCTTGCATTGCCAAGAAATAAGTCTACTCCCAAGAAATTGACATCCACCAGTTGTGGATTTCCTATCATGGTTATCACCTCCATAATCACTATCTGAATAGCCCACAAGTTCCAATGGACAATCTTTAGGGTACCATAATCCCAAAGTGGGATAGCACCTAATATACCTAAAGATCCTTTTGATAGCATGAAGATGACACTCTTTAGGAGTCACTTGATGACGTGCACATGCACACACAACAAACATGATGACATGTCTAGAAGCAGTGAGGTACATCAATGATCCAATCATTGACCTATAATGCATGACATCAACATCCTTTCCATATCCAATTTTTCCCTAGGGGTGTTCCCTATCCATGGGGGTGCTAGCCCGTTTTTCATGTGGGGAAAAACCAAATTTCTTCAAAATTTCTTCAAAATTTCTTCTACATACTTGTCTTGAGAGATGAAGATACCATTTTCTTTCTGTTGGACTTGCAGACCTAGAAAGAAGTTCATCTCTCCCATTGTACTCATTTGAAATTTATCAGTCATCAGCTTGGAGAATTCTTCACTCATCTTTGGATTGGAAGATTAAAAAATAATAGCATCAACATAGACTTAGACAATCAAAAAATCTTTTCCATTCTGCTTGGTAAAGAGAGTTTCGTCTATGGTGCCCCTCTTGAAACGATTTTCCACAATATAAGTGGACAAAGTACCACACCATGCTCTAGGGGCTTGATGAAGGCCATACATTGGCTTTTTAACTCTATAAACCTTGTCTTGATGCTCTGAATCTTCAAAACCAGGAGGTTGCATAACATATACTTCCTCTTGAATTGTTCCATATAAGAAAGCACTCTTGACATCCATCTGGTAGACTATAAAACCTATGCAAGAAGAATAGGCTAGGAAAATCCTTATTGCTTAAATCCTAGCAACAGGTGCGAAAACCTCTTTATAGTCAATGCCTTCTTCTTGTGTGTAACCTTGAGCAACCAATCTTTCCTTGTTTCTGATCACAATACCTCTCTCATCTCTCTTGTTCCTTAGAACCCAACATGATCCAATTGGTCTCACATGCTTGAGACCATCTACAAGTTCCTAAACATCCTGTATTGCAAACTGATGAAGCTCATTTTGCATTGCTTTAACCCAGCTTGGTTCTTGAAGAGCATCAAAAATCTTCTTGGGCTCATTCTGTGACAGAAAGCAAGAAAACAAACATTCTTGAACCAAAGGGGTATCTTCCTTTTTGTAAATGTTGGCAATGAATCCTCCTTGAGGATTCTTCTTCCTTCTTGTTTGAACTGGTGAATTGACGGGACCAATTATTTGGGTGGGAGGATGAATTTTGGAGACTTTAGTAAGAATTCCTCCCCCAAACAATGTGTTGTCATGCACTGTAGACTCCAAGGTGCCATCATCCTCATCATCATGATTTCCATACCCACTTGAACTAGGAGTCATGTTGTCAGCGTTTGGATTGATGATGTTTATACCTTCATTAGGTATGGGATCTTCAACAAGTTCAAGTACTTCCTTGTCAGCGGATGAAAGCAAGTTGTCAACGGCTGGATCAGGCGTGTCAACGGCTAGACTACTTTTGTCAGCGGATTGAATACTTTCACTGACTTACTCTTCTTGTTGCTTTCTCTACAGTTCTCTTTCAGCAGCAGATGCTTTAATGAATTCTTCACTCCAAATTGGTAAGTCCACAAAAGAAAATGTGGGAGTGAACTCATCTGCTTGTGATCCTGACACTTTTGTAGCTTGTGTACCTGCATTATCAACAATAGTTTCTTCCATAATCTTTGGAGAGTTCTCCAAGAAAGTTGGATTAGTAACAGGAAAATAATCCATTAGCAGGATCACTAGGTTTACTTTCCAAAAATTAAACATGCACGTTTTCTGTTATGACCTTATCCCTCTTGTGGTAAACCTTATGCCCTTTGCTGTCCATTGAATAACCCACAAAATATCCCTCATCACCTTTTGAATTAAACTTAACTAGGTTGTCACTAGTATTAAGAATCACTACATGACATCCAAAGGGTCTAAGAAAATCTATATTAGGTTTTCTGTTCCAAAAGAGCTCATAGGGGGTCTTATTGTGAATTTTGTTGACCAAGGCTCTATTCTGAACATAACATGTAGTATTCACAGCCTCAGCCCAAAAAAACAATGGGTAACTTAGCATGTGCTAACATGGTTCTAGCTTCTTCAATAAGATTTCTATTTCTCCTCTCAGCTACACCATTTTGGTGTGGAGTTCTAGCTATGCTAAACTCCCTAGTAATTCCCTTATCAACACCGAAGGCATCTAATAGGTCATTTCTAAACTCACCACCATTATCACTTCTAATAATGTTAACTATAAACCCTGATTTCTTTTCCATTTGATTAATAAAATTAATTAAGGTTTTAGCAGTATCACTCTTCTTGACTAAAAAGAAAGTCCATGTAAACCTAGAATGGTCATCAGTGACCACAAAGCAATAAGATTTACCATTTAAACTCTCTATATTAGTAGGTCCAAATAAGTCCATGTGAAGCAAGTATAGGGGTTTAGAACTAGAATGAACACTCTTAGACTTAAATGAGGCCTTATGTTGCTTGCCCTTAAAACATGCAACACAATTATGATCATTGTGGAATGTTTTTGAAGACAATCCTCTAACAAGATCATGCCTTAGAAAAGTCTATTCATGTTCTTAATGTTAATGTGTCCTAACATTTTGTGCCATAAGTTACTCTCATCTGCTGAAGCTTTAGCATATAGACAGGATAAGTTATTACTCATTTTAATCCCTTGTAGATTGACATTATAAATGTCCTTATGTCTAGGTGTTCTAAATTCAATAAACTTATCCGCAGGTAACACATAGTGTTTACTCAACACCAAACATTCAGTGTCAGTAAAAAGAACTTTATTCTTGTTGTCACAAACTTGTGACACACTAAACAAGTTATAGTCAAGTTCTTTTACCATAAAAAATCAACAAACCTCAAGTTGTCAGTGATAAGAGTGCCCTTTCCAGATATGGTCCCAAATCCTCCTCCAAAGTACACTATATCACCATCTGGAATAGGAGTAAAGTTTGTCAAATAGTCTTCCTTTCCTGTCATGTGCCTTAAGCATCCACTATCCCAATATCCATGGTCATTAACCTGCTTTGGAATACCCTACACAGAAAGAAAACAAATCAGTTTTTTTGGGGAACCCAAGCCTTAGTAGACTTAGATCCATTTGGTTGTTCAACAAGAATGGACTTGTTTCTTGTAACAACCCCTGTTCATCACTTTAACCTTAAACACCCAGTTAGTTCTAACATAATTTTCAAGATATTTAAACCTATTACAAGTCATGGAGACACCATTAAAAGTTGATGACTGTTCTTATTTTGGTCTCCATGTCAAGTTAGATGATGCCTTAGATCCCTGTCCCTTAGGAAGTAAATACTTGTTATTACTAGGTCTAACATTGGGTCTGACAGCTGCTAATTGTGGCATTTTAATACCAAACCTAATTCTGTCAACAACTGGTTTTGCCCTATCAGCGGATGAATTATCCCTGTCAGCGTGTGAATTAGGGTTTGCTACCGGAACCCACTGTTTGTTAGACCAAGTGTTGGTCTTTTGGAAGGGTCTTTGGCCTTGGTTATTAGCTGCCTTAGAGAAGTAAGGAGCTGGTCTAGTGGCCTGAGGTCTAGAATGAACATAAGGCTTAGGGTTGACCATAGTTGACCTATTGTCAGCGGCTGGTTTGTATCCGCTGACACACTTATAAGCCAAATGTGAGAAGCTCCCAAATGAATAAAAAGCCTTTCTATACATAACCTTAGATATTGGTTCATAAAATCCAGACCCATTATGTAAAACCCGCATGCTTTTACCATGAATAGTGCCCTTAAGATCGTACGTCCTAGATTAAAACTTACCTCATTTAGTATTGATCACATTCATGTGCTAATAATCAAGCAAGTGCATACGTGTATGACATGACAAGTATCGATTACGTACGAACTCATGATAAACAGTTAATAAATATGTCACGTGAACATAACTAAATCGTGATCACCATTTAAAATACGAACTAAAATAATTACGTAAATACATATAGTATAGTTACGAGCGTTAAGATTACGATAAACGACATGATAAAATAAACAGAAACACTTTAAACACGAGCACGTTTAACCACGAACGAACACGAAACAGCGGGACACGAGAAAGGTACGGGTACCCCATGTGGGGCCCCCATACCCACGGCACAACAACCATAATGGGCTTAGCCCATGGACTTTTACAAGTAAAGGGGGGGTTATGGTAAAAATATGTTTTCACTTTTCACTTTCAAGAAATAAACACAAAAACCCTAAAAGAGTTTTCTCTCCTCCTCCTTGTTCTCTCTTTGTGCCGCCACCTTAGCATCACCATAGGAGGGTGATTGGTTGATTTTGATCTTAAAAACTATTGCTATAATCAGTGTTTGTTCATCCTTTTCCAAGCTACATAGTGGTATACCTTTTTAAACCCTTCTTTTTAATTCTTTTGAATCTTTGTTTATGTTCATGAATATGTTATTGTTTTCTTATTTAAACATGATAATTAAACATTGATCTAACATGTTTTGGTATTAATTAAAATCAAAGAATGATTTAAAAGGGGTGTTTGTTTTTAGCCACCTAGCAAAACAAACCCGAGGGGGGTTTGGTTTGCTTATTGCCGCCACCACCAAGACCATTTTAGGTCTTGGTTGGCTCATGTGGGACCCACGGCAGCAAGGGGGCACATGTGCCCCGAGTTTGGCTCGGGGTACGGTGTCGAATTCATGCCTGATTCATGGTTTGTTGGTTAAATCATGATCTATGTTACATGTTAATTTTTATGAATCATGAACTTAGGATATAAATTAATTAATAACATGAGATATTAATTAAACCATGACTTAGGTTATTCTAATTATTAATTTAGCATGATATTAATTTAACCTAAGTATTTTATGTTATAAGTTATAATTAATTAATTATTTAAAACATGCCTATAATTAATTAATTTAGACATGACTTAGGTTATATTATTAATAATAATAATACATATTTTAACCTAAGTATTTCATTTCATTTTAATTAAAACATGTTATACTTTAATTAAAATGCTTAACCTATAGTTTAATTAAAATACATGAAATAATAATTAAACTATATACTATATCATATGACTTAAGAAACAAGCTTATAAACACTTAGACTTATATGTTAGCTTATGTAACCAGCTTAATTCTAAATATGGAAACTTCTATTTATAGGAACTTAATTAAATAAGGCAACTAATCTAATTATGGAAACCTTCTATATATGGAAATCTATCTATTTCAGGCAGCTAATCTAATTATGGAAACCTTCTATATATGGAAACTTATTTAATTAAGGCAGCTGATCTATTTTTGGAAACTTTCTATTTTTAGAAACTAATCTATTTTAAGCAGTAAATTCTATTTTAGGAAACTTTCTATTTTTGGAAACTTTCTATTTTTGGAAACTTTCTATTTTTGGAAACTTTCTATTTTTGGAAACTTTCTATTTTTGGTAACTTTCTATTTTTGGAAACTTTCTATTTTTGGAAACTTTCTATTTTTGGAAACCTGCTATTTTTGGAAAGTTACTTATTATTACACAGTAAGTATAATAATACATGAAATACCAGTAATACTTAAACGGATTAATCAGAATACAAGATAAACACAGTTTAAGGCTCTAAACAGTGAACCATGACCTAAAACATACCAAGTCAGCTAAAATGAGACATAAAACCCAGTACGTAATCAGTGAATCGATACTTATACACGTGTGTATTCATGTAGCGTTAGTGATCCAGAAGTAGGAGTCTTTCTTCCGTTCATTCACTGGACTTGAGGTACGGATTCCCGTCCTTTCAGTATGGACATTCTTTCCTTATTAGGATTTCCCCGTATGCAGCCAACTGTTTTCCCCAGCATTTGTTTTATTGTTTTGAACTACTTATGTTTAATTAGCATAATCTATAGCCATATACAAGCATGACCAGTTTCACCTAGTTATGGAGGTACCATAACCATAACATTGGAGGCACCAATGTTATGACTTCCCCACGGCGGAGTGATTGCTCGTGGCGTCCCTTTTCAGTTTTGGCCATATTATTATATCAGGTGGGGCGTATGGGTGCATCCTAGTTACATGTTTTATTCAGTTTATCATGGTGAATGTGGTGTGTGCCTTGCATCCTTCACAAGGAGTTGATCCCTCCTACCCAAACCAGTATATTAATTAGAGGCATCCCCTCTAATCAGCATGATGAGGTCACCCCTCCAAGTATTCATGTACGTGACCTTTTCATGACCTATATGGGCTATGGTGTATTTATGTTAAAACAGTTTTCATAAGGTAAACATAAGGCTTTTCAAACTATAAACCCAGTTTTCTTAATACTTAACCAGTTTACTCAGAACTTAGTCTTCCGCTGTTATATGTTACATGTTTATCCTATTTCATGCTATATTGTACATCCGTGCACTGAGCGTCTTGCTCAGCCGTTTTTCCTTTTCATGTTCCCAAAACGGCAGGTACTCAGGGACGCTCGTAGATCTCAAACGTATGTGCATATGGATTGGAAGCTTTACTGCCTTTCTTTACTTTATGCATTCCCTTTACTTTGATACAGTTGCTATGGACATTGTTTCGTCCTTTCCTTTTTCAGTATTTATGTTTGTGTGTGATGAGCTTTACTTTGGGGTTACCGATGTTTGATTCCGGTATTTCCCTTTTATGGTTGAATAATGCTTAGACATTTATCCTTGTATGCTTTGATGACACGCCATGATTATGCGTAATATTCCATTTCCAAAATGGGGTGTTACAATTATGGTATCAGAGCCAAGGTTTCGACCTGTAGGCTCTCAAATATGACCTGTGATTAGTGGGTAGTCACTACGGTCTTCCTAGAACTGACAGTTGTTTTCATGCATTCATCATTTTTAAGCATACATATACATGTCATTGTTACAGGGTTTTTGACTAAGTAATGGTTGGTACAGGACTGGCCCTATTTAGTCGCATGTGTTTTATCGAAACTTTTAAATTTGGGACCGACCCATAGGCGTCCCCTCGATATGTCTTTTGTTTTGAGTGAACCGACCAGAGGCGTTCACTCTCGAGCATCAAAAGTTTTCATAAAAACTGCATCATGCATTCATACAAAGATTTTCTTGCATAAAATTTTTCTCGTGAAAATTTTTTTTAGCATAAAATTTTTTTTTTATGTATATATATAAGTTATATTTTATGTTTGAACTGTTAATCATATGTTTATGTTATACTGTCAGATGGTTCTCACACGCGAGCAAGAGCAGCTCAATGCTGCGATTCAGGCTGCCATGCAAGCCTTACTTCCTCAACTGAGGAACGACATTCGTGCTAAAGTCCAAGCTGCCAACAATCAGCAGCAGCAGAATCAGGCACCTCCTCCTCCTCCTCCCCCAGTGACACTAGCAGTATGGTTGGAAAGATTTAACAAGCTCCGTCCTAGAGCTTTTGAAAAGACTGATAGCCCCAGCGATGCTGAAAGCTGGTTGACTCACATTGAGAAAATCTTCAATGCTATGGGATGTGACCCCGCCTTCAAGGCGAGATTGGCATGCTACCGGTTTGAAGGCGATGTACTCAACTGGTGGCTAGCTTTGACGCAGTCAGAAGGAGGTGATGAATGGGTCGCTGGTTTGACATGGGCCCAATTCAAGGAGAGAGTGATGGAGCAGTTCTTTCCTAAGGCAGAGCAGGACAAACTCAAGCGAGAATACCATGGGATACGTCAGAGAGCGGGCGAGAATAGCAATGAATTCATGCAGCGCTTTCTTCGCTTAGCTGGTTTTCTAGGAGCAGCAGCTGGTACTCCTGAGGAGCAGGCACACCACTTTAGGTGGGCACTTCGCACCTCGGTCGCGAACAATCTAGTGTGTGCTACGTTCAATACAGTAGCACAAGTGGCCGACGCAGCAAGGAAGCTTGAGATGTTGCAGGAACGTGATGAGTTCGGGGAAGCTGAAAGACCCGACAAGAGGTAAAACATTTCGTGTTCTATCGATAACCAGACCCCATCCTATCATTATATATTCTATAATCATCTCTTAAACTGTATCTTCCAGGCAGAAAACTGGGGACCGGTCTCAGCCGGCTACCCAGCAGCAGCCTAATTAGCCCAAAGGAAACGGTCACTCTAACGACCGTTCTGTTGTGGAAAGGCGCAACGGTAATGATAATTACCGTAACAATGCGGGACACTCCAACAACAGCAGGTCCTACTATTTACGCATCTTCTCATGATTTCATGTTATATCTCTCATGCTGACACTATATTAACCTCTACCAGGAACCACGGTAACGGGAAGGACCAGAACCATAGGGGTTCTCAGCCTACCCGTTCAGCTAACACTGGTAAACATCTTATGACGCCTACGTCCTATACTCGTGCATATACTTTATTCTTAACACGTTTTGTCAACAGCAGGCCCTCAGCAAGCAAGGACTCCTGCTGGAGGATTCACTCATCCTCTTTGCAGTACTTGCCATCGCAGACACCCTGGCCCATGTCGTCGTGATTCCGACGCGTGCTACAAGTGCGGCCTCCCTGGCCATCGTATGAGAGATTGCCGTAAGGGTGAAATGGAGGGTACTTCGGGTCATGCTGATACTAAACCGCCTCCTACCACTGGGCGTGTCTACACGACATCGCGTGATCAGGCAAACAAATCTACAGGTACCATTACTAGAATTTTGTATATGTACGGCCAGACTGCATGTGTTCTTTTCGACACGGGTGCCACTCATTCAGTTATTTCCACTACTTATGCTAAGAACATCAGGACACTTCCCTTGCCATTAGAAAATAGGCTTACCATTTCCACGCCCTTGAGGGACTCTGTATTAATAACTCAGGTATACAAGAGTCTTCCTCTAGAGTTTGACGATAAAGTTCGTGCTGTAGATGCACATCCCCTAGACATGATTGAGTTCGATATGATTCTCGGCATGGACTGGCTATCCAAGCACCATGCTACCATAGACTGCCACTCATATCGGGTGATCTTCGGCGACATTAATGCACCTGAGTACATTCATAACGGGTTCATACCCAGACGGTCTGTACAAGTGATATCTACCTTGCAAGCACGTGCATTACTGTCACATGGCTGCGAAGGTTATCTAGCTACGGTTCACGACATGGATGCTGAATCCCCATCGATTCAGGATCAACCAGTAGTTTCGGAATTTCAAGACGTCTTCCCAGATGAACTTCCAGGCATACCACCTGCAAGAGAAGTGGAGTTCAACATCGACCTTGTTCCAGGAGCTGAGCCAATCTCTAAGGCTCCGTATCGTATGGCTCCCATAGAGCTAAAAGAACTGAAGGACCAACTGCAGGAACTTCTTGAATGAGGGTTCATTAGACCAAGCGCATCCCCATGGGGCGCACCGGTCTTGTTCGTTAAGAAGAAGGACGGCAGCATGCGACTTTGCATTGACTACCGTGAACTTAATAAGATTACCATCCGCAATAGATATCCACTGCCACGTATAGATGATCTGTTTGACCAACTTCAAGGAGCCAAACACTTCTCAAAGATCGATCTAAGGTCAGGCTACCATCAGCTAAGGGTTAAAGAGCAGGACATTGCTAAGACTGCTTTTCGTACCCGCTATGGCCATTATGAGTTTGTGGTCATGCCATTCGGCCTGACTAACGCTCCAGCAGTATTCATGGATCTGATGAACAGAATCTTCCATGAACTCCTTGATAAATTTGTCATTGTATTCATCGATGACATCCTGATTTTCTCAAAGTCCACGGAGGAACACGAAGACCATCTTCGTACGGTACTACAGATTCTACGTCAAAAACAGCTGTATGCGAAATTCTCCAAGTGTGAGTTCTGGTTAAACAAGGTGGCATTCTTAGGTCACATTGTATCAGCAGAAGGGATCACTATGGACCCAGCGAAGGTTGAGGCTATCACTAAATGGCCAAGACCAATGTCGGCGACAGAAGTCCGCAGTTTCTTAGGCTTAGCTGGATATTATCGCAGATTCGTGGAGAACTTTTCCCGCTTGGCACTACCTCTCACCAAACTGATGCGAAAAGGAGAGAAATTCGTCTGGACGGAAGATCGAGAGAAGAGCTTCGAAGACCTAAAGCAGAAGTTAGTATCTGCACCTATTCTTACTCTCCCATCTGGTACAGGTGGATTTCAGATCTATAGCGATGCATCGGGGAAGGGACTGGGCTGTGTTCTCATGCAACATGGGAAAGTGATCGCGTATGCTTCACGACAGCTTAAGCCCTATGAAGAAAACTACCCTACGCATGACTTGGAACTTGCTGCAGTGGTGTTCGCATTGAAGATATGGAGGCATTACTTATACGGAGAATCATGCGACATTTTCACGGATCACAAGAGCTTGAAGTATATCTTCACACAGCGAGAATTGAACATGAGACAAAGGAGATGGTTGGAACTGTTGAAGGATTACGATATTAACCTACAGTATCATCCCGGGAAAGCTAATGTAGTAGCAGATGCACTCAGCAGAAAGTCCGGAATGATCAACGGCATTGAGATCAAGGAACAAAACATAAGAGACTTGGAGCGGCTAGACATCGAAATCATGGTACGTGGGCAGCACGGATATTGGGCGAATCTTAGAGTAGAACCTGAGTTACTGACTAGGATCAAGGAAGCGCAGAAGGATGATGGAGAGATTTGGGCGATAATTCAGAATTTGGAGAAGCAGACAGAATTCAGAATGGACGCAGACGGTATCGTTTGGCAGGGCACGAGACTTTGTGTTCCTGACAATCAAGAACTCCGGGAAGCAGTGTTAGCTGAAGCTCACAGCTCCCCATTTTCTATACATCCTGGGTCGACAAAAATGTACCATGACATCAGACAGCACTTTTGGTGGAGTGGTATGAAACAGGATGTAGCCACTTATGTCTCCAAATGTCTTACCCGCCAGCAGGTTAAGATTGAACATCAGCGATCGGGCGGTCTCCTTCAACCGTTCGATATTCCAGAGTGGAAGTGGGACAAAATCACCATGGATTTTGTTACCGGTCTTCCGCCTACCAAGAAGAAGCACGATGCTATTTGGGTCATTGTTGATCGACTCACCAAATCATCTCATTTCTTACCGATACGCAAGGAAGATCCGGTAAGTAAACTCGCAGATACTTACAGGAGGGAGATCATGAGACTCCACGGCACTCCCTCCAGCATCGTCTCAGACAGAGATCCTCGTTTCACGTCGCGATTCTGGAAAGGTCTACAAAAAGCTTGGGGTACACAACTTAAGCTGAGTACGGCCTTTCATCCTCAAACGGACGGACAGTCGGAGCGAACAATTCAGACTTTGGAAGATATGTTAAGGTCGTGTGCGTTGGAATGGACAGGTGATTGGGACGATTACATCTGTTTGGTCGAGTTTGCATACAACAACAGCTGGCACGCAAGTATCAAATGTGCTCCTTTCGAAATGTTGTATGGCAGAAAGTGTCGCGCTCCAACATGCTGGGATCAAGTGGGAGAGCGAACACTCGAAGGACCAGAGATTATAGAAATGACCAATGAGAAGATTGAGGTAGCTAAACAGAAGTTGCAAGAAGCACGGTCACGTCAGAAGAGTTACGCCGATAAGCATCGTAGGGACATACATTTTAATGTGGGAGATCACGTCTTCCTCAAGGTTTCGCCGGCACGTGGTGTTAAACGCTTCGGGATCAAAGGAAAACTCAGTCCTCGTTTCATCGGACCTTTTGATATCATTGAACGAATCGGTGAAGTATCTTACCGATTGGCGTTACCTCCTCAGCTTTCGCACGTGCATAACGTGTTCCATGTGTCCTTACTCAGAGGGTACAATTATCATCCCCTTCACATGGTTCAGTATCCACTGGAACAGATACGTGAAGATCTCACTTTTATAGAAGAACCCGAACGAGTACTCGACAGGCAAGAACGAGTCATGAGAAGGAAGACGATTCCTTTCGTCAAAATCCTTTGGAGGGACCATACCGAGCGGGAAGCCACTTGGGAAACAGAGGAGTCTATCCGGGCTTCTTACCCTCACTTCATATTTTGAGTTCGGGTATGTTACTTCTTTTCAGCTTACTTTATCTATAATTCGGGGACGAATTATTCTTTTTAGGGGGGAAGAATTGTAAAACCCGCATGCTTTTACCATGAATAGTGCCCTTAAGATCGTACGTCCTAGATTAAAACTTACCTCATTTAGTATTGATCACATTCATGTGCTAATAATCAAGCAAGTGCATACGTGTATGACATGACAAGTATCGATTACGTACGAACTCATGATAAACAGTTAATAAATATGTCACGTGAACATAACTAAATCATGATCACCATTTAAAATACGAACTAGAATAATTACGTAAATACATATAGTATAGTTACGAGCGTTAAGATTACGATAAACGACATGATAAAATAAACAGAAACACTTTAAACACGAGCACGTTTAACCACGAACGAACACGAAACAGCGGGACACGAGAAAGGTACGGGTACCCCATGTGGGGCCCCCATACCCACGGCACAACAACCATAATGGGCTTAGCCCATGGACTTTTACAAGTAAAGGGGGGGTTATGGTAAAAATATGTTTTCACTTTTCACTTTCAAGAAATAAACACAAAAACCCTAAAAGAGTTTTCTCTCCTCCTCCTTGTTCTCTCTTTGTGCCGCCACCTTAGCATCACCATAGGAGGGTGATTGGTTGATTTTGATCTTAAAAACTATTGCTATAATCAGTGTTTGTTCATCCTTTTCCAAGCTACATAGTGGTATACCTTTTTAAATCCTTCTTTTTAATTTTTTTGAATCTTTGTTTATGTTCATGAATATGTTATTGTTTTCTTATTTAAACATGATAATTAAACATTGATCTAACATGTTTTGGTATTAATTAAAATCAAAGAATGATTTAAAAGGGGTGTTTGTTTTTAGCCGCCTAGCAAAACAAACCCGAGGAGGGTTTGGTTTGCTTATTGCCGCCACCACCAAGACCATTATAGGTCTTGGTTGGCTCATGTGGGACCCACGACAGCAAGGGGGCACACGTGCCCCGAGTTTGGCTCGGGGTACGGTGTCGAATTCATGCCCGATTCATGGTTCGTTGGTTAAATCATGATCTATGTTACATGTTAATTTTTATGAATCATGAACTTAGGATATAAATTAATTAATAACATGAGATATTAATTAAACCATGACTTAGGTTATTCTAATTATTAATTTAGCATGATATTAATTTAACCTAAGTATTTTATGTTATAAGTTATAATTAATTAATTATTTAAAACATGCCTATAATTAATTAATTTAGACATGACTTAGGTTATATTATTAATAATAATAATACATATTTTAACCTAAGTATTTCATTTCATTTTAATTAAAACATGTTATACTTTAATTAAAATGCTTAACCTATAGTTTAATTAAAATACATGAAATAATAATTAAACTATATACTATATCATATGACTTAAGAAACAAGCTTATAAACACTTAGACTTATATGTTAGCTTATGTAACCAGCTTAATTCTAAATATGGAAACTTCTATTTATAGGAACTTAATTAAATAAGGCAACTAATCTAATTATGGAAACCTTCTATATATGGAAATCTATCTATTTCAGGCAGCTAATCTAATTATGGAAACCTTCTATATATGGAAACTTATTTAATTAAGGCAGCTGATCTATTTTTGGAAACTTTCTATTTTTAGAAACTAATCTATTTTAAGCAGTAAATTCTATTTTAGGAAACTTTCTATTTTTGGAAACTTTCTATTTTTGGAAACTTTCTATTTTTGGAAACTTTCTATTTTTGGAAACTTTCTATTTTTGGTAACTTTCTATTTTTGGAAACTTTCTATTTTTGGAAACTTTCTATTTTTGGAAACCTGCTATTTTTGGAAAGTTACTTATTATTACACAGTAAGTATAATAATACATGAAATACCAGTAATACTTAAACGGATTAATCAGAATACAAGATAAACACAGTTTAAGGCTCTAAACAGTGAACCATGACCTAAAACATACCAAGTCAGCTAAAATGAGACATAAAACCCAGTACGTAATCAGTGAATCGATACTTATACACGTGTGTATTCATGTAGCGTTAGTGATCCAGAAGTAGGAGTCTTTCTTCCGTTCATTCACTGGACTTGAGGTACGGATTCCCGTCCTTTCAGTATGGACATTCTTTCCTTATTAGGATTTCCCCGTATGCAGCCAACTGTTTTCCCCAGCATTTGTTTTATTGTTTTGAACTGCTTATGTTTAATTAGCATAATCTATAGCCATATACAAGCATGACCAGTTTCACCTAGTTATGGAGGTACCATAACCATAACATTGGAGGCACCAATGTTATGACTTCCCCACGGCGGAGTGATTGCTCGTGGCGTCCCTTTTCAGTTTTGGCCATATTATTATATCAGGTGGGGCGTATGGGTGCATCCTAGTTACATGTTTTATTCAGTTTATCATGGTGAATGTGGTGTGTGCCTTGCATCCTTCACAAGGAGTTGATCCCTCCTACCCAAACCAGTATATTAATTAGAGGCATCCCCTCTAATCAGCATGATGAGGTCACCCCTCCAAGTATTCATGCACGTGACCTTTTCATGACCTATATGGGCTATGGTGTATTTATGTTAAAACAGTTTTCATATGGTAAACATAAGGCTTTTCAAACTATAAAACCAGTTTTCTTAATACTTAACCAGTTTACTCAGAACTTAGTCTTCCGTTGTTATATGTTACATGTTTATCCTATTTCATGCTATATTGTACATCCGTGCACTGAGCGTCTTGCTCAGCCATTTTTCCTTTTCATGTTCCCAAAACGGCAGGTACTCAGGGACGCTCGTAGATCTCAAACGTACGTGTATATGGATTGGAAGCTTTACTGCCTTTCTTTACTTTATGCATTCCCTTTACTTTGATACAGTTGCTATGGACATTGTTTCGTCCTTTCCTTTTTCAGTATTTATGTTTGTGTGTGATGAGCTTTACTTTGGGGTTACCGATGTTTGATTCCGGTATTTCCCTTTTATGGTTGAATAATGCTTAGACATTTATCCTTGTATGCTTTGATGACACGCCATGATTATGCGTAATATTCCATTTCCAAAATGGGGTGTTACACATTAACACTAGCTTGACTCTTTGGTGATCTAGATTTTCTATACATTTCAGTATACTTAACACTAGATTTGATTTTAAGTTGAGAGCCAAGGTTAACAGGTTTGCCAGTGGTAGGGTTAGTGATAACAATGGGTTTAGGGTCAGTTTGTTCATCACTAAGAATCCCTCCCTTAAAAAGGAGAGTAGGGTTGGCTTTCTTCCATTGGTCAAGGTCAGTCACCCTTTGCTTGTATTCCTCAACTGGTGTGAGCACATGTGGTGGAGAAATAAATTCCTCCACTTGGAACTCTGGAATTCTAGTCCAGGACAAGTCTTTCTTAGAAACCCCCTAGAAGTCACCTGTTGGGGGTGGAACAGCAACATACTCCTTAGCATGCATCCCAATCCCAGACATGTCTTTAGGGTTTCTTTGTCCAATTATAACCTTTTCTAGGGTTTGACTAGCTTTTTCAAACTTTTCAATTTAAAGCCCTACATTCTCTTTAGCTTGAATGACCTTATCTAGCTTAAGTTTCAATTCATTGTTAGCTTCTATATAAGAAGCTTTGGCCTCATAACTAAGTGCTAGATCTCTTTTAAGAACAGTTATTTTGTCTTTTAGATTAAACTCCATGTCCTTATATTCTTGCACCATCCGATCTGATTGTGCAAGCCCCCTTTTGTAGTTAGAAATAGTGATATTTAACCCAAGAATATAATATTGTAACTTTAAAAATTATTTGTTAAGCTTATAAGTGTTCAGTCTAGAACCCTTACTACAAAAAGCATCATAATATACCTCACTGTCTGATGAAGAAGAAGATCTGGCCATGAGAGCATATTGAACATGCTCTTCATCCTTTTCAGCAACCAAAGCTTGATTCTCCACCTCATTCTTGTCCAGAAAGCTCCAATCAAATCCAATACCATCAATTCCTTGTATAGCTACCATAGCTTTGGGTTCATCATCTTTAAACTTGATGATCTGTCTAGGATTCTGTCCTCCATCATTCCTCTTAGGAGATCTACATTCTCTAGTAAAGTGTCCCATTCTATGACAATAAAAACATTCAACTTTGGATTTATCAAATCCAGTAGTTTCTTTACTCTTGAAAGTCATCTTCCTTCCAAATCTCTTGTTCCACCTACTGGCTCTTATACTGCTAAGAGCCATATTCCACTTGATATCCATCTCCTCAAGATCAATATCACTGATTTGCTGAAGATCCTCAAAATAAATTGAAGATCCATTGGGTAAAGAAGCAATATAAGCACATACAGTATCCAAATCAATTCATGCTGGCTTAAGATTTGGTGAAGCATAGTTATATGTGTCAGCATCTATTGAGCCGCTGTCATGAGAAGTTTATCCGCCGACAAAGCAAGAGTTGTCAGCGTATGAGGAATCATTGTGATAGATAAACGCCATGCTTCCAGAAGGTGTTTTACTTCCTTGTTTGAGCATAACTTTAGATTCCATGACTTTCAATTGATTATAGATGTCATCAAAAGTCATGTTGTTGTAGGCTTGAGTGGCAATCATTAACTTTGCTTGAATTTCCTACCCATCTCCAAGAGCTCTAAGGAAAGCAGCATTAATGTCATCATCTTCAAATTCATTCTCCATGAATGCCAGCTTGCTAGTGATATCTTGAAGATGACTTCTTATCTCACTTAGCTTTTCATTAGGTCGAGCTTTGAAGAGAGTAAAATTCATAACCAGCTGCTTCTTCCTTTGTTTGATAGTGTCCTCATTACCACCATAGGTGATCTCAAGGGCTTCCCAAAGCTCTTTTGCAGATTCATACTTTCTGAATTTGTGTTGATTCTTGCTTCCAAGGGCTAGTTTGAGAATACTCAAAGCCTTCATATCAAGCCTTCTGTCAGCTACTTCTGCAGCTGAGGTGGATCTTCCATCTTTAGGTCTAGGAAGCAATTCTTCAGCCTTAGCATTGGTTGTTCTCCTTTTCTCAATGGATTCCAATATCTTTTGTGCCTAGTTGAACTTGCTTCCAAGCTCAACTACCTCCCAAAGAATATAATTATCCACTTGGAAATATTGCTCAAAGTTGAACTTCCATAGTTTAAAGTTATCAGGGTCAAGCATGGGGATTTAAGGTTATGATTAGATGTAAAGTATTGTAAATATATGCTTAATCTAGAGAGAGAGAAAGAGATAGAAAGATGGTGAGAACACACACACACACACACTAGAGAGATAAAGTATGAAAACACACTTTAACTATGTGTATTATGAAGTGAACCAACACCCTCTCCAACTAAGGAGAGGGTTTATATACCCAAGCCCATGACATGGGCTTGGTCTTACATTGGGCCGCCGGCCTACACAAGTTGTAGGCTTGGCTTGGCCTTGTTTGTTTACTATTACAATAACTAAACTATGAGCTACTTCTTAGACTATTGTTGGAGTGACCGATCCTTTCTAATACGTAAAATATATTTCCAACAATCTCCCCCTAAGGGAGGTCACTCCAAACAAGGGCGTTACACAAGTTACAATAATAAAATAAACCTAGCATACTATGCTTGTCTTGAGATCGTAGTCTTCGCCTTTCTTTTCTTTTTCTTTTCTGGTGAACATGTTGATGTGATCTTTGATATCAATCTTGAGCATTAATCTCTTGCCTTGATCTTGTGCATCCATCACTTGTGATATTCACATCTTCGTGACTTCATGTCACACATAGTTATACCTTCGTAATTCTTGAAAGCTTCAGAGTTTGATACAGCGAAAGACTTAACTTTTAGGCTTTCTAGAATTAGATGAAGTATTAAGGCATAAAGTATAAGCATGCGGGGACGACTTCTTCTCGGATTTCGCAACGCCTCCATCTTCAAATGCCGCAACATAAGTAGACACAAACGAAATGGCTTTGAACATTTTATTCTAATTCGGTAGAACTTTACCTCCGGTCGGTGAAGACCGTTGGACGATATAAAATATCGTACTTGTGGCAGGTAGATTTAATTAAAAATCTGCTTGACAAGATTTCGCGGGTAAACCCGTTCTCTTTACTCGAACGTCTAAAGCTGACTGCGAACGTAAAGAGTAAATCATTTGGATAAAATTATCCGCATGATTGAAGCCGTCAATTCCGATTCCTGGAACAAGTTTGATTCATTAAAGAATCGCACCACCGTTGCTTTCCAGTTGTCACGAGCTTGATTCATATAGAATCTTGCAAGTTACCTACCAAGTGCTGTTTGAGGTTAACACTAGAAGGATTTCCACTCATCACTGTGAACACAAGGATGTCACTCTGAGTGTTCTGGCAAGATCACTGAGATATTGCGTAGAGGCTTGGAACGTGTTTAAATTCAATTAAGAGTTAAACAACTGTTACTTTCCAGTTATCATAAGTTTGACTCATAAAGAATCACACAAGTCACCTACCATGAGCTTTTGAATGTTCGCTCAAGAAGGATTTGTTGGAAATACGTTTTTACGTATTTATGAAGGATCGGTCGCTCCAACGATAATTATGTAATGGGCTCGTGATCTACTTAGTAAACGTATAGTCCATATAGCCCACATGTAGGGTGGGCTATATATCCCCTCCTAGCATGTTAGGAGGGGTTGGTGATTCCATTTTTCTAATCATTCATATTTACTTTCTCTCTCTACTCTTCTCTTTTCTCTCCTTTCTCTCTCTACACCCTCATCTCCATTCATCTCCTTCTTATATTATTAATCAATCCATACATTAAATCCATCTAATCCAATCATGTTAGAATAGGCCAAGATCACGTAGACCTTCAATTGGTATCAGAGCCTGGTTAGATTGGTTTATTCTTGTTTTTCTTTTGTTTGATTTTGATGGATTTTGATTTAATCACGCTTAAATCTTAAAAAGTTTGTATTTTTTATAAAAAGTTTGTGTTTTTATGCTTTAAATCATAATTAAATCTTTGATTTACTTATTTTATATAAAAATCACAAATTTTTATTCAAAAATCAATTTTTTTATTATCAGTTTTTTCTTATCAGTTCTTTAAGATCCATTTTAATTTTTTATTATTAGTTTTTCTTTTATCAATTTTTTTTTATAATCAGTTTTTTATATAACTTTTTTTATAATTTTTTATATGACCTTTTTTATCCTATCTGGGTTTTCTTTTATCAGTTTTTTATAACCATTTTAATTTTTTATAATCAGTTTTTTATATAACCTTTTTTATCCTATCTGGGTTTCAAGATCTGTCCAACGAATCGGTATTTTCTTTATTTTTTTATTCTATAGGGTCTCGAGTTCTGTCCAACAAACCTGTCCAAAACTGTCCTAACAAAACTGTTCTTCCATTCATATAGTTCCGAACGAACGAAGTTCCGAATCGACATAGTTCCGAACGAACGAAGTTCCGAACGAACGAAGTTCCGAACGAACGAACGAAGTTCCGAACGAACCAAGTTCCGAACCAACGAAGTTCCGAACGAACGAAGTTCCGAACGAACGAAGTTCCGTACGAACGAAGTTCCGATCGAAGCATCTTTGATTTAAACATAACGGGAAACAGGACTCCAACTCTCGTCCCTACAACCACAACCAGACTCAAACATTACCAGACTCTTTAACAACAACTCGAACCTCTCGAATCATCACCCTAGAACCCACACCCTCGAACAACATCACCAAACTGCACATTCCCTCACCCTCACTCTCTCGGACACCACTCACCCATCACCCACCCACTTTTCGACTCCAAACTCACCAACCACATCACCCTGCCCTCACCCTCGAAACCAAAACACCCTCAATCTTCAAAACAATCCACCCAACCCCACACTCTACCCGAGACTAACATACACAAACTCTTTAAAAAACATCTTCATTTAACCAACTTCTCTCGGACAAACAAACACCATCACACATATATCTCGAAACACTTATTTTGACTGACTCAAAAACATTTTTTTCTCAAACAAACACCCTCGTTCAAAAACTCACCCACAAACAAAGACTCCCCACTTTTGAGCCTAGACTCGACCCTCATTCTCACCCTCGACTACCCCTCGACACAAAACTGACTAATCCCACACCCTCGTCAAACTCAACCTCACCAGACCCTCACCAAAACTCAACCTCACACCCTCATTAGACTGTCGATCTCAGTTTCACTCCAAACATTCATCGATCTCATCACTAGACAGAAAGACTCTTACAGATGATAGAAAGACTCAAAAAAAAAACAAAGAGAGAAACACCTACCAGTGATCTTTTTAAAGATCTTGAAGTCGTCCTTTATTGAGCAGCTTCGTTTTTCATTCATTTTTTTTAAGGGTGGATTGATCCGATTGTGTTACTGCATGTGGTTTTTGGATTCAATGGAGCACAGAAGAATTGAGAGGAAATAAAGAAACGAGATCTGAGAATTTTTTTTTCTTGGGAGATTAGGAAAGAGAGAGGGGCGGAGTATACTATGCGTGTGTAGTTTTGTGAAAGAAGTCAGACGGAGGAAATAAGAAGAGAAGGTGAATTGGTTTGAGATTTAAATAAAGAAAAGGGGGACGGAGAAAACAAGAAACAATAAAGTTGGCCACGTGATATACGTCTCTGTTACGTCTATTCATTTGACTTTGACTGGGCCAGGATTACGTGATATATATCTCTGTTATATATCAGATATTTTTTTTTTAAAATATCAAAATTTTCTATTTTATTTTTAGTTAAGTTATTTTGTAAGATTTTATTTTTATATAGTTTAAAGTTATTTTTTTTAGTTTACTTAACTTTGTATTTTTGTCAATCGATATATTTGGATTTTGTACATCGTGTTGAGGCAGGTATTTCGAGAGAACCAAAGTGGTAATATATTTGACGGGTTAAAAGTTTTTGTGGCCGGATTTGAAGACAAAAGTGACGTGACTACGTGACTAAGTAACGTGATAAAGTGGCGAGGTTTTATTTTCCAACGGATTGTTGATCGGGTACTTGTCAGTGAAGACGAATTTTTATCATCCATCGAGGATTTTTTTAAGTGTTATTTACGAATCTTTCTGTTTTTCCCGAATTGTAAAATCCTGAAAACAACAACATCCACATCATTTTTCCTCGATTTTCAATGGAATCGTTAAATTCGACACTTAAAGAGGTAGACCTGCATCGAATGCAAGACAAAGCTAGAGAAAGTGGTATAAATTCATTTCAAATGCTTCAGTCTCATCTTGTCACCCTTTCGAGGATTCAAGGAGGGAGCGAATTTGTGATAATCTTTGGTCAAGATCGTCATATATTCATCGACTCAATGTTTACCACTTTGACCCAACTCGCCGAGAAACTCAACCATGAAAACTTTAATCACTCTGCATCGGCATTTGCATATAAGACTCTTGTGACACAACTCACGCCTTTTCTTCAATTCAATATCATCAAGTCTGAAAGTTCAGTGATTTGCCAATCATTTATTCGAGATACACATACCGAGCTTCGAGATTTCCGTGGTACAATATTGAAACTCATGTCATCGGTCTCGTCCTCGATTTATGAAAGATCTCGACTTCAGCAAGCGCATGATAATGGAGTGCAAGAATCTATGATGCAGATGCAAGAGGATAATGGTCATACGGTTGACAACTTGGAGCCTAACGATGGCAAGAGCACGGAATCAGGAAGACAACATGATACTAGTGGCACGTCAGGGAATGTTCACGAGATCTCTTTTGATGACACCTTACCCGTTTATGCCGACGAGCCTGCAAACATGGTACAATGTAATGTTGTTTATGATGTATATGCTGATGCAATGCCGCATATTGAGCATTCTGAACCTAATTATGACAAACATGGGATGGAAAAGAGTGATAGAAATACCACTTCTGATTCATCCGATGTGAGTCATAATGGGGGAGAAAGTATTCACAATGCTAAACATCATGATAATTGTCTTATAACTGCTTCACTGACTGCTTCTGATTCTAAGATTAGAGAGCTCGAAACGATTGTAGCTCAACAATCAAAAGATCTTGAGGAGGCCAAACTTGAATTTTCTAAGAAAACGGACAAATTTGAAACATACTTTGAAAAACTTGAAAAGTCAAACGTTGTTCTTGAAAGAAAATTGGATCAAAAAGTTTTAGATTCGAAAGCTGAAAAGGATAATCATTTGAAACAAATTCAGTTACTAGAGTCTAAATTGGCATCCCAAGATAGATTGCTCAAAGAAAATGAAACTTTAAAGGCTCAAGTTCAGGAAAAGGTCTTCGCTATAGTTGCGTTGAAAAATGAATTAAGGAAAAATAGAGGACCTAGTGTGGACACTAAGCTTGAAAAACCATCAATCTTGGGGAAACCGCCTACAAATCAGTTCGTCAGACAACCGATTGTCAGACAACCTACTGCATTTAGATCCGAGCGACCATAATCCTCGAGACCGCGGTTTGCCTCCCAAGTTGATTTGGTTCATTTTCCTAAACCAGTCACTCCAGCAACTAGGCCCACTGTGATCAAAGCAGCTTTGGCAAGACCTGATCACATGATTGCCTCTAGTTTCCCTAAATATACAAAGACCACATCTACAACTAGTTCAAATGACGTTTGCCATAATTCTGGTCAAAGGGAAGCTATTCAAAAGACACATGTAAGAGATAGCAATGTCCAACCTAGTCAGATGCCTTCTAGATTACCCAACACTGCTAACCGTAGCATGTCATCTCCTAGGAGCATCGATCAATCATCTAGGAAATACTCGGACATTAAATATGCTACTTGTAAAACATGTAGAAAATGTGTCTTTATGGCAAATCATGATTCTTGTATCAAGAAACTTCTTAATGAGGTGAACTCCCGTGCTAGACTTAAATCCTAGTGGGTTGCTAAAATCAAACCCATTGGTAAAATGTGGCGCCCCACTGGTAGAACTTTCACTCTTGTAGGAAACGAGTGCCCTTTTACTAGGATAATCTCCGATTCTACTAAGACTGCTAGGGAGGAAATTGAAAAAGATGATACATCACTTAAGCCTGAACTTAAGGTTTTCTATAAAAGGAAACGTTTGCCAACTAAGATAAGTGAATCATCTACTCAGGTCACCTCTGACACAAGTAAAGCCAACTGTGAACCCCCACATGCTTCTAAGATAGATATCGCTAACCCATGTCAAAGTATACAAACTCCTAATGAGAATGCAGGTACCAAAGTTGATGTTCCAAAAGAACGAAGCGGTCCAATCATTGTATACCGTTCAACTAAGGACACTCTCAGAGTTCGGTTGCTGAAGAAGCAGATATCAGAGAAACAAGTGTCTCAGGGGATTCATGGTTAAGCTTAATGTAAAGGACTTATAGTCACATCACAGACTATAACTCGATCTTCAAAGAAAGGAAATTTATCGCCGATGGTAAACTTATCCTAACAACGAGAAATTAATTTTTCTCGGGCATGAGCTTATATAAAAAAACATTCCATGTTTTTAAGCTCATGCACAATGGCTCCTCGTTAAATGACAGACAATGACCCGGACTTCAGAGACAGGGAAGTTTATCTACGCAACGATAACTTACCCTCTTAACAAGAAATTAAGTTTTCTTGGACACGAGCTTATCCTAAAACCATTCAAAGGTTTTAAGCTCGTGTATATGGCTTACAGTCAGATCACAGTCTGTAACCCGAACTTCAAAGAAAGGGAAGTTATCTACGCAACGATAACTTACCCTCAAAACGAGAAATTAAATTTTCTCGGACACGAGCTTCCATTAAAACTATTCAAAAGTTTTAAGCTCGTGTAAATGGCGTATAATCACATCACAGTTTATGCCCCGGACTTCCAAGAAAGGAAAGTTTATCGCCGATGGTAAACTTATCCTCATTAACGAGAAATTAAATTTTCTCAGACACGAGCTTATGTGAAAACCATTCAAAGGTTTTAAGCTCGTGTATATGGTTTATCATTAAATATCAGATGGTAACCCGTGCTTCAAATAAAGGACAGATTATCTTTTATGATAACTTATCCTCATAACGAGAAATTAACATTTCTCGGTCATGAGCTTGTATTAAAACATTCGAAGTTTTAAACTCAGAAAGGAAAGTGTATCTTTTAAATAAGAGAACTTTTCCTCGTAACAAGAAATTAACCTTTCTCGGTCATGAGCTTTCCGTTAAAACAGTCAAAGTTTTCAAGCTCATGAACACGACTTCTAAGTAAATGTCAACTTAGGACTCGTCCTTCAGATAAAAGGAAAGTTTATCGCCGATGGTAACTTATCCTTAACAACGGGAAGTTCACAACTTCTCGGACTTGAGCTCGCTTTTAAGATATTCAACATCTTAAGCTCAAGTAATTGTTTTTCAAAACTATGAACACAATTTTTCAAGAATATTTCAAAAGGTTTTTCTAAATCTTTTAAAATTGTGTGTTCAACTATGTTTTGATAAAAAGAGCATGTCTTTTGGAATCGATAATATTTACGAACCTAGAAATGTCGTTCAATAATGACACGGGGTTGTAAATAAAGTTCGAGCAGAAGTTTAAACAATTTAAAACATGCTCCATATGGTTTGTTATTATTTCCGATAGTAACCCGCTTTTCACATTGAAGTCAAGCATTTCACCGGAAAGCTTTGACTCTACAATCCGAAGTTATCAACTCCACAATCCGAAGCTCGTTGCAATTGATATCTACATACTAGACGATGCAACTGCTCAAACGACGACTACAGCTCTTTAAGTAGAACACGGGTCAACAATTGAGGGGGAGCAATTGTCCAGCATTCAGAATCTTCGATGCCGAAAGTGCCATAGTTCACAAGTTGGTGCCAAGACAACGATATCAATTGTCCATGTGGTGTAAAGGGGAAGATAATTTCAGAAGTTACGAGGAAGACCAACATTCGTGAACAAGAACCATGTGCTTCTTTCATATGATGTTCTCCATCATTCAGGTCCTACCTCGTAAATTGCTAATCTTGTGAATTCATTATCATATATGATCTTTGCACGTGATAAAAACCTTACACTTGTGTTTAAAAGGTATTTTATTTACGTTTCAAGTACACTCTCATTAATTTGAGGGGGAGCTTGTGTCATTCATGAAGATAATTGGCTTTGCATTTTTCTTCCAAAATTTTCTTAACATGCTATTAAATCAATTGATATTAAAAACATCGATTGGGTTAATATTTTTAATTTGGGGGAGAAAATGTGATTTAATATGGAAAATGATTAATCAAAAATGGTTTGACTTAACGTGCTATCTCATCCCGACATGTGCGAAATGTTTTCGGATATCGTGGCATATGTTAAGGGGGAGCAAAATGGATTTGCACTTCAAAATGGATTTCATGGTGATTTATACTTACCCGCAACCCATTTATTTCACGACGATGAAGATTGTGGTGACATAAGGATGGTAGGATAGGTTAAAGTCCAATTATTCCTCTAGAACCGGAGGAATCTTCCCAAGGACATTCCATAGCTAGAAATAGTAGTCCTTAGGAAAGATGGAGAAAGATTGTGAACGTAGCTGAATGCCGACCAAGTACTTAAGTTGGCACTGGAACAATCACAACAAGGTGCTAGTTATGACGTATTGGTAAGCATTGAAGGGGTTGAAGAATGAAAAAGAATTGTAAAGATAAAGTCTGGAAAGAAAGAAGCCCTCCTTACAACTTTATGCAGAAACCGGGTCAACACATATGCTATGGAGATCATTTTAATGATGCTCGATATTGTAGATAGACATCATGGACCCAGTGATGCAATGCACAACCCATCCCAGCTAACTCAGATATCTCTTAAAAGATAATTGTTTTTATCACATGGAGACAACACATTATCTATTGATTTGTTCACTCCGAATAAATTGGTATTGAAATGGTGGCACTCCTCTCCAGCCTCCGATCACTAAAAATCCAAAATGCACGATTGAGTCTAGAGCCATTTGACATCATCAAATATCTCATTAGGACACACTTTCATATTTCCTTGCTTCTTCACACACTGTGAAAAGTAAGAAAGATCTTAAGAGTCCTACGCAAAATCTTCATGATCTTGCCTGAACATCCGAGTAATACGAAAGTATTTACAATGAAGATGGAAATCCTTCTTGAGCGAATATCAAAAGCTCATGGTAGGTGACTTGTGCGATTCTTTATGAATCAAACTTGTGATAACTGTAAAGCAACAGTGGTTTAATTCTTAAATGAATTTAAACACGTTCCAGGCCTCTACGCAATATCTTAGTGATCTTGCCAGAACACTCAGAGTGATACCTTAGTGTTCACAGTGATGAGTGGAAATCCTTCTAGTGTTAACCTCAAACAGCACTTGGTAGGTAACTTGCAAGATTCTATATGAATCAAGCTAGTGACAACTGGAAAGCAACGATGGTGCGGTTCTTAATTGAACTTCACTTGTTCCAGGAACATGAATTGACGGCTTCAAATCATGCGGATAATATTATCCAAATGATTCACTCTTTACGTTCGCAGTCAGCTTTCAACGGTCGAGTAAAGGGAACGGGTTTACCCGCGAAATCTTGTCAAGGAGGTTCTTTATTGAAACTACCTGCCACAAGTACGATATTTAATATCGTCCAACGGTCTTCACCGACCGGAGGTAAAATGCTACCGAATTAGAATGAAATGTTCAAGGCCATTTCATCCGTGTATATTGTTTGTTGCTAACTGTCTTATGCAGTGTAACAAGAAGGTGGCATTGTGGTGTACAATCCAGAAGAAGTCGTCACCACATGCTTATACTACATACAATTAGTACTTCAAAAAATTCACGAAAGTCTGAAGGTCAAGTCTTCCGCTGTATCAAACTCTGAAGCTTTCAAGAATTTAAAGGTATAAGTATGTGGAACATGAAGTCACGAAGAGGCGAATGTCACAAGTGATGAATGCACAAGGTCAAGGCAAGAAAACATGCTCAAGACTTAAGTCAAAGATCACATCAAGCATATTCACAAGAACAAGGTCGAAGACTCAAGCATAGATGCTAGGTTTAAGATTTTGTAAAAAGATGTGACCTCCCTTAGGGGGAGATTGTTGGAAATATGCTTTTCCCAATAAAGTCTCGGTCACATCCTAGTTAGCATAGATCACGAGATATAGAATATTTAGAACTTTGTAACTTGGAGCGACCTCCCTTAGGGGGAGATTGTTGGAAATACATTTTTACGTATTTATGAAGGATCGGTCGCTCCAACGATAATTATGTAATGGGCTCGTGATCTACTTAGTAAACGTATAGTCCATATAGCCCACATGTAGGGTGGGCTATATATATCCCCTCCTTGCATGTTAGGAGGGGTTGGTGATTCCATTTTTCTAATCATTCATATTTACTTTCTCTCTCTACTCTTCTCTTTTCTCTCCTTTCTCTCTCTACACCCTCATCTCCATTCATCTCCTTCTTATATTATTAATCAATCCATACATTAAATCCATCTAATCCAATCATGTTAGAATAGGCCAAGATCACGTAGACCTTCAGGATTTCTATCTTCATTGTAAATAATTTCGTATTACTCGGATGTTCAGGCAAGATCATGAAGATTTTGCGTAGGACTCTTAAGATCTTTCTTACTTTTCACAGTGTGTGAAGAAGCAAGGAATTATGAAAGTGTGTCCTAGTGAGATATTTGATGATCTCAAATGGCTCTAGACTCGATCGTGCATTTTGGATTTTAGTGATCAGAGGCTGGAGAGGAGTGCCACCTTTTCAATATCAATATATTCAGAGTGAATAAATCGATAGATAATGTGTTGTTTCCGTGTGAATAAAACAAATACCTTTTAAGAGATATCTGAGTTAGCTGGGATGGGTTGTACATTGCATCACTGGGTCCATGATGTCTTATCTTCAATATAAAGCATCATTAAAAATGATCTCAATAGCATATGTATTGACCCGGTTTCTGCCTAATTTGTAAGGAGGGCTACTTTCTTTACACCCTTTATCTTTACAATTCTTTTTCATTCTTCAACCCCTTCAATGCTTACCAATAAGTCATAACTAGCACCTTATTGTGATTGTTCCAGTGCTAAATTAAGTACTTGGTCGGCATTCAGCTACATTCACAATCTTTCTCCATCTTTCTTAAGGACTACTATTTCTAGCTATGGAATGTCCTTGGGAAGATTCCTCCGGTTCTAGAGAAATCATTGGACTTTAACCTATACTACCATCCTTATGTCACCACAATCTTCACCGTCGTGAAAAAAATGGGTTTAGGGTAAGTAAATTTCACCATGAAATCCATTTTAGATGTGAAAATCCGTTTTGCTCCCCCTTAATATATGCCACGATATCCGAAAACATTTCGCACATGTCGGGATGAAGTCATCACGTTAAGTCAAACCGTTTTTGAATAATCATGTCCCATATTAAATCACATTTTCTCCCCCATATTAAAAATATTAACCCAATCGATGTTTTTAATATCAATTGATTTAATGAAGTTTTAACAAAGTTTTGGGAAGAAAAATGCAAGTCCGTTTTATCTTCATGATACCAAATGTTGAGATATGATACCAATTAGTAAAATGATCACATATTCACCATATTAGAATAAATTGACAAGGTTGGACCTGATTGAGGAGAACATCATATGATAAGATCAAATGGTTCTTGTCGGCAAATGTTGGTCGCCTCGTCACGTCTGAAGTCATCTCTTGACACCACATGTACGATTGGTATTGTTGTCTTGACACCAATTTGTGAACTTGGCACATTCGTCATCAAAGATTCTGAATGCTTAACAATTGCTCCCCCTCAATTGTTGACCCGTGTTCTATTGAAAGAGTTGTAGCCGTCGTTTGATTAATCGCATCGTCGAGTATGTAGATACCAATTGTAGAGTGCTATGGTTGTAGAGACGATAACTTCATAAAAACAAGATTTCTCTTGTTTAACAAATAAATGCACTGACACGTACATAGATTTGTGTTAGATCAAGTTATAAAGTAAACTTGATCCCTTACAAGGTTTTAATGCAAACCTTGCCCGAGAAAATTAATTCCCGTTGAGAGCCAAAGCTTTCATAAGAAATACTTGACTTAAATATGAAAAACGGGTTGCAGTCAGAAATAACTACAAGCCATATAGGCATGTGATAACTAGATTTTACTCAGTTAAAAAGTTCGTTGAAGTATGTCTAATCGAATTGATCTGGTTTAACTATGCGACTCAGTCGTTCTTTGGTGAAACAAAAGTGTGTCGTTGTAGTATATTAAAAGTGCAAAACAATTAAAGTAAATGACTTAAAAGTAAATCTAAATCTAATTTAAATTAAATGGTGCAAGTATTTAAAAGCGTGACTAAAATTAAAAGACACTAAAAGCAAATAACGCAAACTTAAATCTAACTAAGGCAAACTTAAAACGCAACTAAAACTTAAAGCTAAGGCAAGGCTAAAATAAATCTAAGGCAAATAAACTTAAAGTGCGACTAAGTAAAAAGGCGGGAAAAATAAAGCTCGAAATTAAAAAAACAGATAATTAAAAACTGAAATTAAAAGAACCTGAAAATCAGCTCATCCGGAATAATACCCTTATTCGGAATAAATGGCTTACTCGGAATATGTAACCTATCCGGAATAATCCTCTATATTCGGAATATTCGTCTATTCGGAATAATTCCCTTATCCGGAATAATATTCAGAATAGAACACCTTACTCGGAATATGTCACTTATTCCGAGTAGAAGCTCTTTATCCGGAATATCTCCTTGATTCGGAAATATTCTTGCTGATCCGGAATGTCTTGATTCGGAATAATATTCCGAATAGAACACCTTACTCGGAATATGTCACTTATTCCGAATAGAAGCTCTCTATCCGGAATATTCTGCCTATCCGGAATATCTTCCCTATCCGGAATACCTTCTCTATCCGGAATATCCTTGCTATTCGGAATGTTTGTCCTATCTGGAATACCTTCTCTATCCGTAATATCCAATATTTCGGATGAACAGCCTTTGAAATCCTTCGTTCGGAATGTCTGGGAAGATCAGAACCTGGGAAAGATACAGAAACAACCAGCGAAGAACAAGGAGAACAAAGATATACACGGATCTAATTAAATCAAAGCAAAATCAACCACAAGATTAAATCAAACTAATGAATAAACATATACTAATGATAATCAAACAATCCAAAACAACAAAACTAACAATAAAGATCAAGATAATCAAAACCCACTTTGATCAAAATAAGAACATGAACATAAACATAAAAATCAAAGATTAAAGAAAGGTAGAATGAGATCAAACAATAAAGATAAAGATTAACAAGAATTAAAAGAACACTTACTTGAAATTAAATGGTAATTAAGGTGCAAGACAAGTATTTAAATTTGACAGGTAAATAAATGACAAGGTAATTAAAGGTGGAAGAACTAATTGTCACTATTAGCCAACAAAAATGAAAAGATTAATCCTAATGACTAATTATAGGGGAGGATTAAGGGGTGCTTAGGAAGCTTCCTCCCCTCTTTCCATTCTCCTTAATTGCATGCTTAGTCCTTCTCTTCTTAATCTTTTGTTAATTGCACCATTAGTCCTTAAGCCTTTTAATCTTCTTAATCTTGGACTTTAAATGGCTTTGTCTCGGGATTTCTTCAAACTCGTCTTGTAATTCTTTAATAAATTAGACTTGAGTTTTTCGGCTTTTGATAAACTTCCGTCTTTTGTCTTTTTCTTCGATAAATCTTCAGAATTGGTCTTGGACTTCCGTTCTTTTTGCACTCTTGACTTCTTGACTTCGTCTTTCGTCTTTTTCTTCGATAAAAGCCCGTGAATGCCCGTGTTTTCTCCACTTTTCACCTTTTCGTCCTAAATCACAACAAAAACACAAACCACGCATAATACCGACATAAAAGACATAAAATACACGTTTTGGCCCGGTTATTATTGTAATTAAGTGGTAAAAAGGATGGGTGTTTACACACCTATCAAATCCCCTACACTTGACCATTGCAATGTCCTCATGCAATGCATTAGTTACAAAGCACGTTTACATTTTTCATCATAATCAATCCACATTGGCCTTTATTAAAGAGATAGAAAATTATAAACATTCAAAGTAAAGAAATCAAAAACATACCTTGGTTTTTGAAAATGTCATGAATGATCATCATCCTCAAGTTTTCACTTTCTCCAAACCAAGCTTAAAAACGAGATCATTGTTATTATAAGTTAGCAAACTAACACGAACTCATGTGGGCCAATTATTCACTTAGACTCCCTTATTCCTAGGTGTATCTCTTATATTTTAGTTTTGTCTTGAATGATCACGAAGAAGCATTGTTGACTTATTTCGATAGTTATTTAGTCTGAAAACAAAGTGAACGATTTAATCAATAGTTAGCTAAAGGGCAAAATCTTTTAAAACTGCTTCTCGGGACCTCATAAAGTTCATATCTTGGCATAAATCGCTTCGTGATTTGAGACCTTTCTCAGACCGATATTTGGCAGCGACTTCATACTTCAAACCTTGAGAGACGTTCATGAAATTATGGTCTTCTCTTCATATAGGAATTTCTTCACTTGAAGTTTTAAGAGGTTCATACTTGGACCACGACTTCTTCATTTTTCTCTAATCATTATTTTGGACTTTGATATACAACGATCCGCCTCCTTTTATGACTTGGATCTATTTATCCTCATACCTTGCTAGGGTCTTTTCGGATACACTTCTCCATGACTTTTGGGGAGTTTTTGCTTTTCGTCGTGTGTCTCGATCCTTCATATTGATTTTCGATAAATGATTCTTCACATCACTTTGGATCTTTAGCAACAAAATATAGCCCTCATGCCTTGTTAGGGCCTTTCGGACTCGTCAATCTTCGCATCCCGCTTCAATAAGTTATGCCTTGGCTATGAACTCTAATCCATACCGAGCAACTTTTAAACGATCTTGGGCTAGAAGCTAAGTAACTTTTCAAATCGTACAACCTTATTTATTGCAGTTAAATTTATTAACAAGCGATGGGAGAATAGGCTTATAATTAACTCACATAAATTTCCGAAAGAATACCAAACTTATAATTGACTCTATCATCTCTCGTTCTCCACAGTTTAAAATCTCAAGGAATGAGACTCGTGGATGCTTAGCCTATTAAATCAAAATTTTGGGTTTTCGAGTCGCCTATAAGATCTTGCAAATTCTTAGACGCTTTCAAGTTTAGAAATCGCATTTTAAAGTTCCCTGATAAACGAATCTCTAGGATCACTTACAGGAACTTGCGAAAAGTTCTTGTTCTTAACCCGTGAGAGTTAAGACTTTCGCGTTTTATAGCTCCCTATATAAAAGCCTAGCAAAACTTGACTTAAACACGTTAAGGATACTAGCTAGAGTAAACTAAGATAAGTAAACCCGGGTTGAGTCAAAAGATTCACAACGTTTGAAAATTAAAACCACTTTATTAAAATTTATTCTAGCAAGGAAAGAAAATAACTATACAAAAGGGAAAAACTAATAGGCCAAAATAGATCAAAATTTTGAAAAATGTCGAAAAATTGATTTTCCGGTTAAAATGAGGACAAATACAAGGAAAAGAGCCACTTAACCTCGATAGAAGTCCCCCCTACACTTAATATAAACATTGTCCTCAATGTTTAAGCATGTGGGAGTAAACTCCCCTACACTTAGGACATTGTGCACGTTGTTTAAATCTTGCTAAGGAAAAGACAACTAACGAGATTCCTATTTTAATATTGAGAAAATATAAAATAGTGAATCGAAAAGAGTTTAGGATAGAACCGGGAAGAAGGGAACACGGAATCACGGGTCGTCAAGAATCATCAAGAGTAGATCATTGAGCGCTCGAATCCCTGATTAAGAGAGGAGAGGAAATAGCAAACACCAACGGGTCTCCCCTACACTTAGGATAAAGAAAGCTAAAAGATAGATGCATGGGTTGCCTCCTAAGAAGCGTTTGATTTTTGTTAACCGAGTTGTGAGCCTGACTCGACCTTGATCATCATAGGAAGAAGCATGAAACATATCCACCAGGATCAAAGACATAGTTTTCGTCCATCAAATAGCACAAGCTTAAGGCGAACAAGGCAAGCCAAAGAAGAGTAGGCAAGGTTACCTTAAGCAAAGATGGAGCATGGTGGAAGCAAGTATGGTGAGGTGCAAGAATGTCTTTAATAGTTCCAAAGATTTTTCCTTTTATTTCATCAGGTGGATACTGAGATGGCTGAAGAATATCAATACCGGGGTCGAACACCTTTTCCTTTAAGGGAAAATAGCACTCAGGCTCAACAGAGTGTGAAGAAGATCCGCGAAGAAGATGCACAACCTCGTCCTCAGAAGATGGACAAAGAGGTGTTAACTCATACGTGCTGCGGATATTGGTGTCGACCGGTTTCTTCTCCTTTGAAAGAATGTTCTTCAAATCCAAAGTAGGATCAAGACGATAATCTTCAAAATCAAAAGGAGGAGCATCACTCTCATGAGGGAAGTAAGTGTTAAGAAAAGCAGAGAAATCTTCCTCAAATGAGTAATCGTCCAAAGTAGGATCGAGTGATGGCGGAGGATCTTCATCATGGGAAGAATCGCTCGAAAGAGTATCGGCCTCATCAAAATCATCATATGTGGGCAGGTCGGGATACTCAGAAGTAAGGTCATCATAATCATCCGAATCTGAGCTAGAATCATCATCATAAGCATCAAAGATCGGTGGAGAATCATATATGGGAGAAGGTTCCAAATTGGAGAGAGAATCATCCACATCATCCTGAAAGAGTGGATTATCAATGCAAGAGTCGAATAGCGGATTGTTGTAGATGACAAAATCATCGAGCACATTAATCATATTCACTGATTCTCGTCCATAGGATTTGCTTGTAAGCTTCCCCATTTTAAAAACTTGTGAATCATTGCCGACTCTTAAGATTTACTCACCTTCGGCCACATCAACTAAAGCTCGTCCGGTTCTCAAGAATGGCCGACCAAGTATTAAAGGAATACGAGGGTCCATTTCATAATCAACAACGACAAAATCAACCGGGAAAGTAAATGTGCCAACTTTGATGAACACGTCTTCGGCAATACCAACGGGGTAAGCGAGAGTGCGATTTGCAAGTTCAAGAGTCATCTTTGTTGGTGTAAGGTCGGGTAATGATAGTGTTTTCCAAACACTCAATGGCATAAGATTAATACTAGCCCCGAGATCAGCTAGGGCAGTAAATTCTTCAGTTTTGTTGAAAATGCAAGGCAACACAAAACGACCGGGATCTCCAAGCTTTTCCGGAAGTTTTTTAAGAATAACTGCAGAGCAGTTTTCATTTAAATGTGTGTTAGCGAGGTCAATCAGCTTCTCCTTCTTGCTCGGCAATTCCTTGAATGCTTTCACAAATTTCGGCATGTGGACAAGTGCTTCAACAAGGCTAATGTTGATGTTCATTTGAGAGAGCATCTTCACATAGCTCGTCACTTGAGAGTCATCCTTGGTTAGCATTTTGGTCTTGCTTAAGCGAGAAGGATAAGGGATATTAGGTTTGGGTGGTGAAGGTGAAGGTGGTAAAGGTTGAGATGTTGAAGGGTTCTTCTTGGGAACATCGTCATGACGAGGCGGAGACGGTAATGGTGCACTAATACTATGTGTAGGAGGAGTAGGGATAAATGGTGGTGGAGGAGGTGTAGATGATGGGGGTGGGATTGGTGGTCCTACGATGGTAACTCCACTACGGGTAGTAATAGCACTCACATTTGCTCGCGGATTGGTGACGGTGTTTGAAGGTAGAGAACTCGAAGTAGAAGGTTGATATCTCCTTTCAGATTGATAATTTGGCTCTGCAGATTCTTAATTTGCTCACCTTGGGTTCTCATGATGGCTTCAACATTGGGGTTAATGGGTGGGGCTTGTTGAGCGGGTGGGTGATAAGGATTAGAAGCTCTTGGTGGGATTTGGTTGCTTCTATTGTAGTTGTTGGCGGGGTTTTGATTTTGAGGAGAAAAACCAGGTGAAAGGTAATTGTTGGACCGGTAACTCAGCAAATTTCTATCCCCTTGAGGTCGAGCTTGGTAATTTTCCGGTGAATAATTACCATAAGCTGCATACACATTTTCTGGATTTCCTTGAGTAGAAGGACAATCGATGTATGAGTGAGGACCGCCGCATGTTTCACAAGAAGGTGCAACCGCTTTAACTTGTTGTTGTTGGTTTGAAGCGAGAAGCAAGATACTTTTTCTCATTTCAGTCATCATGCGGATGAGTTCGGTCATATTAGGGTTTGCTGAAGTAGAAGAGACATTGAGTCTCGGGTTGTTCCTTGAAGAAGCGGAGGAATCCCAATTTTTGTGGTGAGTAGTCATGTTCTCAATAAGCTCTCTACACTCCTCGGGTCTCCTTTTCATGAATGTGCCACCGGCGGCTGCATTAATCGTATCACGATCACGAAAAGTCAAACCGTTGTAGAAAGTATCAATCAATGTGACTGGAAGCATGTTGTGGTTTGGATAACGATCAATCAAGACATTATATCTTTCCCAAGCATCAAAAAGAGATTCATCGGGATCTTGCATGAAACCGCTGATTTGATTGCGAAGGCTCGTGACCATGGATGGTGGAAAGTAGCGCGACAAAAAGCGTTGAGTCATGTCATCCCAAGTGTGAATTGAAATCTTCGGGAGACGATCAAACCATTTCTCGGCATGATGTGATAAAGTATGTGGGAAGAGTTGTAGGCGAAGAACATCCATTGTGGCACCAGGCAAATTCATGCTTTGGGTGATTGTAATGAACTTGTCGAGGTGTTTGTTGGCATCATCATTAGGCATTCCGGCGAATGGATTAGTTTGCACTTGCTGAATCATGTGGTGCTTCAACGAAAACTCCGGAGCCGTGATTTGCATCGTCGCAATCGGTCCTCCTCGTCCAAACATGGTAGGTTGACAAAGTTCCTCCATTGTCCGAAGATCGGGCTGTGGAAGAACATTGTTGTTATTGTTGAGGTGCGGTGGATTATTGTTGTTGTTAACACCTGACATACTTAAATCTTCTCGAGTCTCGGGCTCTTGATAATTAGAAGATCTAGTACGCATACACCTACAAAGACAAAAGAAAACAATACCAAACACAAAGACAATATATATACACTATAAAAATAAAATCTTTTTGGATTTTTGAAATTTTTAATTTTTATGGATTTTTATCAATTTTTAATTTTTATGGTTTTTTGAAATTTTTTAGGCAAGAAAAATAACGCCCACAAGTGAACGGATCCCAAAAAGCAACGCGTCTCTCACAGAAAACTGTTAATCTTTACGAAAAGAGCCGGCAGCGGCGCCATTTGATACAAGGCTTTTGACACCCCGTATAAAAATTAGTTCTTTTAAGTATGTCTCTTCGAATTGAAAAAGGAGTTTAACTATGCGACTCGGTCGTTCTTTGGTGAAACAAAAGTGTGTCGTTGTAATATATTAAAAGTGCAAAACAATTAAAGTAATGACTTAAAAGTAAATCTAAATCTAATTTAAAGTAAATGGTGCAAGTATTTAAAAGCGTGACTAAAATTAAAAGACACTAAAAGCAAATAACGCAAACTTAAATCTAACTAAGTCAAACTTAAAACGCAACTAAAACTTAAAACTAAGGCAAGGCTAAAATAAATCTAAGGCAAATAAACTTAAAGTGCGACTAAGTAAAAAGGCGGGAAAAATAAAGCTCGAAATTAAAAAAAAAACAGAAAATTAAAAACTGAAATTAAAAGAACCTGAAAATCAGCTCATCTGGAATAATACCCTTATTCGGAATAAATGGCTTACTCGGAATATGTCACCTATCTGGAATAATCCTCTCTATTCGGAATATTCGTCTATTCGGAATAATTCCCTTATCCGGAATAATATTTAGAATAGAACACCTTACTCGGAATATGTCACTTATTCCGAGTAGAAGCTCTTTATCCGGAATATCTCCTTGATTCGGAAATATTCTTGCTGATCCGGAATGTCTTGATTCGGAATAATATTCCGAATAGAACACCTTACTCGGAATATGTCACTTATTCCGAATAGAAGCTCTCTATCCGGAATATTCTGCCTATCCGGAATATCTTCCCTATCCGGAATACCTTCTCTATCCGGAATATCCTTGCTATTCGGAATGTTTGTCCTATCCGGAATACCTTCTCTATCCGGAATATCCAATATTCCGGATGAACAGCCTTTGAAATCTTTCGTTCGGAATGTCTGGGAAGATCAGAACCTGGGAAAGATACAGAAACAACCAGCGAAGAACAAGGAGAACAAAGATATACACGAATCTAATTAAATCTAAGCAAAATCAACCACAAGATTAAATCAAACTAATGAATAAACATATACTAATGATAATCAAACAATCCAAAACAACAAAACTAACAATAAAGATCAAGATAATCAAAACCCACTTTGATCAAAATAAGAACATGAACATGAACATAAACATAAAAATCAAAGATTAAAGAAAGGTAAAATGAGATCAAACAATAAAGATAAAGATTAACAAGAATTAAAAGAACACTTACTTGAAATTAAATGGTAATTAGGGTGCAAGACAAGTATTTAAATTTGACAAGTAAATAAATGACAAGGTAATTAAAGGTGGAAGAACTAATTGTCACTATTAGCCAACAAAAATGAAAAGATTAATCCTAATGACTATTTATAGGGGAGGATTAAGGGGTGCTTAGGAAGCTTCCTCCCCTCTTTCCTTTCTCCTTAATTGCATGCTTAGTCCTTCTCTTCTTAATCTTTTGTTAATTGCACCATTAGTCCTTAAGCCTTTTAATCTTCTTAATCTTGGACTTTAAATGGCTTTGTCTCGGGATTTCTTCAAACTCGTCTTGTAATTCTTTAATAAATTAGACTTGAGTTTTTCGGCTTTTGATAAACTTCCGTCTTTTGACTTTTTCTTCGATAAATCTTCAGAATTGGTCTTGGACTTCCGTTCTTTTGGCACTCTTGACTTCTTGACTTCGTCTTTCGTCTTTTTCTTTGATAAAAGCACGTGAATGCCCGTGTTTTCTCCACTTTTCACCTTTTCGTCCTAAATCACAAGAAAAACACAAACCACGCATAATTCCGACATAAAAGATATAACATACACGTTTTGGCCCGGTTATTATTGTAATTAAGTGGTAAAAAGGATGGGTGTTTACACGCCTATCAACATGTTTTATGAAATATTTACAACTTTTGTACGAACTCTATTTATGGCGTCGTGTCGATATTGATCAACATTTCTAAGGCCGTAAATATTATCGTACCAAAAGACATGCCTTTTGAAAAATAAGGTAAAAATATTTTTGGATTTTTCTAAATTTTTCAATTTTTATGGTTTTATATTTTTGTATTTTGCTTTTGTGGATAAAAATATAAAAATTATATACAGATGATCACCAAGGATACGGAGAATAGTTTACCACCACTATTCTTTCGCTTCATCTGCCAATTCCTTAAGAGTCTCGGGCGAGAATGTTCTCAAACCTAGCTTGTCGGCCAAAAATTCCATTCGAGCGCGATCTAAAGTGTAACACCCCCAAATTTATACAATTCAATACAGCGGAAGACTCGTTGGTGTTACGGGATAGCACATTACTCACATCATAGACAATGCATAAAAAATCACGTCGTTTAATAATAAAACTTTTCCATTCTCAAATATCAAATTTACATAGGTCCCAAGTCATTGTATTTCATACAAGTTTACAAAGAATTTGAATGGAAATTATTACTTAGGTGTGGGCCATGAATTCTTGTTGTCTTCCCGAGAATTACCTTCAAGTACCTGAGATAAAACATGTTAAAAGAAAAGGGTCAGCGATAACGCCGAGTGAATTCATAGAGTTTATTAAAACCATCAATATATCATCGGTATAAAATTATTACCGAAAATCATTTTGTACAAATCTTTGTCATAAATCATAATACAGGCGTTTGCCTTCAAAATCATTATACGAACCATTGTCGTAAAAACATCATACAATACGTTTTATAACGTTGTATAGAGTTAAATAAAAACCGTTATATGAATATGGTTATGTAAAACCAAAACACGAACATAAAATCAATAATAAGACCCCGTATTGCTAGTCAGGCAATATATCGTAATTCGGTGCGTATAGCAGTATTTCGTTAGTTGGATTATTATAAGCCGCATGACATTGTTACCTTACTATAACAAACAACGGGTAGCTAGCCCGAAACTCAATTTGCCCATCTAAATTAGCGTGTCGTCACAATAATCACGCTTGTGTAAATCTTCTCATACATAAATTCGCTTACCAATCAATGTGGCACGACGGGAATTAACCGTCAAGGCGCGAACTGGGGTGATCGTCCCCAAATAGTACTATTATATGCATAAGCGTCTACCAAATCCCGGTAGTTTACAATTCATGCTAATGGGACTTTTAGTGACATAACCTAACTTTAATAATCCATTTCATTTCATCTATCGGGTCATATATTCATTCATCGGGTCATACAATCATTCGGGTCCAAATCAATAAACAAACAATCGGGACAAATGGTGTCCTATTTTATCAAATCTAACATGTTATCTCCCTCACGGGTTTATAAAACATTTCATAAAAACATTTAAAAGAGTGCGGGGCTATGAACTCACGTTGATGAGGGAAGGCGGTTATCGGCGATTTGGATGTACGGTACGTGCTTCAATCACGGAAACCTAGACAAATAATACTCGTCTTAGACTCTTGTCCAATGACTTTATAAAAATAGCAATTATGTATACATATGATTATTTTGTAAATATGATGATGATCAAGTGGGTTTATACATCTTTACTCACTCATTATAGTGTTTATGTGTTGGTAATTTTCAAGACTAGTTACACTAGTTCAATCTTGTTTACATTTTGAAGCCCAATAGGCCTATTACAAGCCCAATACTATTCATTAGCCCAATTATACTTTTATTATCAGTATTATACTTTACATGTTGGGCCCAAATGGGTTAAGCCCAATAAATAAGTTTACAAGTGTCTTACCAAATTAGTCGGGTTTATTGTCCATTAAGGTTACTTTAACCCGTTAATGTCTATATGTTGTAAAGCTCGGGTTTTATCGGTTTTTACTTGTTATATATGTTTATATATGGTATGTGAGTTTATAAAAGTTTACATTAGACGGGTACAACCGTCTAAGTTTTATTTAACAAAAACGTTAATCTTTCGGTTTTAGCCGAAAAGACGTAAAACTTAGTATATAGTTTTTATAACTTATAAAACTTACCAAACTACCATTTTTATATAATTTACATTTATTTATCCTTATGCATTTTTATATAAATGAAATATATAAGTTAGTGGGTTTTAATTCACATTTTATACTATATTTATTTGAGTGCTTATATAATAATATTAAACTTTAATTTCACAAAATCATTTCTAAAAATCTAGTTTACTAAAATGATCATATCTAGAGTTCTACAAGGAGATAGAACCCCAAATTTTTATCACAGAAACTACATGATATGTGCTTCATTTTATTCCTTTATAGCTACTTATGAATCAACTTCTAAATATTTTAATAAATTCGTCCAAAACAGTGTAGGCAGATTTGCACTCTAAACTTGTTTTGATCATATCTCACTCATTTTTATGATTCCATTGTATGGAAAACTCTCACATGTGTATAACACCTAATACTTACTGTATATTGATTCCATTTTACCATTTTATCAGTTTAACATTTGGTTACTTACTGCTTTTATACATCCATCACATTAAGCAAGATTTTTAACCATTTTACCTATGGTTTTCCATCTTTTTAACCATGTTTATCAAATCTATCAACACCAAATCCCCACATAATATTTTTAATCATCATTCATCATCATATACATATACATAAATAAAGAAATTACAATATTACATATTCAAAATAACAAGAGGATAGGAAGAACAATCTCTATACCACAAAGGTTGTGTAGTTTATGATCAAGGCTTGGATTTTGATGGAAGAACTTGTGATAGATCAACACCAACTTTGAAGACCACCAATCTTTGTAAACTTCTTGTAGAAATCAGCCCTTGGACATCACCAAATCTTCTCCTTGGATGTTAAAATCACCACCAATCTATAGAGCTTCAAAAGGGCTTCATCATATGTGTGAATAACATATGATTTCATGGTTAAATTTGATCAAATGAGGGTGTTTAATGGTGGTTCTTGGACGAAATTTAGAGAGAGAGGGAGGAGAGCTGTGTGAGATTTGCATGGAGGAAATGAAGCTAGTGGTTTTGGGAGAATGGTTGTTGATGTTGGTAGCTTACTTTGTAAGCTCCAAGTTAACAAGTGTTAACTTGTTAGTTGAAATTTTGACACATCATGGAGTGTGGAGTCTTGTGTTAAACCATCCCATGTGTGGGGTGAGGCAAAACTTGTTTTGTCTCATCCCACTAATTTACGGGTACTCCTCGATTCTAGTTTCCTCGATTTGCGTGCCCTCAGGTCGTTTTACGAAAAACGTCTTTATAAATTTTGAATCAACGGCACAAAGCAAATCTAATAAAAATTGTCTCATCAAAAACGGAGTTCAAAAACGTAAATACGTAATCCTAAGGTTTCCGGTTTAGTCGTAAAGGACGTTAAATTATAGTCATAAGTCCTAATCTCTTCTCGTAAATTTGTGACTTTATGAACCAACACAAATTTAAAATTCCAAAATAATATTCACGAATAAATTTATTTCCTGAAATGTCGGACTGTCACCAAAACGGTGTATGTAAACGTAAGCACGTAACGTAGAATCCTCCGGTTTAGACGTAGTCGATGCTACTTCAAGACGTAAATCCAAATTTCTTCCCAAAAATAAGTGAGTTCATATTATAACATTAAAATAATGTTTTCAAATAAATATTGAGAATAAAATATGAACCATAAATTGATGGATTGTCACAGCATTTACCCCTAAACAGGATCTTTCTCCTCAAAGATCATCTTATATTACTACTCGCTTCTTATAGAGTTAAAGCCATGTGGGTATTTCCTCCACATTCGGTCTTTTCTCACAAGTGTAATCCATTACAATACGCGAGTTTCATCAAACATAACTACGGGAATACGATCAGGCTTAATGTTGACTTACTTTCTCTATCCATGATGTTCACGAGTTTTTGATGAATGCAATTTTTTGCCTATCTAAACTTCATCAAGAAGTGATCAGATTCTCACTTGACAGACATTTTATCAAGTTCGATATACGAAACATAATTCATGCAGCTCTTTGAAGTCCTAGGGTAGATCCAGCTTATATGCCTTTCAAACCAATCTTTTACATCATCTCAATGGTCCCATACAACGGGGACTTATATCCTATGATCTTTCCGATCATCAATTCATTTTTCCATTGATAAAATTTTTGGCATAACTTCACTACCCATCTGGCACTTCAAGATCTACATTTCATATTCACATAACCTCCTGCCCACTACCGGCAGTCAATAATCAGATCCTAATTTCAACAATCATTTTAGGTTTCACGGGTCGGGTATTTTGCAAGGTTAGGTTTGCCATCATAGGAAACCTTAAAGCTAAAAGACATGTCCAACTCACAATGGGTGTATGTCGGGTGTCTTCCTCCCAACTCCTGCTTACAGATGCTCTAATATTTAAATTTTAACAAGATTCGATCTTGATCCTAACACGATAATTATCAATGATAATCTCTCCAAAGGAAAACGATTTTATAGTTTAATACCAAAGGTCAATCATTCAAGCATAAAACAACACCTCTAGTGTTTTGTATCATTACTTTGCCTCGTCCCTTCGATTGGGGTGGTAAACAGTACTCTCATCAAGATTCGCTCCCAATGAATTCTGAGCAAATCTCTAGAAATTCGATGCGAAGCAAGGATCTTGATAGAGATGATCGATACAAGCACACCATGCTTACATAACTTCTTTAAATACAAAAGAGTCAATTTCTTCATCAAGAATCTATCATTAACAGGAATGATATTAGTAGATTTGGTCAGTCTGTCGACGATGACCCAAATCGAATCAAATTCAGATGATGACCTTTGCAATAGCTAGACGTTTACTAATGTATGAGGCGATGTCTGCCTTCATATTTTGCCATCAGTACAACTTCTTCAGATAAAGATACATTAAATCAGAAATGACAGGAATAGAATACTTATACTTACAAGATTCCAACATAACTATATCTCACAATCCTCCATTTTTAGACAATCACAAGTTGGCTTTTATATATTTTTCGCCATCGGCTGCTAAATTCTAATGGTTCACATTAGCCGCAAACCCCTTTTTATTATCTATATTATCCTTTTTATAAGCATCGTTTATTTTTATATTGTTCGGCAATTTATTTTGCACAATCATTATTAAGGAACACATCCTAATTGGTTCTTTATCCTTTCTATATTATGTGTCAATAATTATATTCACCTTCCCTGATGAAATAAATATCATGTCCATATTCATTCAAAATTTCTTTCTTCACATTTTCTAGGTTTTAGTTTCGTCTCAACTATCATTTTTATCAGTTTTGCTTGATCCGACGTTTTAAAGCGTCAATAATTATCACACGTAAATTAACAATAAATATTAAGTTTTTATGAAACGTAAACGTTAAAAGTTTAAATTTCTTAGTTCGACCAATTATAATAAAATCTTCAAAACAAATTTGAATTTAATTAACACGATTTTTGCTGATTTATCGAAAATAATTAGTAAGATCCGTAAATGTTCGAAAAACCTTCGTTTATTCTTTGGTTTTGAAAATCAAAAATTGTCGTTTCAAATTTTAAGTCATGGTTTAACGGCTTCCTCAATCCCTCTTAGGTTGTCTTGAGGTATACACAAACATTTACCCCTAAACAGGAGTTTAGTTAAATTATTTGTGTATAAGGGAATAATCCCTTAAAAATCCTTTGTTAAAACATTTGTCAAAACATATTTCCATTTTCTTTTTGGTAAAACCCAAAGCCTTAATGGTTCCAATTTTTGAAGAGTCAATATATTCCATTTTCTATTAATCACACGGTCAAATAATGTAAAGGATTAAGTCTTAAATCTCATGTTAATATTCAAGGTACAGGTTTTCATTGTTCAGCCAACTCCGGGCAGTTTATAAATAATTATTAACTCCTTCTTATACTTATAAACAAACAAATGGTCCTTAATGATCACAAGCACGAATTTATCATATTACAGCCTACACACGTGATTCACCAAATTTGTGGATGCTACATGTGTATTAGTCAGTCCAAACGACATATCATGAAACTCATAATGTTCATTACAAGTTCTGGAGGTAGTGATTGGAATAGATAATCTTTTTCGCGGATGCGAAATTGATGATAACCATGCCGAGGATCAAAATTTTTAAAACATACGCTAGAACCTTGTAAATGATCGAACAATCTATCATCTTGGGTAGTGGATATAGATTTTAATCGTCAATTTACTTAGTTCACGGTAATCAATAAACATAAGGAATGATAACACCATAGCTCTTCATGATGACGAGCTTGGTAGAATAAAATTTATCTCTGACAACTCTCTCAGTTGTAGGGTAATTCCTTTAATTCAGATGGTGCTGACGTAAAGTGCACATGCCACAGGTGCAGCACCGGGAATATAATCAATACCAATTTCAACTTGCCTTAATGGCGAAAGTCTAGGTAATTCACCAGCAATTACCTCCTAAAGTTTCAGATAACGGAAACATCTTTTAATAAATTCACTTTAAGTTCTTTCTTGATTACAAGATCTATGATTAGTTTATAATCATTCATGGTATAATTTCAAGTCTAAATGTAGGATATGGTCATCCATCAAGAATTATTTAGATCACTTTTGATAATCAACATCTTATCATTTAGGGGAATTTTACTCGAGTTCCCATCAATTAAGACAATGTCGTCACGTCATAATCAATCAATCCAATCTACTGGCACTATTAACTTTTCAGTTTTACTGTCGTCGATAAGATGTAAACTTCTCAAAAGACTAATAATAACTCATAATCCTTCACAATTCAAGGATATATGGAGACATAACTAACCTTAAAAGAGTGGGTCAACGCATAATCTACGCGAGAAAATTTCAAATCAGATACAGACGAAAACATTAATGAATATGAGTATATCCTATGTTTTCATAATTTGAGTACGCATTCGAAAGCTCCTCGGATCGTTACCCAGGTCATTCAAATGAAATCTAATCAAAAGAAATGATAGGAACGTCGATACATCCAGTCGGGTATCAACACTCGGTAATCAGATACTTTTTCAAAGAATCTCACCACGGGAGAATTGGACAAGAAAGAATTGTCAATTGTCAAATAGGACAATTTCCACAGATCAGTAAATTCGACTCAGAAGAATAACTAGTACGGGCACATATGTAGGTGTCCCTATTTTTCACTTCTTGCAGATCTCATAAAATTTAATCTTTCACAATCTTCAAAGAAAATGTAGTGTTTATTCATTAGTTTTATGGTGACTACTAATCAGCCTTGCATGGTCTATTCCAAATTGTATGTAGGCGCGCAACTATATACAATTTCAAGATTAACGATGCAATACCCAGTTGAAAATTTTATCATCATGTTTATAATAAAAATATTTTCATGCTTAATTCTTAAATAAGAATCAAAAATAAATTTACAAAGATTTTCCTTGTTATGAAAACAATTAAGTTTTCCAAGGTGTTTTATAAACAACTTCATTTCGATAACAATCACTTATAAATCTTACTTTGAATAATCCTTATAGTGATGAAAATTCAATTTTTCTCAAGGGATACTGTTTTATCTTATAAAAACAATGAGTGATCTGCAAAAGAGTGATGAAGAGTTGTTCACCAAGAACTAACTACAATATGATAGGAAATGAGCTTTAGCCAATTAATCATGAGGTTCATGACCTCGATGGCACTCAAAATGATTAATCCACAACGTAACTCAATTCGAGATGAGTACTTGTTCAATGGTTGCATCACTAATGCGAACATTAGGATGAAGCAATAAAAGATAGATAACACCGATACATGTAGAATTTAGGAATCAAAGGTAGTCTTTTCATTAATCACAAACAAGTCAAAATTGTACCGTAACATATTACGTGTCACTATGTCATACAATTCCAAAAACTCATCCTACCAACTGATGTCTCAGTTAAGTTATGGATTATTTTTAAAAGATACCACAATGAATACTAATCTACAAGAGTCATTAGATGTTCCACATGTCCCAGAAGATCCATCGGTCTCAATTCAGAAGAAGATTTCTTCAATTTATTTCTTGGACACTGGACATCCTCGTTAGTGGACAATAGCCTAGGAACAACCCTTAACACGAATCGACAATCAATTAAAACCTTATAATTCAATCACAAAACTTAACGACTTCCTCTTAACAATCTCATATTTCATACGGGTTAAATTTTATTTTATTCAAGTTTCAACCAAATTATACTCAATTCGATATCCTACCTCATTCTCCAATATTTTCAACCTTATTCATAAACCTTAATAGGGCAATAAAAGCTCGATATGAACAACACTTAATTTCCAATCCTAGAGCTCTTTCAACAATAGTTAACAAATGAATCACTAGTATTAAATGACTCGATCATTCAATTAGACTTCTCGGAAAGGTACTAGTGGCGTGAGGCTTTTGGGTAATGGTTCCAATGACAGCCTCAAGTGCAACATTCACCCTTTCGATTTCAATTTGAAGAATTGGGTGACAACGAATCAGATGACATCTTTCTAGGTGGTAACGTTTTGTCAAACTCCCCTCCATAAGGAAAGATCGTCATGACATCGATATCAAATTTAATCTTGCCAATTCTTCTTCAATATTACAATCAACTAATATCTACATTTCTACGAATATCAACCATTTTGTTGGGATCATAAATATCCACAACTTGGTTTAGATTTGGAATAGCTAGAATTCCTACGGAAATAGCTTCGATTAATTACTAGGGAAGTTAGGGTTTCTTGTGACAATCTACGTCGTATAAATATCTCGTATAAATATCAAAATAATCATCAAACAATCATGTAATCAAATTACATCATATATATATATATAATCCAAGTTATATATATATATATATATTAAAATAACACTTCTTAGTCTGGCCTTGTCGGTAACTCGGGAATTCTTCGGCACCGTTATAGTCAAAAGATTTTTAGACATTTTGAGAAAAATGTTTATAGTTAAAAGATTTTGAAATGTTTTATTCAAACCCTTGGTTTTAAAAATCTTTCGTTCTCTATAACGAGAGCTCAGGTACCAAACAACACCCCCAAATTTATACAATTCAATATAGCGGAAGACTCGTTGGTGTTACGGGATAGCACATTACTCACATCATAGACAACGCATAAAAAATCGCGTCGTTTAATAATAAAACATTTCCATTCATAAATATCCAATTTACATAGGTCCCAAGTCATTGTATTTCATACAAGTTTTACAAAGAATTTGAATGGAAATAATTATTTAGGTGTGGGCCATGAATTCTTGTTGTCTTTCCGAGAATTACCATCAAGTTCCTGAGATAAAACATGTTAAAAGAAAAGGGTCAGCGATAACGCCGAGTGAATTCATAGAGTTTATTAAAACCATCAATATATCATCGGTATAAAATTATTACCGAAAATCATTTTGTACAAATCTTTGTCATAAATCATAATACAGGCGTTTGCCTTCAAAATCATTATACGAACCATTGTCGTAAAAACATCATACAATACGTTTTATAACGTTGTATAGAGTTAAATAAAAACCGTTATATGAATATGGTTATTTAAAACCAAAACACGAACATAAAATCAATAATAAGACCCCGTATTGCTAGTCAGGCAATATATCGTAATTCGGTGCGTATAGCAGTATTTCGTTAGTTGGATTATTATAAGCCGCATGACATTGTTACCTTACTATAACAAACAACGGGTAGCTAGCCCGAAACTCAATTTGCCCATCTAAATTAGCGTGTCGTCACAATAATCACGCTTGTGTAAATCTTCTCATACATAAATTCGCTTACCAATCAATGTGGCACGACGGGGATCAACCGTCAAGGCGCGAACTGGGGTGATCGTCCCCAAATAGTACTATTGTATGCATAAGCGTCTACCAAATCCCAGTAGTTCACAATTCATGCTAATGGGACTTTTAGTGACATAACCTAACTTTAATAATCCATTTCATTTCATCTATCGGGTCATATATTCATTCATCGGGTCATACAATCATTCGGGTCCAAATCAATAACAAACAATCGGGACAAATGGTGTCCTATTTTATCAAATCTAACATGTTATCTCCCTCGCGGGTTTATAAAACATTTCATAAAAACATTTAAAAGAGTGTGAGGCTATGAACTCACGTTGATGAGGGAAGGCGGTTATCAGTGATTTGGATGTACGGTACGTGCTTCAATCACGGAAACCTAGACAAATAATACTCGTCTTAGACTCTTGTCCAATGACTTTATAAAAATAGCTATTATGTATACATATGATGATTTTATAAATATGATGATGATCAAGTGGGTTTATACATCTTTACTCATTCATTATAGTGTTTATGTGTTGGTAATTTTCAAGACTAGTTACACTAGTTCAATCTTGTTTACATTTTGAAGCCCAGTGGGCCTATTACAAGCCCAATACTATTCATTAGCCCAATTATGCTTTTATTATCAGTATTATACTTTACATGTTGGGCCCAAATGGGTTAAGCCCAATAAATAAGTTTACAAGTGTCTTACCAAATTAGTCGGGTTTATTGTCCATTAAGGTTACTTTAGCCCGTTAATGTCTATATGTTGTAAAGCTCGGGTTTTATCGGTTTTTACTTGTTATATATGTTTATATATCAGTATGTGAGTTTATAAAAGTTTACATTAGACGGGTCCAACCGTCTAAGTTTTATTTAACAAAAACGTTAATCTTTCGGTTTTAGCCGAAAAGACGTAAAACTTAGTATATAGTTTTTTAACTTATAAAACTTACCAAACTACCATTTTTATATAATGTCCATTTATTTATCCTTATACATTTTTATATAAATGAAATATATAAGTTAGTGGGTTTTAATTCACAGTTTACACTATATTTATTTGAGTGCTTATATAATAATATTAAACTTTAATTTCACAAAATCAGTCCTAAAAATCTAGTTTACTAAAATGATCATATCTAGAGTTCTACATGGAGATAGAACCCCAAATTTTTATCATAGAAACTACATGATATGTGCTTCATTTTATTCCTGTATAGCTAATGATGAATCGACTTTTAAATATTTTAATAAATTCATCCAAAACAGTGTAGGCAGATTTGCACTCTAAACTTGTTTTGATCATATCTCACTCATTTTTATGATTCCATTGTATGGCAAACTCTCACATGTGTATAACACCTAATACTTACTGTATATTGATTCCATTTTACCATTTTATCAGTTTAACATTTGGTTACTTACTGTTTTTATACAGCCATCACATTAAGCAAGATTTTTAACCATTTTACCTATGGTTTTCCATCTTTTTAACCATGTTTATCAAATCTATCAACACCAAATCCCCACATAATATTTTTAATCATCATTCATCATCATATACATATACATAAATAAAGAAATTACAATATTACATAATCAAAATAACAAGAGGATAGGAAGAACAATCTCTATACCACCAAGGTTGTGTAGTTTATGATCAAGGCTTGGATTTTGATGGAAGAACTTATGATAGATCAATACCAACTTTGAAGACCACCAATCTTTGTAAACTTCTTGTAGAAATCAGCCCTTAGACATCACCAAATCTTCTCCTTGGATGTTAAAATCACCACCAATCTATAGAGCTTCAAAAGGGCTTCATCATATGTGTAAATAACATATGATTTCATGGTTAAATTTGATCAAATGAGGGTGTTTAATGGTGGTTCTTGGACGAAATTTAGAGAGAGAGGGAAGAGAGTTGTGTGAGATTTGCATGGAGGAAATGAAGCTAGTGGTTTTGGGAGAATGGTTTTTGATGTTGGTAGCTTACTTTGTAAGCCCCAAGTTAACAAGTGTTAACTTGTTTGTTGAAATTTTGACACATCATGGAGTGTGGTGTCTTGTGTTAAACCATCCCATGTGTGGGGTGAGGCAAAACTTGTTTTGTCTCATCCCACTAATTTACGGGTACTCCTCGATTCTAGTTTCCTCGATTTGCGTGTCCTCGGGTCGTTTTACGAAAAACGTCTTTATAAATTATGAATCAACGGCACAAAACGAATCTAATAAAATTTGTCTCATAAAAAAGGGAGTTCAAAAACGTAAATATATAATCCTAAGGTTTCCGGTTTAGTCGTAAAGGACGTTAAATTATAATCATAAGTCCTAATCTCTTCTCGTAAATTTGTGAGTTTATGAACCAAAACAAATTTAAAATTCCAAAATAATGTTCACGAATAAATTTATTTCCTGAAATGTCGGACTGTCACCAAAACAGTGTATGTAAACGTAAGCACGTAACGTAGAATCCTCCGGTTTAGACGTAGTCGATGCTACTTCAAGACGTAAATCCAAATTTCTTCCCAAAAATAAGTGAGTTCATATTATAACATTAAAATAATGTTTTTAAATAAATATTGAGAATAAAATATGAACCATAAATTGATGGATTGTCACATAAAGCCTTTGTGAAAATATCCGCCAATTGATACTCAGATCGGACAAAGTAAAGCTCGATCACTCCATTTTCCACTTGCTCCTTGATGAAGTGGTAACGAATGTCAATATGTTTCGACCGGGAGAATTGAACATTGTTGCAGCATAAGGCAATTGCACTTTTGTTGTCATAGTACATCGGAATTTTGTTGAAACCTAGACCATAGTCAGTTAATTGCGATCTCATCCAAAGAATTTGAGCACAACAACCAGACATAGCTATGTATTCTGCTTCCGTACTTGAAATTGCAGCGCTTTTCTACCTTTTCGATGCCCAACTGATTAGTCGATCTCCTCGTAGTTGAAATGTTCCACTCGTGTTACGCCGTGTATTTGACAACCCGTGTGATCCGCATCTGCATATGCCATAAGTGCAATCGAAGAGTCCCTCGAATACCAAAGTCCTCGATTAATGGTTCCTTTAAGAAACCGAAAGGTCTGTTTAACAGTAGCTAAGTGTAACTCAGTAGGCCGAGTTTGATACCGAGCACACATGCATATAGCAAACTGAAGATCAAGTCGACTAGTTGTGATATATAGAAGGGTATCGATCATTCCACAATAAAGTGTCGGATCAACGGCAACTCCATGTGGATCTGCATCAAGCTTAGTTCGTTCCACCATTGGAGTATCCACGGGGTCGCAAGATTCCATCTTATATATCTTAAAAGATTCAAGGGCATACTTGGATTGATTGATAAAGATGCCTCTGTGTAATAACCCGAACCCGTGGTCATTATTTAATTATATTTTTACGTATATTTTTGAATGTTTTGGACGAGATTGAATGTTATGTTGTTTGGTGATTTGAATTGAACGAATGTTGAAAGTTGTATTTTTACGTTTTGACGAGTTGCGAGGATTATTAGTAATCATGATATCAACGGATGCCCGAAATTTTACGGTTTATTTTTAGTTATGTTGATGTTTAATATTTTGACGTTTTTATTTTTAATTTCGTATTAAGTCGTGTCGGGACTATATAATATCATATTTTGTGTGCGTTTTACGTTTTGAGAAGTATTTTTATGAAACCCGAGACCCGTAAATATTTTCAAAATTGACTAATAGTCATTTCCCTCTTTTTAAACAAGTATTTGCAATTTAGTCCACAAGAATCACAATTGGCAAAAACTACCCTAAACTTTTCCCATATAAAAGGAAAATTAAATAACAAAAACACATAATAATCCCACTAACACCAAAAACTCTCTCATCTCTCTCTTGCTAATCTCCTTGTCGTCACCCTACACCATCACAAAACCACCATCAATTTAAATTCTAGTTTGATTCTTTAACAACCAATCAAAGACCCATTCTAGTTTCTTGATTCTCTATCTTTTGGTATAAAATTTACCTACATGCAAGCACTTTTTGTAAAAACCCATGAAAATCATGTATTTTGATCTTGTTTATGTGTTTTATATAGGTGTTTATGATGTTTTATATTATTTTTACTTGTTGCATGTTGAAATTTTGAGTTAGGTTTTATTTGATTTGATCATGTATGGTGATATAAGATGTTAGGATTGAAAGTAGTAATATTAGTATGATTACAGTGGTAAAAATGAGGTTAAAATAGGTGAAAAAAATGATTTTGAGTGATTTTTAAGTATGTATTTTTAATCAGCAGCTAAAAGGTAATTTTTGGAAAACTTAAGTTTGTGTATGATATTATTTGATTAGATATTGTTGTAGAGAATTTCATAAGCTTCGATTTGGTATAAAGTAGAGCTTCTAGCTCCTAACGAGCAAAAAGTTATGATAGTTGCATTATTCGTGTACCAGGAGACGAGTATCGGCACAATACATAGTTGTTGTCGATATTTGGATCGAATCTCAGGGACTATAGAAAGGATTTTGAAATGAGTCTAGGACTGATGTAAAATGGTAAACATTAGGATGTTGAGTCTATTTTCAAACACGAGTGTCGGTTTTGCAAATGGAGTCGTTTATAGAGGTTAAAAAGACTGTATGAGTTGTTGACGTAAAACTGTCCGGTTTTTGTAGTTCGAAGATGTATCGGACAGGGAACCTTAAAAGTAAAATCTTTTAACAAACTTTTGGGAGTACTTTCTGTATATAGTAAGTGAAGTTTCTGATTAGTATCATAAAGATTTGACGTGTCTAAGTAGGGAAAACAGTTTGAACGATTAGTATATATATTGACAGATTTTTAATAAAGGAAATAAATAAAGTAAAAGTGTAATAGGTGTACATGAATAGGAATTATTTAAATTAGAATGGTGTGAGTTTAATTTTGACTTTGAGTTATTTATTTTATTTTATTAAGTGTGAGATATTACTTGAATATGTTATTAAAGGTGCGTGTTTATTTTGATAGATTGTGAATTTCGTGTTCGCCGGGTATCGTCAATCGTTGAAAGTCGTCTTACTGTAGCTATTACTCAAGGTGAGTCTATAGCCTCGCTTTCCACTTGTTTTAATGATTTTAAAACCCGCGAGGGGAATACATGCTATTTGAAATAAAATGAACACATGTCATGAGTAATGGTTGGACCCGAATGTTGCCTTTGTTGCCTGTTGTTGCTTTGAATTGTATAAGTACCTGAGTTGCAAAAGTCCCTAATTTCATGAACCGTTAACTATGTTCTAGCTCTTTGTTGTGAGTTGGGAATAGCCGCTTATTCAGATGATAGTACTATTGGGCTGACAACCCTATATGAGACCAGGGCTTTACGCTGAGTAACCTCTAGGAAGGATAATTTATGAGAATGAGAATGTATACTTGCAACTGATAACCTAGTAGGGGCAATGGAATTCATATAGTCATGCTGGCATTTGGCGTGGGTGACTAAGTTAAGGGGTCGGTGTCATGAGCTTAATACAATTCATTAGTTATTGCTACAAGATGAGATGCCTGATTAATAGATTGTATGGCCACAATGCTATTAAACAATCATGACTGATTTTTATGATGTGTTCAAATATGTTTTGTTAAACCAATAGACTTGCTCAACATTATTGTTGATGTGTTTAAGCATGTATTTCATGTAATCTGATGAGTTGATCAAGGAGCTTGCTGGGGAAGGTTGCGGTGTCGCTTTTATAGTTGTTCAGTCTGAAACAGTTTTCCCTGTCATCATTAAATGTTATCTTTTATTTGCAGGAAATTATAAAAATCATTTTGAGTATTTTATAGTTGATAAAAAGTTAGTATTTTTGGGATGGTATTTTGAAGGGACCGAAGCGCTACTCTGATATTTATAAAAAAAATTTATTGAGATTGAAAACTTTAGACTAAAGATAGTATTATTTTATCTTTTCTTTTAAATATCTCATTTTGAGATCGTATAAAGTGTTTTAGTGACGAGGTTTGAGTTTAACACTCAAATGTGTATTTCCGTTGCGCAATGTAAATTTGGGGGTGTTATAGATTGGTAACCAAAGCTTTTTAGTTATAGCGAATTAGGTCGATTTTTGAAAATGTCCTAAACTATAACTTTGGTGTCGAAAGTATTTTATAAAAGCAACGCAACTTCTCTGCAAGGCTCCGGTAAGATTATTTATTTTTGTTATGCTTTATTATTATAGATGTATCCCTCAAAACTGTTCTGAATCCCTGAGTATTTATTAAGTAAATACTACGATAAGGTATTGGTATTAATGAAAGGACGCGGAGTGCTTTCATCATAATTTCTTTTTATAAGTATTGCATAATTATCATTTGCATTGCATTACATCGCATATATACATATTGGCATACGTAAATCATTTGCATTTGCATGACCATGTATTGCATATATATTTTTGAATAATGACCTTATGTACTCTTGAATTTTCTGTGATTGCAGAAAATGGCCGACATACAACCTAATAGCGTTAGGCCGGGATATGATGTAAGGGGACCGGGATTTTTGTGTCAGCGAGGATGTCGTCATAAGAATACTGGTGGATTGTGGATAGTTGACGAGGAAGATACGGACGATAAGACTAAGTTTGTGGAGTCTGAGAGTGATAATTTAAGAACTGAAAGTGAAGTTGGAAAGACTGAGGTTAGAGCAGAGGTAAGAAGTTATGGAACTGACTTTAAGACGTATCAGAAAGAGAGAGATAGGCTTCGCATGATAGATAATTATGAAGCTCATCTTATGCCATATCTTGAACCATATTGGAAGTTTCAGGACAATGAGGAGTATGTTGATTCTCACTATATGATAAATCCGCCGTGCCAAGGAGCGTATCTGAAGTATGGATTAGAGTTTACGCCGTGTTATGGTCCAGACGGGAAGTGCAGCAAGCTGGAACCAGATGAGGACGAAGCTGAGACGATCCAAGTGGGAGAAAATGATGTGCCACGTCCTATGGAGCAGTGAAGTGATGGATCTTTGTTGTATTTTAATGTATTATTGTGTTGTATTTTGATTATTTAGTACTGTGATGGAACATGTTGTTGTTGATTAGGCTGACAAGGGTAAGTGACTGCAGTGACAGATCATGTCACGATTTTCTTGGATTTATGGATGTAATCTACTATTACCGTTTATTATTTTGATGTTTCTTTATTATTTTCTTTTGTGAGTAGATTTCGTGAATTTAGGTAGTACTGTGTTGTTTGTACATGTAGTATCCATGATATATCTTGATGTAAAGATCCTTCTTTCAATCTCGATGTGTATACTTATCATGTTTCTTTCATCTGTGATAACAGTGGAAAGAATGGAGTGAGATATTTTTCTGTCATTAGTGGATCTCCACGTGACTAAGTTTCTTGAAATATGTCTCCAGGAATTAACAACCTTTAGGGTAGATTATTGGATTATGGAAATAATAGTTAGAACGTTTGAAGCTGACCGTGCTGCAAGGAAACAAGGTGCCGAAACTGAAGATGTTGTTGTTCCAGTTGAAGATGTTGTTGCTGTTCTGCGAGATTGTAAAGGATGTCTGCATGCTAGAATCCTAGAAATGAGAAAGGATGCGGCGAAGAGTGTCGTACAATATTAATGGTGACTGGAAATGTACAACTAAATGGAAAAGTTTGAGTAACTGATGGATATATCGAAATATTAGCAGTAATTTGGAATTATACAAATAGACGGAAAGGAAATAGTAATTTAAAGATTGATCCTGATTCGGAATTAAGTGTAGCAGAAAGGATAAAAAGGACGGTGTTGTTGCGAATGTAAACAGGGAATGGAAATTTATTTCCTCTAATAGAAAATAAACTCGGAATTCAACAGTATAAGATAAGGAAAGATGGTATTCATGTTGTTACTGTAAATTGTGTAAGCAGGAGGAATTATATGGTGTAGACGATGTATTTTGCATCACATAGGTAATTGTATATCTACTTGTCGCAAGTACGGACTAGCTGGAGGTCAAGCTACTGAGGGAAGAATAAGGAATGTAGTCATAGGAATTAGTATTTCTGGAAGCAGTGAAATGTTTTCATTATGGTAAAGGAGTATGGATAAAGGAATTGTTCAGCCAAGGGAGATCAATAGGAAAGGAATGTTGCTGTTGTTGCAGCCTATATTTTTGGAAATGCTGATAAGCCTTGAGATTCAGATGTTGTAATTTGCATATTCTTATTTGATAATCATTGAGTTAGTCTATTGTTTGAATAACATATCCGATAAAATTCTAAAGATGTTAGATTTAGTTGACCTAAGAATGAGAAATCAGTAGGAATTAGCAATTAATTGAAATGAGAAATTAACCGGTGGAAGGATTGTTGATAACTATATATATTAAGAAGATATTTTATGGACTTACGGAATTAGGTGATATCATACAATTAAACGAACTAGGGCTGCGTTGGAATTGCCGGAATGAGGACGAAAGTTGTAGGATATAATAAGTAAAGATGGAAATGGTTGATTTAAAATGTTGCTGAGCATTGAGTACTGACTATAAGAATTAATAAGTGGAATTTCTATTAAAGGATTTTGTTTAGTCAATGATGAGAAGGTATGTAGGGAGCAAACTGTGATAGGTCGTATTTTCAGTGCACTTCACCAGTAGTAGTCGAAAGGGAATGAGAAGACGAGTTCGTATTTAAGGGCATTTTGTGATCGTTATGCGGAATCGTATAGTCGATGTCGTCTTGGGAAAAAGAAGCTTTGTGTTAGCTTAGTGATGGAAGTTATGTAATCTGCTTGTATATTTTGTCATTTGACACTGCTAGGGAATTGAGGATGATAATTTGATCAATTGTAAGGATTGTCGGATGAGACAACAAGAATAATCTTATAAGACTGGAAGGGTAAGTCATAAAAAGTGTAGTAATGAAAGTAAGAAAAGAAGCTGGATGTTTTGGGAGCAAGATGATTGTTATGAGATTGAACAAATTGATTACCAAGAATCGGTATCCATTACTGATGATTGATGTTTTGTTTGGTAAATATTAAGGAAAGTGAGGAAAGTATTTGATAACAAATGAAAAATTGTTAAGGAAGGAGGAATGGTGTGTGAAATTCTTTGGATATGAATTTTAGGTGGAGTTAGTATAAATTCTGGAATGTGCGATTTATAGCTGAAGTATTCGTGGAAATCTTGACTAGATTGAAGCGATTGAGGCTTTGTCGATACTGACGAAACCTACTGAAGCTTTTTAATTCCTTTGTTTAAGCTGAGTATTATCAAAGGTTTATCAAAAGGTTTCTACTGATTGTTGAACCATTGATAAAGCTGACAAAGAAGAGCTAAATGTGTGAAACCCATTCATGCATCCAAGTTGTAGTTTTGAGATATGATCTTCGTTAGTTAAGGAAGTTGTTTATGAACGCTGAGGATAGGTTGAATTATGTGCCCGTATTGTCAGTATCGGAGGAATCTGAAGGAATTTTAGAGCTGCGGTGATGATATCTTAACATTATCAAAGGGTAAGAGAAAGTAATAGTAGTAAGTTGACTTAATTAGAAAAGTATAAGGGGATTTATATAATTTTGAGATTCGACGATGTGGTATCTATTTTGGATTTGTGAAAATACTACTTGTATGGAATCAAGTATATAGTAATTTTTAATCAAAAATGATCATAATCACGAGATGTGTTATAGCTCTGTATCACGAGGTGTAATTTTTGAGGCAAGTGTGGTAGTAGAAGTATTCAATAAGAAGGAGAAGGAAAAAGGTTTATAAAATTATAAAAGTATTTGAGAATTGAATCTTGAGTTTTGAGATTTTTGAATATTGGTAATAACAAGCAGAGTGGACGAAATGAAATGAAATTTTAGAATCAAATTGATGAATTAATGGGAAAGGAATACCAAGGAAGGAAGATTGGCAGGTTGTTAGAAATTTTGAAATGCATTGGTAGTAGGGATAAGTGAGATGAAATATTTTAGAGGAACGAAATCGATTATTGTAATTATCTATTTTGAAGGAGGATGTGTTAGGAATACGAGGACCGGTGGTGAATGAATTTTTCAGATCAGATAGAATTCAATTATTCTAAGAGTGCTGAGAGTGCTATGTGTAGTATTAAAGGAATTTCACAAGTTAAGTATTGATATATTCTGGTTGGGATGAGATGTATTACGACATCAGGAGAATGTATTAATAGTCATATTTGAATATATGAGACTAATGGAGTTATCTAAACAATATATGATATAAGAAAGATGTAATGATGTGATATGGATGGTACAGTGGTTAATTGTAGCGATTGTTAGATTGAATGGAAATGGATGATGAGCAAAGGAAATTATCTAGGTGACCGCTACAAGATGCAATCTGAGAATAAAGGAGAAAGAAAGAAATCACTAGGAATTTAGTGATGAAATTGTCAATAACCCCGGGTCGTAGTGTCAGTATTTTTGGATCTTTGGAAATCGTTGTAAGAAGAAATGAGAATGGAATAAAGTTTGAATATAATATATGTAACCCAGAGACTGAAGTTCACTCTTAAGTATTAGATATCTTTAACAGAAAGCGAGAGGAATTGAGTCGAGAAAGAATATTACGTATTTTCGGAAATCAACGGACAGGGGGAGAGAATAATTTGAACAACGGGAATTGGACTTGTGTTGGTGTGATTGAAACTTGGGATGATGAAATATTTAAATACTTTGCTATGAGGACAAACGAAATCAATTGATGATGGAATTTTTATGCGATGATAGTCGTCATATCAGTAATTAGGATGTGCAACTTGAGATTTTACATGGTCGTAAGCTAGGTTATCAGAGTATTGAAGTAGGAAATGAAAATGAGGAAGTGATGCAGAAGGAGTGTGAATGATGAAAGATTGGGATTATTAGAAGGTGAAATTTGGAAATTGAAGTATGATAGAATTCATTGGTATGGTGATATTATAGGAATTGAGTTGAACTGGTGTGAAGGACGTGAGGATTTCTTAAGGAAAAGAGGTCACATTGATTTTAGAAGTGAGAAATTGCGAGTGTGAGGCGGGTCGAGTGCCCGGACGTCGCTCTCTTTTAGGAAGGTAGGATGTGATAACCCGAAACCGTGGTCATTATTTAATTATATTTTTACGTATATTTTTGAATTTTTTGGACGAGATTGAATGTTATGTTGTTTGGTGATTTTAATTGAACGAATGTTGAAAGTTGTATTTTTACGTTTTGACGAGTTGCGAGGATTATTAGTAATCACGATATCAACGGATGCCCGAAATTTTACGTTTTATTTTTAGTTATGTCGATGTTTAATATTTTGACGTTTTTATTTTTAATTTCGTATTAAGTCGTTCCGGGACTATATAATATCATATTTTGTGTGCGTTTTAAGTTTTGAGAAGTATTTTTATGAAACCCGAGACCCGTAAATATTTTCAAAATTGACTAATAGTCATTTCCCGCTTTTTAAACAAGTATTTGCAATTTAGTCCACAAGAATCACAACTGGCAAAAACTACCCTAAATAAAAGGAAAATTAAATAACAAAAACACATAAAAATCCCACTGACACCAAAAAATCTCTCATCTCTCTATTGATCCTCTCCTTGTCGTCACCCTACACCATCAAAAAACCACCATCAACTTAATTTCTAGTTTGATTCTTTAAAACCCAATCAAAGACCCATTCTAATTTCTTGATTCTCTATCTGTTGGTATAAAATTTACCTACATGCAAGCACTTTTTGTAAAAACCCATTTTTGGTGAAAATCATGTGTTTTGATCTTGTTTATGTGTTCTATATAGGTGTTTATGATGTTCTATATTATTTTTGCTTGTTGCATGTTGAAATTTTGAGTTGGGTTTTATTTGATTTGATCATCTAGGGTGATATAAGATGTCAGGATTAAAATTAGTAATATTAGTATGATTATAGTGGTAAAAATGAGGTTAAAATGGGTGAAAAATATGATTTTGAGTGATTTTTAAGTATGTATTTTTAATCAGCAGCTAAAAGGTAATTTTTGAAAAACTTAAGTTTGTGTATGATATTATTTGATTAGATATTGTTGTAGAGAATTTCATAAGCTTCGATTTGGTATAAAGTAGAGCTTCTAGCTCCTAACGAGCGAAAAGTTATGATAGTTTGATTATTCGTGTACCGGGAGACGAGTATCGGCACAATACATAGTTGTTGTCGATATTTGGATCGAATCTCGGGGACTATAGAAAGGATTTGAAATGAGTCTAGGACTGATGTAAAATGGTAAATATTAGGATGTTGAGTTTATTTTCAAACACGAGTGTCGGTTTTGCAAATGGAGTCGTTCATAGAGGTTAAAAAGACTATATGAGTTGTTGACATAAAACTGTCCGGTTTTTGTAGTTCGAAGATGTGTCGGGCAGGGAACCTTAAAAGTAAAATCTTTTAACCAAATTTCGGGAGTACTTTCTATATATAGTAAGTGAAGTTTCTGATTAGTATCGTAAATATTTGACGTGTCTAAGTAGGGAAAACAGTTTGAACGATTAGTATATATATTGACAGATTTTGAATAAAAGAAATAAATAAAGTAAAAGTGTAATAGGTGTACTTGTGTAGGAATTATTTAAATGAGAATGGCGTGAGTTTAATTTTGACTTTGAGTTATTTATTTTATTTTATTAAGTATGCGATATTACTTGAATATGTTATTAAAGGTGCGTGTTTTATTTTGATAGATTGTGAATTTCGTGTTCGTCGGGCATCGTCAATCGTTGAAAGTCGTCTTACTGTAGCTATTACTCAAGGTGAATCTATAGCCTCGCTTTCTACTTGTTTTAATGATTTTAAAACCCGCGAGGGGGATACATGCTATTTGAAATAGAATGAACACATGTCATGAGTAATGGTTGGACCCGAATGTTGTCTTTGTTGTTTGTTGCTGCTTTGAATTGTATAAGTACCTGAGTTGCAAAAGTCCCTAATTTCATGAACCGTTAACTATGTTCTAACTCTTTGTTGTGAGTCGGGAATAGCCGCTTATTCAGATGATAGTACTATTGGGCTGACAACCCTATCTGAGACCGGGGCTTTACGCTGAGTAACCTCTGGGAAGCATAATTTACGAGAATGAGAATGTGGTATACTTGCAACTGATACCCTAGTAGGGGCAATGGAATTCATATAATCATGCTGGCATTTGGCGTGGGTGATTAATTTAAGGGGTCGGTGTCATGAGCTTAATACAATTCATTAGTTATTGCTATAAGATGAGATGCCTGATTAATAGATTGTATGGCCACAATGCTATTAAACGATTATGATTGATTTTTATGACGCGTTCAAATGTGTTTTGTTAAACCCATAGACTCGCTCAACATTATTGTTAATGTGTTTAAGCATGTATTTCAGGTAATCTGATGAGTTGATCAAGGAGCTTGCTGGGGAAGGTTGCGGTGTCGCTTTTATAGTTGTTCGGTCTGAAATTGTTTTCTTTCCCTGTCATCATTAAATGTTATCTTTTATCTGCAAGAAATTATAAAAATCATTTTGAGTATTTTATAGTTGATAAAAGGTTTGTATTTTTGGGATGGTATTTTGAAGGGACCGAAGCGTTACTTTGATATTTATAAAATTTCTTTATTGGGATTGAAAACTTTAGACTAAAGATAGTATTATTTTATCTTTTCTTTTAAATGTCTCATTTTGAGATCGTATAAAGTGTTTTAGTGACGAGGTTTGAGTTTAACACCCAAATGTGTATTTCCGCTGCGGAATGTAAATTTGGGGGTGTTATACTCTGGGACTCTGAGATATCTGAAGTCCTAAGAAGAATGATACCTTGCCCATCATTGACATCTTAAACTTGGAAGACATGAGTGTCCCAAACTCATCGGATAAGGTTTGGTTCGAGGCAGCAAATATAATATCATCAACATATATTTGTACCATAATCATATCTTTACCTCGTTTCTGAATGAACAGCGTGGGATCCACATTTCCGTTAGCGAAGCCTTGTGTAATGAGGAATTGTGACAATAGATCATACCATGCGCGTGGAGATTGCTTCTACCCATAGAGAGCCTTCTTAAGCCTGTACACATGATTAGGATATTTAGAATTCACAAAACCATCCAGCTGTTGAACATAGACCTCTTCCTTGATTTCACCATTAAGAAAGGTCGTCTTCACATCCATCTGATAGACGATCATATTCATATGGGCTGCATAAGCAAGGAATAGTCTAATAGCTTCCAAACGGGCAACAAGTGCAAAGGATTCCATAAAGTCGATGCCCAATAATTTCTTGTATCCACGAGCTACTAGTCAAGCTTTGTTCTTCAATATTCCGCCTAACTCGTCCAGTTTCATCTTATAAACCCATTTTAAAGTGAGTAACTACACTTGATCCGGGCATGGGACAAGTTCCCATACATCAAGACGTACAAATTCATTAAGTTCTTCTTGCATAGCTTCTATCCAACAGGATTGGGTAAAAGCTTGTTGCCACGTCTTAGGTTCAACTTCATTGAGAAAATCATCCAAATGACAAAACAGTGCACTTTCTTGTAACTGACTTCGTGTGGATACCGGACGATTAGGGTCACCAAGAATAGAATCTATAGGATGATCCTTTGTCCACTTGCCGTCATGTTCATGAATCCATGGATTAGAGTAGACCGTAGTAGGAGGTTCCTCTAAGGTGGACGACCCGGCTTGATTAGAGTCGGGAATTGGTACACCAAAGAATGGAAGTTCACGCATTTGAGCGAATTCCAAACCGTGATCATCATCATCCTCTTCATTATCAACAGGCATAACATGGGTAGTTGATTCGGGTGTTGGTTGAGAACTACCCGTTGAAGGTATATCTTGACCAGTTGTTTGTGTAGACGTATATGATGGTGCTTCGGTTACTGGAGCTACAACTTCGGTAACCGGAGCTATTACTTCAGGTTCTGGAGCAACAATACGTGGAGGAGTAAAGAATTTATCAAATAATGGTTGAAACAACGTATCCCATTCATTCCTAGAAGGTGGTGTAAATGATGATGAATAAGGGTTGTTTGGGACAATACCAGAGCTAATGTTACTGGGTCCCATTTCATGAAGTGCGGGTTCAGAGCTGGTTTGCTCAGAAGCCATTGTCGTCAGCTCATCAAAATCAACATTCATAGTTTCAAGGATCTTACGAGAATTACGATTGTAGATTCGGTATGCCTTCTTTGTGGGTGCATAACCAATGAAAATACCAATATCAGCCTTTGGTTGAAGTTTTTCCAAATTGTCACCATCATTATTTGGATAGCAAAGAGAGCCAAATACATGAAGATATGATAAGTCTAGTACTTTTCCATGTAGAAGCTCATAAGGTGTTTTACCATGGTGTTTACGAATTAGTGACCGGTTTTAGGTGAAAACTGTTGTAGATACTGCTTCTGCCCATAAAAACAATGGAGCCTTTGCATAAATTAACATCGTTAGAGCAGCTTCCATAAGTGTGCGATTTCGCCTTTCAACGACACCGTTTTGTTGTGGAGTGCGAGCAACGGATGTTTCATGAGATATGCCAACTTCTTCATAATAATCACGCAATATTTGATTCACAAATTCGGTTCCATTATCTGTACGAATGCGTCGGACAGTAGTGTTGAGACGCACTTGAATCATCTTGAGAAATCCGATGATGAATTTAGGTGCCTCATTTTTTTGTTGTAAGAAATTTCACCCATGTAAACCGAGAGTAATCATCAACAATGACGAGGATGTACTTTTTACCACTAAGACTTTCAACACGCATTGGCCCACAAAGATCCATATGCAAAAAATAAAGTTTCTCTTGGTTGGTGTCTTCAGTCTTGGGTTTGTATGATTTCTTAGTGCTTTTCCCCGTTGTACACGCGGAACACAAATTATCCTTGTGAAATGTAAGTTTAGGAAGACCACGAAGAAGTTCGTTTTTCGCCAAATGATTAATAGCGTCAAAGTTAAAATGAGATAACCATCGATGCTATAACCATGACTTAGTCTTTGATGCTTTGGAGAGAAGACATATAGGAGAAGCGGCCATCATGTCTTGTAGAGACAAAGTGTACAAATTATTCCCTCGAGTACCTTTCAATAAATCAACCCCTTCCTAATTACGAATGAAGCAGGTATGCTCTCGAAAATCAACTTCTAGGTTCGCATCTATTATCCCACAGAAAATAAGTTGTGACCGAGACCTTTCACATAATACACTCTTGAAATTATAACATTCCCAATATGATATTCACCGTAACCCATTATCTTTGCAATATGATCATTTCCAAATCAAACCGTACCAAGAAACTTGCTGAAGAATTTCTGAGCTGAGAGCGATCTCCGGTCATATGCTTGGAGCAACCAGAGTCCAAATACCAGAGAACAACTTGGACCACCTATTTTTAACAACAACAGTAGACAATGCATTGGAAACTATTAGTTCCGGAGTGTTAGCAGATACAAATATAAAATTATCAGAATTGCTAACAGTTATGTTATCCTTAGATTTCCTACGTTTTCTAATGTGAGTTTTACCATTAACAGGTTTTATTGTTCCAACTTTATGAGGTTTTGGAGTATTAGCGGGCACTATAGTGGGAGTAGACCTATTTAAAGGGCACTTGGTTCCTACAGTAGTGTCGGTGTTCCTAGTTAAAGGACACGCTTGTGTTTTGGAAGCCTTGGTACTCCTAGTTAAAGGGCACGCTTTCTTCGCTATAGTGGGAGTGATCCTAGTTAAAGGGCACGCATTTCCTACTATTGTGAAAGTTCTACCAGTGGGGCGCCACATCCAACCAACTTGGGTTAACAATTTGCCAGTCGCTTTCCATTCTAAACCATTTTTTCGGGCATTCATCTCATTCACATGATCAATAAGGCAAGAATCATGACGACTAGAAAACATACATTCATTGCAATTCCAACATTTCAAATTAGAATTCACAGTAGGCTTAGAACGCTGAACAACCGCAGAGCCTTTAGGTTTAGCTACATGATTCTTTTTATTCAAAACAGAAATAACATTCCTAGGATGGGCTTCTACTTTCTTCTTCACTTGACTACTAGATGGGGGTAAGATCCTATCATTCTTCTTGTTTCTTTTAAGCTTACATCTTTCAGTCTTAGTAGTGGTGCTTACTCCTGTAGAAGGCAACACGGGAATATTAAAAGCTGGTTTTGATTTTGCCTTATCTATAGTGACCAATGTTTGAGATGGTTTAGTCCTAGGGCCCTTGTTAAGTGGTGTGACGGCGATAATGTTCTTTTTTATTGCACTAGAGGACGATGCTGAGATAGTGGCTTCGTTATCCACAACATTCTTACCTTTAAGGGTACGAAGTGTTTCCTTTAAATCAGTCAAAGCCAAAAATTTATCACAAATTTGTTCCCTCAAATCAGATATTTCCACCTTTTGATTCAATCGTTCAATCAATGATTGATTCTGTGCAGTGGTACTATCACATGCGGGCTTTACTGAATCGAAGAGTTGTGTATTTTTCTATTTTAAGTTATCAACTTTGGATGATGACGTATAGTCCCCAGCCGGGTCAGGAACCCGGCCTACGGGTACTACCCGTATCCGGCCCATCACAGATGGGTGGGATAATGTCATTCAGGCTTATGGGCTTGGATGAACAGTGACCGCACACATGTGTGCGGCCCACGGCCCGGTGCGGCCGACATAGGGTTAGACAGAATCATATTCTGTCTAGGAATAGGTTTACCCCAAAAGGGAAGGATATTCACTGCTATAATTAGAAGATAACAATCATTCTAATTGGGGCTGAAGTATCAGTGGCAGCCCACTAGGGTTCCACTGCCTATAAAAGGAACCCCCAAGGGTTCCACAAAGGTATTACGTTCTATACTCTCAACTCACATAAACCCTAACCGATTACTTACTCTCACGCCGGAGTCTAATCGTGGGAAACATTCCCACGGTAAGCCTAACGTGTGCTGTTTAGTGTGCAGGATCCCAACCAAACGATTCACTTGGTGCAGGAGCCGGAGCCCAGCCAACCCGAATTAAGCCTAATTCGGGTCTAGCAAGGATCACCCAACTTTTGCATCAACAAGTTGGCGCCATCCGTGGGACCCATAACACTAAGCTAGAACAAAACCTCATTCTGAATTTCCAATGACGAAGGGGCATCAACAAGCCAATCCCAGGAATACGAATCCTGGAAATCGGAAGTCCCAAGGGGAAGGGATACTCATCCCCAATCAATCACCTAGCCGCCTTGCAGGCAGACCTGGTAACCGTGGCGGCTTCCAGCCCTTGGGGGTGACGAGCACGATCTCCATGACACCCCCACCTACTTCAACCCTGGACAATCCGGACCCAGGGAGTGCGCCCAACACTCCTAACAAGGAGCCGCGCAGACCATCGGTAGAGGAAGAGGTAGAGGTCCTACCACTCAGCGAGGAGGATCTTACTCGAGTTCTCACGCAAAACTTCGATAGGATCGTCCCGGGGATCGCGTCAAGGTTGAAACTGGGGAGGAACCTCCAATCCAGACTCAACTTTGGTGACACCGGACCAATCACCTCTTCCCAAAATCAGAGGAAAAGGAGAGCTCGGCCTCAGGAGCAGAGCATCTTTGAGGAAACCCCTCAACCTAGGAATGTGTTTGAGCGCATAGGAGATCGCCTCATACAGGAACTAATGCATTCTCGAGAAGGAGGAGATAAGTCTGATGGTTCACCCGAGCGGCCAGATCGAGAGTTGGCCACAACCGCTCGTCGCACGAGCGTGTGGGACAGGATGAACACTGGGAAGAAGGCTTCCGGTTCATCCCAAAAAAGTGGTCCCTACCCAAAGGATGGGGCACCACCACCGTCTCCAGACCCGTCAGGAGAGGACTCAGATGATCATCCGCCTAAGCGTCGCCGACCTAGGCGCACCCCTCCACCACCACCAAACAATGATGAGTATTATGGTGGCCCTTATTATCGAGATGCAGAAGCGGAGGATCTTTCGCGTCCATGGTGTGAACCATGGGATGACCCTAGGCTCACCCGGCCATGGGCAGATCCCAGGGAAGACCCGTTCACCCTCCGCATACGGAACTATTCTGAGGACACCAAACGTCGCATGCCGGCGTGTGTCAAGACCTATGATCGGACTGGTGATCCGGTTGATCACCTTAAAATATTTGATACGCAGGCTAAAATTGAGCGATGGCCCATGCCTATATGGTGCCAAATGTTCAATTTAACTTTGATCGGAAATGCCCGTGACTGGTTTGAGGCACTCCCTCCACGGAGCATTGATAGTTTCACGGAACTACGCACTGCGTTCGAGAACAATTATACTCAGAGGAAGAAGTATAATAGGGATCCGGTCTCATTGGAAACTGTCAAACAACGGCCGGGGGAGTCCACAGAAACCTTCACTGAACGCTTCAATGATGAGTGCACGCGCACAAAAACAATGCCGGAGCTCCTGAAAATCTCTGACTACATGCACGCCATAACAGACAGGGAGTTGATCAGGCGCCTCAATGACAAGCGTCCAGAGAAATATGATGACCTCATGGAAAGGGTCAGAAATTTCATAGAAGGAGAAACAGCTGTTGTCGCGGCCTACCCATCCAGAGGAAATGGTTACCGGTCAAATGACCAGTCTCGAAGACAGTCGGGCGGTCAAGGCAATCAGAACAATAGCAAGGGCTCAGACTATAACAGCCAGAGCAAAGGAGGACGGCCGGACGATAAGTTCACTCCCCTAAAGATGTCCTACCGGGAGATCTTGCTGACGGAAGGGGCGAACTTTCCAAGGCCTCCCCCAATGACCACTCCGCCGGAACGTCGGCAAGGAAATCGCTTCTGCGAGTTCCATAATGACAAAGGCCACGGTACAGAGGAGTGTATCCAGCTCAAGAAGCATATTGAGTCGCTGATCAAATCAGGTAAACTCAAGCACCTAGTTAAGGATTGGAAGGATGGAAAAGACAACAACAAGAAGTACGATAAGAAGGATCCCCAAAAGGACAAACCTTCGACTATATACATGATCCAATCCAGACAACGCCGCACGAGGCAGAAAGTTGGCCAAAAATTTTCACGCGGCAGGAAAATCTCGTTCCCTCCCATCACAGCGAGCGATGTGACCGATGCGCCTCTCACTATTGAGATAAGCATTGGAACACACAATGTTCGTGGCATGTATGTGGATGGAGGGTCGTCAGCAGAAGTACTGTATGAACATTGTTTTGTGCAGTTATGCCCAGAAATAAGAAGCCAATTAGTACCGGCCACGGCGCCGCTCACCGGCTTTAGTGGAGACACTATCTGGCCAATAGGGCAACTACGGCTGCTTGTAACCATTGGGAATGAGGAACACTCCACTACGGCGTGGATGAACTTCATGTTGATACGCTCACATTCTCCGTACAATGGGATCATAGGCAGACCAGGTATTTTGGCTATACGGGCGGTACCCTCCATGGCGCACGGAATGATCAAATTCCCCGTTGAGGGGGGAATTGTTACCATTTACAACACAATCGTACCGGCATCCGAGTGTCACACCGTGACAACACAGGCTCCACTTGTTCCACCCAAGGATGGATCACCACCTCCCAATTGGAAGGTAGCCATTCACCCTGACTATCCGGAACAGGAGGTATCCATAGGAGGGGCGCTCTCGGATAGCGGCAAAAGGGCCATGTGCTCTCTTTTAAGTGCAAACTTAGATATATTCGCATGGGAGCCAAAGCATATGACAGGCGTGCCACGTGCGATAACAGAGCATAAGCTCCAGATCCACCAAGGGTACCAACCCGTCAAGCAAAATCTTGGAAACTCGATTATCTAGATCAAGTAAAAAATTCTCAGCGGCCACAAGTATGTTCACACAGTTAATCTCCTTAGATTTCTCTATGTCTATCGGCAATGGTATAGCAACCTTGTCACTTGGCTGACGCTATTTTGATTGTAAATTCAATCGAAATTTCTTTTGAAAATTTGAATCATCGATATTAACACCTTCAAATGACGTTTAGAAAAGCTCTTGAATAAATTGTTGTGTATATTCAAGCGAAATACAATGTTTTTGAATCTCATCAAAACATTTTGAAAGCGAAGAATAAGAATCTTGAAGCTTTAAAAATTCAGCGTCAGATTTGTGACAAGTACTATCTACCACATTATCCACATATTCGACATTATGCACAACAGAATCATTATCAACACTTTTATTCACACGAAACAATATCATGAGACATCACTTGCTTCAGAAGCTGATTATTTTGGCGTGAAATTCGTTCTATTTCGAGTAAACTGTTTTCATAAGCATCATCCATTTCATTGAAAACACGTCTAACTTCTTATATTTCCAAAATCAAATCTTGATCAATATTGCTAAGACAAGATTTAATATTGTTTACAAATGGAACAATTTCGTCTTGAAACGCAGCTCTAGTGTGCTCAATATTCCATTCACCTTCCGTTATAGTCATAGCCGTCATACGTTCCTTAATGACCTTGTCAAAATTGGCAAAGTGTTGGCGCACCGCATTTAAGCTATCTGACACCTTACTTACCGGTGGAATTAACTTAGTTAAATCCTTTTTGACAAGTGTAGGAGACGTACTAGGAAGGTTTTCCTTTGACAAACTTTAGGGCACAAAAGCTGATAATTGAGCTAATTCCTTTTGTAAGCGAATACGGGTCTTTTTATTAAACTGATCTTTATTATGCTTATCATAATCAAGCTTATAGAATTTTGAAAGCATTTTAGATCGAGTTTCTTCTGCAAGTGACATTGTCTCCTCAGTACTACGAACATAAGGTGCTTCTTTCGATTTGCCAATTAGGGTCACATAATAAAGACAAGGAATATATTCCTGAGCTTCTTTTGCATAACCAGGATTAGGTGGTAGATCTTGAAGACACTTAAGTTTGAGTTCTTTAAACGATTTAGTTAAAAGATGAACCTTTTCTATGGAAGTGTATTGTTTTAAAAGTTGTTGTTCCTTGAATTTAAGAAGTTTGGTAGCATTAATTTCCGATTCAAACTTTTTAGACTCGAGAGTTTCGAAATCCATTTTAAGTTTCTAAAAATCATTTAGAACCGACTCTTTTTCTTTTAATTCATTGGAAAGATTAGCTTTTAATAATTCTATTTCTTTTAAGTGTTCAATCTTTTCAAAACGAAATTGGTCAAATTCAGAGTAAGTTATTTTTCTGCTTGAGGGAACATTTCAAAAGTTTTAACCTTTTCCTTATATAGCGCAAGCTCAGTGGTTGGGTTGGCATTCATATCTACGGTTTGTCGAACAGCCACATTCATGTTATCAATAATATGTTTAGGCACCACTACCAAATCACGTTGATCATAAGATTCCATACCTGTCGTAGCATTTGGTTGAGGTTCTCTCAAATGTGTTGGATTGGATACCACATCATTTGAGTTACTAGTTCTCAAATGCTGTTCGAGGTTGTCATTTTCATGCTCAATATGGTGTGGATTATCATGAACATTATTAGATGTGGTTGGTACCTCACTGACGACATCAGAACCGTAGTGAGAGAGATTAGCAACGAGAGCAGCTTGGGCTGAGTAAATGTCATCACAATCCGAATCATATATGTCAAGATCATTTTCTTGATATGCTGCATTACAAGTAGAGACGACTGCAATACCTTCATTATTTGTTGCCCCTGGGTCTGCAAGAAATGCTAATTCCTCTGAATCCAAGATCTTTCCTTTCGATTGAGCATCGACCAAATACATCTTCTCACAAAACCACGTTGCATCCCTTCTCCTTTTCAGTTGAGTACATTCCCTAGCCATATGACCTTGTCCTCGACAATTGTAGCAAGTCACAACCTTTTGAGGACCAATAGTGCTTCCATTTCCACTAGCTTGAGAATTCACAGCTTGAGCGTTCACGGTCCTTGTAGTAGTTCCATATGAATTTGGCCTTCCCTGAATGGATTGCACCATCACTTGACCATCTTGAATAGTGGGTTGTTGTCGAGGATTTGAAAAGGTGCGGAGCTGATTGTTTGTTGGTGGAAATCCTCTAGTTGCAACAAGTTTTGACAAGTAGACGGTGAGATGGTTTAGGACATCAGTTGGTGTATCATTTGGAGTGAAGACCGGTGCTTGAATTGGTGGGAGTTCATTGGAATAAAAGGCTTGTGTTGGTGGTGCTTCAATTGTAAAATATCCTTGCTGAGGAGTATAGCTCATTAGAGAAGTGAAGCTTTTGATGGTGATGACTGATGTGTTGGTTGCTGTGGATAAGGCTGTTGAAGAACACTTTGTTGAAATGCTTGTTGTGGCATCATTAGTGGTTGATAAGATGGTTGTTGTGGTTGCTGATAGGTGTGTGGTGGTGACTGCTACAAGTATGATGGTTATTGATAAGTGTAAGCCATGTTTTGTTGGGGAGTCATTTGTTGAGTAGCATACATGGCAAGTGGATCATGAACTTGAAGTGTAGACAACCGAGCCTCGATCACATGGCATTCGTGTTGTTAAAGAAAAGGTTGAAGTTGATCCATGTTGGTTTGATGCAAATCCTTAGCCAATTTAACAACCGTCACGTACTTGCTCCATTCAGAAAGGAGAGTGTTCAAATACTTGGTGTTTAATTGAAACGTAGAAATTGCCAGGCCATAGATGTTAAACTCATTCATCAAAAGAGTGAATCTCAAATAGTAATCATTAAGAGTCTCCCCGGGGACATAGGCAAACTTATCAAACGTATCATATAGCTTACACTCTCGTTCTTGTTTAGTTAACGAGGTGCCTTGCATTAGAACACGAATTCTATCCCATAACTCTTTGGCAACTTTATGTTTACTCACAAGTTTGTAGACATCTGGAGGAAGGGCTTGGAGAATGATGTTTTTTGCTTGTTTATCACACTTGTCTTGAATCTTGGCATCTCCAGTTAATTCACCCGTTATACGAGGATGAGTAACAGCACCTTCCGTCACAGTACCATATACCAATGGTCCATTGAGCATCGATGCCTAAATGAGATGTCCATTCTCTTTGTTCAACATATAAAGTTCCATTCGGGAAGCCCAATCCTCATACATAGTCTTCACCAACATTGGTGGACGATTATCCGTACCCGAGAGGATGGACTTATCCGTAAGAGATGTGTACTCCATTTCGATAAGTTAAGATTTACAAAAGTTGATCGAACAATGAGAGAAAGTAAATGTGCTTGTTTTCGTGTGATGAAGTCGATAAAAATGTTGAATTCCCTTAATAATTATTCTCGAGAAACCAAAAATTCCAAGGCAAACAAAAACTCATGATTTAAAAAATTCCAAAAACGAGTTTTTGAAAAAAATCTTGGAATACTGTCACTCTATCGCAATGCCATCGGAATGCTGATCGGAATTCTATCGGAATGCTATTGCAATGCTATAGGAATGCCTGATCGCAATGTTGATCGGAATGTCTGATCGCAATATAGATCGGAATGTGGGATCGCAATGTTGATCGGAATGTCTGATCGCAATGTAGATCAGAACGTCTGATCGCAATGTTGATCGGAATGTCTGATCACAATGTAGATCGGAATGTCTGATCGTAATGTAGATCGGAATGTCTGATCGCAATGTGTCTGATCGCAATATCTGATCGCAATAACTGATCGAAATAGGATATCGGAATGTCCTTATCGCAATATAGCTATTGGAAGCAATCGCAAATCGCAATAACAGATCGTAATGTCGGATCGCAATCCAAAACCCTTATGTAGTCCGATGTGCACTTTTCTCGGATAAAACACAACCAAGTCGAGATTTTAAGCCAAAAAATGATCCAAACACCATTTTGTGTTTTTAACCAGAGTAACAATACCAAATCACTACCACAAGTATGTAGATTATTTATATCAAGATTAAACCATAAAACACAGAAAAAAAATTGGTTCGTATGATATAGATCAAAATAGGCACAAAAAATTAAGAACACAAACACATAAACAATACAATCATCCCATGTCTCTTGATACCATTTGTAAGATATTGTGAATCTATGCTTAATCTAGAGAGAGAAAGAGATAGAAAGATGGTGAGAACACACACACACTTAGAGAGAGAAAGTATGAAAACACACTTTAACTATGTGTATTATGAAGTGAACCAACACCCTCTCCAACTAAGGAGAGGGTTTATATACCCAAGCCCATGACATGGGCTTGGGCTTACATTGGGTCGCCGGTCTACACAAGTTGTAGGCTTGGCTTGGCCTTGTTTGTTTATTATTACGATAACTAAACTATGAGCTACTTCTTAGACTATTGTTGGAGTGACCGATCCTTTCTAATACGTAAAACGTATTTCCAACAGTAGAGGATCCTGAACTTTGGGTTTCTGAGGTTGAGGTCGACATGATGATTTTAGGTTTTAAAAAAAATTAGGGTTTTATACGATTAGGGTTTTGGTGTTCTTCTGATCAAAGTTCCTTAACAAGCTCTGATACCACTTGTTGATCCCAAACTTAGATCGATTAGCTTTGTGTTAACGAGATTAAATCAAGTATAACACGTAGAGAAACTTTGTGTTTATGGCAATCTAAGTGTTATGCGGAATTAACACTTAGAACAAAGAACAAAGCAAAACATAATGTATATCAAACTTTCACTTGTATTGATAATCGATGAGGTACAATGAAAGTGTTAAGAACGTATATCAATAATGAACCCTAAGACCTCCTTTTATAACACAAGGAGTCTTGAACAATAATCTACTTATAACCTATTTTAGGAAAAGATAACTATAGAAAATACAATGTAGAACATATCTTTCCTAAATATACAAAACGTGTTGACTAAGTAGTTGTCTTGTAACTGGGATTTCCTTCGTCAGAGCCTTGATTTGTCTTGTCAGTGCCCAATCTGTCAACGCCTCAATTGCTCTTGTAAGCGTCCAAAATCCCTTTGTCAGCGGTAGAGTGACTTAGCTATTTTTATTCCAGACACGTGTAAGTCTACTTTATGGATCGTCGTCATTAAGAGATTACACTAATGATAAGGTATAGATTATCCTTAGACTTAAGATGCAAGTGGATCTTCGCATGTATGGTATTTCCTGATTTAGATTAAACGCCATGTTAGTGAAATAGACAATTATAAAACCTATTTCAGAGATGTCTATTACATGTGTGAAAGGTACTTATATTCAAAATGGGATTTTGTTCCTCCATTGGTAATGGAGTATGATACATATTAGGCCCCTCATAGGGTTGATTGGATGTTTGTGTGGCCACATCCAAAGTGTAATTAAGAAGTTTATTTTTACATTTAGTAATCTTGGTCAATTGCAGAAACGAGAAACATAATCGATAATACATGAAATGACTTTTGATCCATGTTCATGCTTAATCGTATCAGAAACAAAAGGGATGTAGTAATTTAAACCATAAGGCTGAGATTGTTTACCAGAAACCAAACTCAAGTACTTTTGGGAGCATTGATGGTGTTGTTAGACTATCTGTCAATGTTAGTATAAAATACACTATAATGGAGACTTATGCAAGTGGGAGCTGTTGGGATGTGCGTAAGTCGTAGATAGTATTTTATATGGGAGGGAGTACGTAGGCCTAAGGGGTCACACAATTAGACATCCAGATCATCTTTTATTAAGATATACGATATAATATGGCTATATTTATTGTATAATCTTAGTTTGATAAAAGTGAGTACTTAATAGTAATTAATTAATGAGCTAAAAGGTTTAATAAGGATTAATTAATAAAACTTGATACTTAAGGGTAATTAATGTAATTAATAATAGAATAATCTAGAAAGTCAAAAACTCAACCCAAATGAGTGTATGGGGGTGATCGGCCACATAGGAGAAAAAGGAAGGAGGTGGAAACTTTTCTAGAAGGATTATTTGTTTGTTAAGAAAGATAAGATCTTTTCTTAATTAGCCTAAGCCTTCTACTCTATAAACAAACGGATGTGATCACTTTTTCATAACTTTGAAAGTCAATCCTCTCTTCCTCTCTCTCTTAGTGGTCGACGGCCAAACAACCCACAAAGGGTTTTCGGGTTTTGTTCGTTGTTAAATATTTCTTATTCAGGGTCTATCAATCAGTGGTGATTGATTGAAGTGTCACACGGGCATGGACTATCTTAGAGAAGATCTAACTTGATGTTTGGGTTTATTGGTGAATCAGATTCGGGTTTGATTAGGGTTTCCTTGGTTTGGTGGTTTAAGTGTTCTTAATCATCGTTCTCGGTATAAAACGTATGCATTCTTTATCTTTATGTTGACTACGTTATGTGTTTGATCCTATCCGTTGCGTTTTACTCATGATGCATGTATGTTAGATACATTAGGTCGTTAAATTCCAAGAATAACGCCCTTCAAACTCCTTAAAGTCGTAGTCAAACTTTTTAATGACATTATCGTAATACAATATTTAAAACCGATTATGGTTTGTTACACATTATTTATTAAATTTATAGAGTTATTAAAAACACATAGGCATTTAAGTTCATATGATTTAAATTTAAGATTTAACAAATAAAGCATTATTCGTTACCATCTTTTGTAGTTTCTTTTTACAAAATCAAAACATATGCTTTTATGCATATCTATGTATTTTGACAAAATTTAATTGATTTTGACCAAACTAAAGTCAATTTTGACTTTTGAAGATCAATATAAACTAGCACACTATTCGCACGATGTGACAACGGATACGCTTTGACTAAATTATTCAACAAGCAAATGTTATTTGGTTATTTGTTTTTCTTAGCCATAATTTGAATGAAGGTAGTTTTCACCTAAAACATTTCTTAAAAACGTAATGTTTATTGTGGGATATTCGTACATTTGGCATATTTGTAATATATATAAAAATCAAGTAAAGTTATGTAAATAGCTAGAGGACAAAAGGGAACTAAATACAATTAATGTCACACCCCGCCAAGGCGGAATCAAGAGACGTGATCAAATAGAATATCATCACAACACAATGACGTCACAATAGAGAAATATAATCTAAAGACGACATTCACTAAAACAAACAAAACAAAAACGTGTCATAATAACACCTATTCAAAACAAACAATGAACGCTCACATAATGCATAAGTCAAAACATAAGTTCAAACAAATAAATCGTAAACATAAAGCAACTCGTCCGAAATGCAATCCTAAGGTCCAGCTAATCCAAAGCAACTCCTTAATCACATCGTACGATTACCTGAAAATGTTACAAAACTGTCAACACAAAGGTTGGTGAGAGTTACTAGTTTAAAAACATAATTACCACATGCATACAAACTTATGAACATATGAACATACACAATCAATCATCAAATAATCATACAATCAACTCTTATTTATCATTGTAACTACGATATAGGAAATGCGCTAGATCTATAAATTCCTATCCCAAATTAGGTCGCTATCCTTACTAAGGGAGACACACTCCGGGATGACATCACCTGACGTGATAATCCGGTCGTGTACACACACCACCTATTGACCACGTCTTATAACCTCTTGCGTCTCGTCAATGTGACCACATATTAATACTCATAACATAGCATAAAAATGCATACAAACACTACATATCTGTTCAACATTTAAAAACAATTATAACGGTATATTTACAAAATAAATGTATCATTTCCAGCCCAAAACATTTATTAGAAAAGGATCTTAGTAAAACTCACCGCGTGCAAAGCAATTCCAAAACCTTCACACGACAAGCAAACGATCTATAATAAACAAACATACAACATATGTTACCATCGATTAGGATACTAACCCAACTCGATGTAACAACCTCTATAATGGATACTTAACTATCTATCATCTATTAGTTTCATTTGTAACTTTCTATATGTCCAACTAGTTCATTTACCCTTAACCCTTACCCGTTTACGATTTACTCAAATATGTCCTAATTTTTATGACACAAAACGTTCACAAATAAATTATTTACACAACTTATCTTTCCTTGGAAAATTACACCAACTACATATATGTATTGACATACTACATTAATTTTCACTAAGGCTAATACTTAGTACAAATACCCTTTCAAAATTCATGAACACACAAGTGTCCAGTTTCTGACCTACATGTATACTCTAAAATTTAATCATGGTAGACGACCTTAAACTACTCCAGTTGCTTTAAAAATCGATATGGGACTCATACTGTATATAAACTACCTTTTGCGTTCGTCCCAAGTGCTAATAATATGTTTAAGTATTTTAACTAAATTCCAAACTCACTTTAGTTTTCATCGGTAAATTCTTGTTCTGACCACGAATCTTGTAAAACAATTTTTACATACCAAACGACTTAATTAGCTCTTATAATTGCCACCATTGGAAATTAGACTTAGTTCAATTTGCATATATAAAACTTGATCTAACTCCTCTCCATCATGGAGATATCATCAAAACAAGTTGATATAAAAATCTACCTAAACCTTAACTCTGAATTTAACATAATTAGTCCTCATCTAAATACCATTAATGACTCTAATTAATACCAAGTCATATTTTTATGAAACCCTAAATATAATTATAGATTATAAACCTTAATTAGTCAAAACCTAAATTAAATTAAACATCACAAGGGTTATTACATGATTAATTAATTAAATAACTAGGTTATAAACATACCTTGATAAACCTTAAAATAAATTTGGGGTTTCCTTCTTGTATGGGGTGTTCGTTTTATTCAAGGGAGACAAGGGGGAAAGAAAAGTATTTTGGTTTGAGGTATGGTTTGTATTTATAGAAAAACTTTAGGTTTAGATAACTTCTTGGTTAAGTTGAGTCCAAGTTGGACTCTCCTTTCTCCCCCTCCTTGTGCTCTGCCGACCAAGCCAACCCACACACACCATACTTACAATTTTTATCCTCTAGTTATTTATTACTCAAGTTGTTTACTTCTTGAAACACTTGGTGTAAAACCTTTAAATTTAAACTTAAAACCTTCGACTTTCTAATAATGTTTCTACTAATATTTCATTTCCAAAAGTTCCTTTAAATAGCAAGTTCACTGAAAACTTAATACTTACATACTAAATACATATAATAATGATATATTATACATAATACGTACACGGGAATTACGTAAATGATAATTACGTTACAACAAATTGTTCATGTGATCTCATTTCATCACATTCACCACCATAAGTACCATGATTAGCAAATCATGTACTTTAATCTCACAAAATCAAAATATCATACACATATGACACACAAAATACGTAATATAACACACATACTAATATCTATAGATTATAACTAACCTTCCAAAAAATACGGTTGTCACAATATCCCCTCCTTTTAGAAATCTAATCCCGAGATTTAACTCTTGGTTTCGCTACCATTACTCGCAAAAAAACTAAGGATATTTCACTTTCATATGGTCCTCATGTTCCCAAGTAAGTTTAATCCATATTTGGAAATTGTTAGCCTTAAAATGTGAGCGACTAACAAAATTACAATATTTTACATAGCCGGAAATTGCAGGGACTTATATTGTCGCATGTAAGTAGTTCAAGTCCTGAGCTATATATACCCCTCCATAATTCCATGGAGGGGTGAGGTGTGTCATTTCTTGTTTTCCCTTTCTCTCTCTAATAAACACATATTAGAGTATGTCTCTCTCTCTTTCTCTCTCTACCATGGTTAAACATCTCTTCCACCCTCCCCGACCTCCGTATCAAAACCCGTGTTACTATTGAATCTCAAGTTAACAATTGGCATCAAAGCTAACCGGGGGTGTTTCGTGTTTTTGTTCGGTGTTCGTGTTTTTTTGTGTCGGATTCGTGTTTCAAATCTTGGTTTCATATCTGTCCCCTTTCATGGTACCATCGTTGATTGTTAATCATCATTTGTTATTATTTTTTTATATTCGTCTTTTTCATTATCACCTCTATCCATTTTTCAAACATCTTTTCCAGTTTATTAGTTTTTTTTCTCTTTTAATCATCCGTATCAATTTTTTTTATAACATATCCTCTTTATCTATTTTTCAGTCTCGTTCATCATTTTTTTTAAGTTCTAGATCTGGGTTTGTGGCCATTTTTAAAGATGAAGATGAATAGATCTTAAAAAACCCACATCCGATCCATTTTTTTGGTAAAAGGACAGGAAAATCATCAGATCCACTATTTTCGGAAAAGTCAAGATATAGTAAAAACCCTTTTGCGATGGGATTGCGATAGGTGTTTGGACATATTGCGATGGGGAGATACTGAAACATTGCGATGGGGTTTTTCTTTTTGGAATTATTGCGATGGAAACGTTGCGAAAAGACTCAGACTCAGAAAAAAGAACATTGCGACAAGTTTGACTTATTCTATAGAAAATATTGTGATGGTAGTGTTTTTAAAAACATCGCGATAGCAATTTTTTTGGGAAAATTGCGATGTGGGTTATGCATATAGACACTGTGATGTTGATACATTGCGACATGTGGGTGTTGACCCATTCTAAGATAACTTGGCCTAGCCAAAACTCAGCCTACATCACATCGTGTCAACTCGGTAATTACCGAGTTGACCGGGTTAACTCACTAAGTCATAAATCACATCTAAAATCTCAGCCTCATCACTCCAACAACAAATCCTCAAAACTAATCCTAACCCATTGTCACTTAAACCCCTTCTAGACTCGATTAACAAACAGAAAACTTAAGATCTCAGAATCAATCCGTTATTGACATGCATGCCAACATCTATTCAATTCTTTCACGTATTTGAATATCATCATAGATCCGTGTAAGGTTTATACCTTTTGTTAATTTTCGAACTTAATGAATATTATTAACTATTAAGTTATAATCTTTCATCCATTCGATTGCTTTAAAAGAAAACAAAGCTATAGATCATCAACCAACAAACCTACCCGAGATCATGTAGGATCTTGAAGCACTCTTTGAATCGTACTTAATCTACAATTTAATCAGAAAGATCGATTGGGTTCGTTTGGATTATTGGGATTATTGGTGATGGTCGAAATTAACAAAATTGAGGATGAAGATTAATTGGATTTTAAGATGAGAAATGAGTAGATTGAATGGATCTGCTTTATTTTATTTTATTTTCATTGTTTAATGGTGATAAGAAGAAAAAGAGGCGGAGTAAACGATGGAAGTGATTAGGTTTACGTTGTGATAAGTGAGAGTTATTAGGGGTTGGTTGACCTTTTATATATCTCATGTCACAGATGTAAACAATCTACACTCGTCCTATTCCTTGTGGTCCGAAATTTTATTCAACTAATGGGCCAACATTCATGGAACTAAACACATGGTTTGAGTTGGTTATTTGGTGGGTTGTAGTTATCCTTATTATTTGATTTGGGCTGATAAATGTGTACTCGGAAATTGTATACATAATGGGGTTTAATGCTCATATGCTCTGTGCATCAGTTATGGCTGAGCCGAGTATGGTGCCGGTTATCGGGTATACAGTGATTACGGGTTTATTTTGATGTGAGAAAATCCTTGTTTTTGAAATCATTTATTCTCGAAAAATTTTCGACGACCTGATCCGCGCATTAGTTGGACATATGACAAGATTTTGGGCTTCAAAGTTAAGATAGCTAGACGACGTCTCGTTCCTTAGTCATTGTTGGATCTCTAGTTATCGACACTCAAACAACACACAACAAACACGACAAAACACAACAAAAACAAACTAACACCAAAACGATCCTTTTAAGATTCACTAAAATGTCAAACGGCTAGTATTCGGAGCAAAGAATGTCAAGTGATTACGAAGTGGATTTGGTATTTGTTATTTAAAGTTGAAGTGTAATTTCACGAAGGCGTCTACTAAATTCAACATTGATCCTTCTCATCCCCTTCTATCGATTGATGATTCATTTGAGCGTTTATGATTGAGACTTGATTTATCTAGTTTCCAATGTCAAAAGGTGGATGGTCGACGACATGGACAACTATCACTTAAGAAGTTACGTTGTAGTGCTCAGTGTCACACTCACCTGTAGTTGTGGGTACTTCAAGATGTGTTTTACATCTTATACTTCTCTCTTCTTTTATGTATAAGGTACTAAGAGACTTTTCTTTGCACTGTTCGTCAATCAACAAAAGTTCTAAGCGTAAGAAACAAATTTAGGGGATTGTACTTCAGCTTCAAGTTTGGTATATCAGGTTTACTTCACTAGTGGTCACTACAGATATCCGAAAGAATACGAGGTTGGTAAGTTTAGCCAGAGAGTAAATGAGTAGAGATGTGATCAGCAACCAACTCTCACGAGCAACTTAAGCTACATAATTTCAACAAAGATACTTCATTGTCTAAGTAAATCTTTCATAGGTTCTCGATATTTCTCAACTATGAAGATTTCTGCTTCAGACACGAACATCTCGCGATTCTGATTATACTTGTCAGATGATGCTTCCGAGTGCTCTTAACCACCATACTTTTGACAAGAACATCTCACGATTCTGAGCGTACACGTCAGATGATGCTTCCGAGAGTTCGTAACCATCATACTTTTGATAAGAACATCTCGTGATTCTGAGCGTACATGTAAGATGATGCTTCTGAGTGTTCATAAACATCATACTTTCGACAAGAACATCTCGTGATTTTGACCGTGCACGTCAGATGAGGCTTCCGAGAGTTCGTAACCATCATGGGGGAAGAACGTGTACTTTGGAGTACTTAGTTCAACTTCCAGGGGGAATTATTCTACAAGCGTGAGAAGATTTGTTGCTGATTTCTTGCATGTTCCCCCAAACACATAATCATGAATACCAAAAATGTCAAGGTAGCAGTTACTTAGTGTGGTTTGCTTCTTCTTTTAGAAAATTCCGTTGTGCTCTTTAAATGTCAAAGATAGAAAATTGGTCAAGCTACAGATTCTGCTCAAGACAAGGATATTGGTTTGGGGGAAACTGATTCAGAAGCTTCGTCAAAAACAAGTCTATGAAGAAAGCTTTTCAAGACATGTAGTATGAATTGGGGGAAATTAATCCAGTTCATACATGATACAATGGTTCCTCAATAAGCAAAGACAAAGAGGATTCAAATTAGGGTACAAGTTTTTCTAGAAGACTTGAAGACAATGACGTCATCCTCAGCATTGGAAGCAAACTTAAAACTGTCATATTTTTGTTGTATTTGCATTTGTTAGGAACATTGTAAGTAATTCCGTATCTCTCCACATTGGGGGAAGATTGTTAGCCTTAAAATATGAGCGACTAATGGAATTACAATAGTTTACATAGCCGGGACTTGCAGGGACTAATATTGTCACATGTAAGTAGTTCAAGTCCCAAGCTATATATACCCCTCCATACTTCCATGGAGGGGTGAGGTGTGTCATTTCTTGTTTTCCCTTTCTCTCTCTAATAAACACATATTATAGTATATCTCTCTCTCTTTCTCTCTCTACCATGGCTAAACATCTCTTCCACCCTCCTCGACCTCCGGATCAAAACCCGTGTTACTAGTGAATCTCAAGTTAACAGATATCCATCTCACTTTCACTATCGGTATCTTACTACGCTTTAGAGTCTTGACCTCACAGTCCATGATCTCTATGAGTTCTTCTAGGAATCATAAGGTTCTATCTGCCTTAATCTCATGTAATGACACGTGAAGTTTAGCATCGGCTAAGCACTTCTTCGAATTAGACACATGAAATGTATCATGAACACTACTCAACTCTTCGGGAAATTCTAGCCTATACGCCATGGGTCCAACACTTTCAATGACCTCGAAAGGTCCAACATATCTAGGGGATAACTTCCCTTTTTTTCCAAATCTCACGACTCCTTTCTAAGGTGAAACTTTCAGCATCACTTTATCACCAACTTGAAACTCCAACGATTTCCTTCTATTATCCGCATAGCTCTTTTGGCGATCTCTCGCGGATTTCAATCTATCCTTAATCACTACTAGTTTATCAGTTGTCTCTTAAACCAACTTGGGTCCAACTAATCTACTATCTCCTATTTGAGCCCACAATATTGGCAATCTACACTTTCTCGCATGAAGTTCCTCAAACGGCGTGCACTTCACACTAGAATGATACTATTGTTATAAGAAACTCAATCAAAGGTAGATGAGTACTCCAACTTCCACCAAAATTGATCACACACGCTCTCAACATATGTTCCAATGTTTGTTTAGTACGCTCGATTTGTCCATCCGTTTGTGGATGATAAGTCGCACTCATGTCTAATCGCGTACCGAACACTTTTTGCATCGTCTTCCAAAATCTCAAGGTAAATCATCCATCTCAATCTAAAATAATCGACACCGGTACTCCATATCATTCTACGATCTCATCGATGTACAACCTTTCTAGCTTTTCAATGCCATAATTTTCTCATATTGCTAAGAAGTGAACATATTTGGTTAATCTATCTACAATGACCCAAAATGCATCGTGTCCACTACTCGCTCGCGGGCACTTTGTAACAAAGTCCATAGTAATATTCTACCATTTCCATTCGGGGATATCCGGTTGTTGTAAAAGACGAGACGACCTTTGATGTTCAGCGTTTACCTTCACACATGTTAGACACTTACTAACATACATGGCGATATCTTTTTTCATTCACGGCCACCAGTACATATCTCTAATATCATAGTACATCTTTTCGGCTCTAGGATGTATCGAATACTTAGATTTATAAGCTTAATCCATTATCTTTGTCCTTACATCTCTTACTAATGGAACCTATACGATCCATATAGTATAATCTTCCATCAGCTTTCTTCTCCATTTGCCGATCCGTCCCATTCAGTCCTTCATCCACTATATTCTTCTCCTTAAATGCTTCACCTTGATCATTGAATATCAAATCTCTTACTCCAGTTTAAATTGTCACGACCATTGCTCTCACACATCGAGGTTTTACTCTCTCCTTTCTACTTAAGGCATCGGCTACTATGTTAGCATTACCACGGTGATACTTAATATCGTACTCGTAGTCGCTAAATAGCTCAAACAATCTCCTTTGTCGCATATTCAATTACTTTTGATCGAATATGTGTTGAAGACTCTTATGATTAGTATATATAACGCTCTTTGTTCCATACAAATAATGTCTCCATATCTTAAGTGCAAACATAACACTCCTAATTCCAAATCATGTTAATACAAGGTTTTGCAACCGAGTATAGAATCTTATCGTCCGAATCCTTTCGAATTGACTATTGGTTCAAAGTGCGACTCAATTGTTCTTGGTGGAAATAAAGATGATTTGGTTTATTATCTATTTTAAACTAATGGCAAATAAATGTAAATGTCGTTGAGTAAAGTAAGAACTTTAAAGATTAATACTAAAATGACGAGTTAAAATTAAATGCTTGAAAACTTAAAGACTAGATTAGGAAAAATACTTAAACACTTAATAAAACTAACACTTAGAAACTTTGTAAAATCAAGAAATTCAAACCATCGAAAAACAAAACCTAAACATGATCGGAATGTTTGATCAGAAAGTGCAATCGGAATATATGGAAAACAAGTTAATCGGAATGTTGGAAATGTAACTGATCGGAATACTGAACTACAACCCCGATCGGAATGTTAATAAATTTATGCAATCGGAATGCTCAAAACAAGACCCAATCGGAATATTTATAAGAGGGCCAATCGGAATATGGGATAGATTACAAATCGGAATGTTCAACAAAAGTCCAAATCGGAATATCGACAAACACTACAATCAGAATAACCCAAAAATGGTCCTGATCGGAATCTCAATTACCTAATCCGATCAACTCGATCGGAATACTAGCTGCTCAAATCGGAACCCTTAAAACCCTTTTCCGATTTACCAATCGGAAAGAGGGGAATGGTGGCTGGTCGGAATAAGCTGATCGGAAAGGGGTTTAAACCCTTTCCGATTTATATGGGATTAGAGATTAAGCTAGTAATAAGCTATAATGAATAAGCTCACACCAAACTTGAACGAATCAAAACTGAACCGGATCAAATAAGCACTAATATCAACTTATCTAAACTTAAAATAAGCAAACTTTTAAATCAAACAATTAAAAGATGAACTTTTTAATAAAACTTTTAAAAAGTAAATAAGCTAATCATGTAAATAAGCAAATAAGCACAAGAATCTTAAAGCTTAATCAAATGAAAGCTTATGTAAGAACAAAAAGATTAACTTTTTAAGCACAAAACCATTAAGATCAACACAGATTTAATGTGATTCGCACCAAAATCAATCTAAATATCAAAGAAATGTAGAATGAGATTAAGGATTAAAAGCTTAACTAGAACTTGATTAATGAAATAAGCAATACACAAATGTTTAATCTTGAAAGATTAAAAGAAAAGATGAAACTTAGTGAGAGAAAGTTTAGAACTTTCTCTCTTTAAAACTAGAAAGAAAAATGACAAAATGAAAAACTTAAAACTAAAAGACTAACTACCCTCCTAATGTGTATTAGGAGGGTATTTATAGGGAAAATGGAAGGATTGCATGTGTTGCATCTTCTTTCTTTCTTCACGACTTCTCGACTCGATTTAATTCTTTGTCTTTCTCGATGTCGTCCCGGGATTAATTAAACTCGTCTTAACATTTCTTCATTTATTTAGACTCGAGTTCTTCGACTTCATTAAACTTCCGTCTTTAGACTTGTTCTTCGATAAATCTTCAGAATAGGCCTTGGACTTCCGTTCTTATTGCACTCTTGATCTTTTGACTTCGTCTTTTCCCGTTTTCTTCGATAAAAGCCCGTGTTTTCTTCTTTTTTCATCTTTTGGTCCTAAAACACAATAAAAACACAAACCACGCATAATTCCGACTTTTACGACATAAAATACACATTTTGGTCTTGTTATTATTGGAAATAAGTGGTAAAAGGATAAGTGTTTTCACACTTATTAAATCCCCTACACTTGACCATTGCAATGCCCTCATGCAATGCATTAATTTTAAAGCACGGTTTACATTTTCCATCATAAATAACCCACCTTGGCCTTTATTAAATACTAAACATAAAAAGATAAAAACAAGTAAAGAAATTAAAAACTTACATTGGGGTTTGGAGTCATGAACGTTCATCATCCTCAAGTTTCACGTTCCCAATACCAAGCTTAAAAACGAGATCATTGTTATTATAAGTTAGCAAACTATCACGAATTCATGTAGGCCAATTATTCACTTAGACTCCCTTATTCCTAGGTGTATCTCTTATATTTTATTTTTGTCTTGAATGATCACGAGGATGCATTGTTTGACTTATTTCGATAGTTATTTAGGCCGAAATAAAGTGAACGATTTAATCAATAGTTAGCTAAAGGACAAAATCTTTTAAAACTGCTTCTCGGGACCTCATAAAGTTCATATCTTGGCATAACTCGCTTCACGATTTGAGACCTTTCTCGGACCGATATTTGGCAGCGACTTCATACTTCGAATCTTTGAGAGACGTTCATGAAATAATGGCCTTCTCTTCATAATAGGAATTTCTTCACTTGAAATTTTGAGAGATTCTTCATTTTTGGACCACGACTTCTTCATTTTTCTCCAATCTTTATTTTGGACTTTGATATACAACGATCCGCCTCCTTTTAGGACTTGGATCTATTTATCCTCATACCTTGTTAGGGCCTTTTTGGATAGACTTCTCCATGATCTTTAGGGGAGTATTTGCTTTTCGTCGTGTGTCTCGATCCTTCATATTGATTTTCGATAAATGATTCTTCACATCACTTTTGGATATTTAGCAACAAAATGTAGCCCTCATGCCTTGTTAGGGCCTTTTCGGACTCGCCAATCTTCGCATCCCGCTTCAATAAGTTATGCCTTGGCTATGAACTCTAATCCGTACCGAGCAACTTTTAAACGATCTTGGGCTAGAAGCTAAGTAACCTTTTAAATCGTACAACCTTATTTATTGCAGATAAATTTATTAACAAGCGGAGGGAGAATAGGCTTATAATTAACTCTCATAACTTCACAAAAGAATACCGAACTTATAATTGACTCTATCATCTCTCGTCCTCCACAGTTTAAAATCTCAAGGAATGAGACTCGTGGATGCTTAGCCTATTAAATCAAAGTTTTAGGTTTTCGAGTCATCTATAGTATCTTGCAAATTCTTGGACTTTTTCATGTTTAGAAATTGCATTTTAAAGTTCCCTTGATAAACAACTCTCTAGGATCAATTATAGGAACTTGCGAAAAGTTCTTGTTCTTAACCCGTGAGAGTTAAGACATTCGCGTTTTATAGCTCCCTATATAAAAGCCTAGCAAAACTTGACTTAAACATGTTAAGGATACTAGCTAGAGTAAACTTAGATAAGTAAACTCGGGTTGAGTCAAAATATTCATGACTAAGAAAAATTTTAAAACCACTTTATTTAAGCAAGGAAAGAAAATAACCATAACAAAGAAAAATACAACTATACAACTAGGCCAAAATAGATAAAAAATTTGAAAAATGTCGAAAAATCAAATTTTTCGGTTAAAATGAGGACAAATTCATGGAAAAGACCACTTACTTCGATAGAAGTCCCCCCTACACTTGATATAAACATTGTCCTCAATGTTTAAGAATGTGGGAGTAAACACCCCTACACTTATGACATTGTGCACTTTGTTTAAATCTTGCTAAGGAAAGGACAACTAAAGTGAATTCAATGTGAACATATAAAATATGAAATATTGAATCACAAGAGTTTAGGATAGAACCGGGAAGATAGGAACACGGTATCACGGTTTGTCAAAAGTTATCAAGGTGTTCTTTGAAGCTTTAATCCCTGCAGAGCACAAGAAACAAGACAACAAACACATACGGGGCTCCCCCTACACTTATTATGAAAGCAGAAAAGGATAGATCACGGGTTGCCTCCCGAGAAGCGCTTGTTTTTGTTCACCGAGTCACGAGCCTGACTTGACCCAATTTAGTTCATGGGGAACGTGGTGAGGGATGGAATCATCTCATGAGAGATGTCCTCACCAAAGTACAGCTTCAAACGATGGCCATTCACCTTGAAGTTGGGCCCATTTGGCTGAGAAAGCTCAATGGTCCCATATGGAAAGACTTTGGCGACGGTGAATGGACCAGACCAGCGGCTCTTCAACTTGCCCGAGAAGATCTTCAACCGAGAGTTAAAAAGTAAGACTTGATCACCAACATGGAACTCTCGGTTCTTAATTCTAGCATCGTGGATGATCTTGGTCTTCTCCTTGTAGATCAGCGAGTTCTCATAAGCTTCATTCCTCAGTTCATTTAGCTCGTTTAGTTGAATCTTGCGATGATCACCGGCTTTGTTGATGTCGAAGTTAGCCCACTTCAAGGCCCAGTACGCCTTGTTTTCCAGCTCGATAGGGAGGTGGCATGCTTTCCCGTACACAAGACGATAAGGTGTACAACCGATCGGGGTCTTGTAAGCAGTACGGGAAGCCCACAGAGCATCATCTAACTTATCGGCCCACGCGGCACGATTCTCTCCCACAGTACGCTCCAAAATTCTCTTAAGTCCACGGTTGGAAATCTCGGCTTGATCGTTGGTTTGGGGATGATAGCGGCGGAAAGACGGTGATTAACGCCGTACTTAGCCATGACTCTTGCAAATTGATCATTGCAAAAATGAGTCCCGCGGTCACTGATAATAGCACGAGGGACACCGAATCGAGAAAAGAGCTGCTTTAAAAAGTTCACAACCACCCTCGCATCGTTCGTAGGGAGAGCCTTAGCTTCAACCCATTTAGAAACGTAGTCAACGGCTACGAGGATGTACTTGATCCCTTTGGAGGATGGAAATGGCCCCATAAAGTCGATGCCCCATACATCAAAGATTTCACATTCTTGTATGAAATTTTGAGGCATCTCATCTTTATGTGTGATCTTGCCTTGTCTTTGGCAAGCATCACAATGTTTAACCATATCGTGAGCGTCACGATAAATGGTGGGCAAATAGATTCCAGAGTCGAATACTTTCTGCGCGGTGTAATTGGGACCAAAGTGACCACTGGTGGGTCCTTTATGGAAGCGTCAAGGATTTGTACCGCTGTCGGCCCATCAACACATCGACGAATAATCAGATCCGCACATTGTTTGAAAAGGTAAGGGTCGTCCCAGAAATAATGATCAATATCCTTAAAGAACTTTTTCTTTTGTTGGGACGTGAGCCCTTCCTTGAGAATCCCACCCGCTAAGTAGTTTTCAATGTCCGAAAACCACGGGGTGTCATCGAGATTGGAGTTGATAGACATTAAGGCCTCAAGGGGAAAAGAGTCATTGATCTCTTTGTTCGGATGATCCCCTTGATAAGGATCCTCAAGTCTACTGAGATGATCCGCGGCTAGGTTTTCGGCTCCCTTCTTGTCACGAATTTTAATGTTGAATTCTTGAAGGAGCAAAACCCAACGAAGAAGTTGGCTTAGAATCTTGCTTAGTCATCAAGTACTTCAACGCGGAATGATCGGCATACACGATGGTGGTAGAAAGGACAAGATAGGGGCGGAATTTTTCAAAAGCATACACTACAGCTAAAAGCTCTTTTTCAGTAGTGGTATAATGCAATTGAGCCCCCGTCATTGTCTTGCTAGCATAATGGATTGGTTGGAAGTGTTTGTTCACTCTTTGGCCCAAAACCGCTCCAATAGCAAAGTCGCTAGCATCACACATAAACTCAAAAGGTAGCTCCCAATTAGGGGTAACCAAGACCGGTGCCTTAGTTAGCTTATCTTTGAGAAGATTGAAGGCTTCAAGACACTCTTTGGAAAAGATGAAAGGAGTATCTTTTTCCAAGAGGTGGGTCATCGGGCGAGCGATTTTATAAAAATCTTGGATGAATCGACGATAGAAGCCCGCATACCGAGGAAACTTCTCACACCCTTCACGGTTGAAGGTGGAGGCAATTTAGCAATAACATCGACTTTAGCACGGTCTACTTCAAGACCGGCTATGGAGATTTTGTGTCCTATCACGATGACCTCTTTTACCATGAAATGGCATTTTTCCCAATTTAGAACAAAGCGAGTGTCTTCACACCGCTTAAGCATACGTTCTAAATTGGTAAGGCAAGCGGAGAAAGAATCGCCATAAACCGAGAAATCATCCATGGAGACTTCCATAGTTTCTTCAACCATGTCATGGAAGATAGCCATCATACACCTTTGGAATGTCCCAGGAGCATTGCATAAACCGAAAGGCATGTGTTTGTAAGCAAATGTTCCGTAGGGACAAGTGAATGTGGTTTTCTCTTGGTCTTTGGGATCGATGGGAATTTGGAAATACCCGGAGAAACCGTCTAAGAAGTAGTAATAGTCATTACCCGCTAGACGTTCAAGCATTTGGTCCATGAAAGGAAGGGGAAAATGATCCTTTCTCGTAGCATCATTGAGTTTGCGGTGGTCTATACAAACTCTCCACCCTGTAACGAGACGAGTAGGAATCAACTCGTTGTTTTCATTGGGAACAACGGTGATTCCGCTTTCTTAGGCACACAATGGACGGGACTAACCCATGGTGAATCCGAGATAGGATAGATCATTCCCGCATCAAGAAGTTTGATAACCTCTTTTTTGATTACGTCATGGATCTTAGGATTCACCCTTCTTTGGCTTTGAATAGTGGGTTTGAAGTCGTCCTCCATGAGAATTTTGTGTGTGCAGAAGTGAGGATCAATTCCACGAATATCGGATATCTTCCAAGCAATCGCTTTCTTGTGATTCTTCAGCACGGCGATAAGTCGGGATTTTTCTTCATCTTTCAGGTCCTTTGTGATGATGACCGGTAACGTCTTGTTGTCTTCAAGGAAAACGTACTCGAGATGAGACGGAAGATCCTTAAGCTCTAAATCCGGAGGATTTTCGATGGACGGCGTAGTCAACTTCGGATCATCGGTAGAGATATCCTTAGGTGTTGGAAGAGAATTTTGGTCCTCATTGAGAAGTTTCTCAATTGTACGAATGTCTTCATCCCAATCGGTGAGAGAACCATCATACTTAAGATCGAGAGGACCCAAGCTAGCTTCAAAATCATCCAAGTCACTTTCTCCAGGAGTCAATGACGGAGCAATTGACGCAACGGTCTCAACATTGGGTAGAGAAGAAGAACCACTTTTACAAGCGTCTTTGAAATGTTCTTCACAAGCCTCATCAAGAACATCAATGAAATTAACACTCTCGTTTTCTGAAGGCTGCTTAGAAAGTTTACCCATGTTGAAGACGATTTTATCGTCACCAACTCTCATGATTAATTCGCCAGCGGCTACATAAATGAGAGTGCGACCGGTCCTCAGGAATGGACGTCCAACGATTAATGGAACACGGGGATCCATCTCGTAGTCAACGACAACAAAATCCGCCGGGAAGGTGAATTTGTCGACACCAACGAAGACGTCTTCGGCTATCCCCACTGGATAAGCAACCGTACGGTTAGCTAATTCCAAAGTCATACGTGTGGGGACTAGCTCGGGGAGAGATAATTGCTTCCAAACACTTAATGGCATTAAGTTAATACTGGCACCTAGATCGGCTTGGGCCATGCAATTCTCTACTCCCGGGAAGTTGCAAGGAATCAAGAAACGACCCGGATCACCAAGTTTGGTGGGCAATTTCCTTAAGAGCACTGTGGAGCAGTTCTCATTAAGTTGGGTTTGAGCAATATCGAGAAGTTTCTCCTTATCACTGAGAAGATCTTTAAACATTTTAGCGTATTTGGGCATGTGAGCGAGAGCCTCAGCAAAGGAGATATTGAAATTCAGTTGTTTGAACATTTTAAGGAAGTTCGAAACCTGGATATCATCCTTGTTCTTCAATTTCTCTTTCCTCAACCTCGAAGGATAAGGTATATTGGGTTGAGATGAAGGCTTTGGGATAGAATTCTCACTCACATCCTTGGGTAGAGGAGGGGTAGAAGTAGAAGGTGGTGGAATAGGAGATGTACAAGTTGGAGGAATAGAAGATGGAGGATTCGGAGAAGCAGACTCGTTTTCCTTTGTCACAATCACCGGTGTAGGTGTAGGAAGCTCGGGTTCCTTTAAACCTTTTCCACTGCGAGTGGTGATTGCTTTCATCTCCCCTCTTGGATTAGCAACGGTATTACTCGGAAGAGAACCCGATCTAGAGGCTTGGTTACTAGGGAAGAAACTTGCCATCATATTCCTCAAGTCATTCGTTTGACTTGCCAAAGTGTTTCGCATATCAGCTCGAAGATCGTTTCCTTGCTTAACCATATCTGCTTTCATGTTGGCCATTTCCCGCTGAAGATTTTGCACGATCACATCATTAGTCCTCATGTAGGTTTCAACATCTTGGTGTAAGGCTGTTTGTTGGTTGAGAGGAGGAGCATGGTAGGCGGGTGGTTGATAAGCAGGTTGTTGGTAAACTTGGTTGTTTCTTTGAGGTGGATATGGGTTTCTTTGGTTTTGATATTGATTTGGAGTTGGAGCACGTGGTTGGTTTTGATTGTTGCGATTGAGGTTGTTTTGGTTTTGTGGGGGAAAACCTGGAGGTGAAAGAAAGTTGTTTGAGCGATAGCTGAGCAAGTTGCGGTCACCTTGAGGACGTGCTTGATAGCTTCCTGTAGCATAGGTACCGTTGGCGGCATACACGTTTTCCGGATTGTCGTGAGTCGAAGGACAATCGGTGTATGAGTGAGATCGCCCGCATATATCACAAGAATGGCTCAAAACATTAGCTTGGGCATTGAATTGTTTGGCATTGTTGGCATTTTGTAAAACAAGCGATTCCATAAGCGAAGTAAGCTTATCAATTCTTTTGTCGGCATCACTAGTACTAGCACTTGCTACATTAGTTCTAACACTCTTGGTTTGAACTCTAGATTTGTTCTCAATAATATCCCAAGCAGCATTAGAAGACTTAACCAAAATATTACCCCCCCCCCCCCCCCCCCGCCCCCCGAAGCACTGTTTAGTGAATCTTGATCATTCATGCTTAAACCATTGTAAAAAGTATTGATTTGATATACTTTTGTTAAACCATGTTGTGGACACTTTCTTAAAAGTTCCTTAAAACGGTCCCAAGATTCACTAAAAGACTCACCGTACTTTTGTTCAAAGGTAATTATTTCATTCCGCAAAGCGGTAGTACGTGAGGGTGGGAAAAATTAGTTGATAAACTTAGTCTCTAAATCCGTCCACGTAAGAATACTTTGTGGCGGTTCCTTATCAAGCCAATTACGGGCTTGTCCCTCTAAGGAGAAAGGAAAAAGTTGCAAGCGAATCACTTCTGGTGATACCCCATTGTACTTAACCGTATTGGTAAGCTGAAGAAACCTTTTAATGTAATCATGAGGATCATCATGTGAGCGGCCCAAGAAGGGTTGAGCAGAGACCATTTGTATAAAGCCAGATTTGAGTTCAAAGTTGTTGGCTCCAATCCCAGGGATAACAATTGCATCGGTGTTGCCTTCTACGTGCGATTGCAAAAGCTCGATCATTGGTTGATTGTCCATGGTGACAATTGGTTGAGTAATGACTTCGGCTTGAGCTACTCTCTTCTTACGAGCACGAGTACGCATGCACACCTACAAAAAGATTAGAAAATAGAAAGGAAATATTTTTGGTTTTTATGGTTTTTTAATTTAATTTTTTTTTTTGTATTTTTGAAGATTTTATATTTTTTTAGGATTTTTGAAATGTTTAAAGCAAGGAAAATAACGTTCAAAGATGAACGGATCCCAAAATCCAATGCGTCTCTCACTAAAAACCTTTAATCTTAACGAAAAGAGCCGGCAGCGGCGCCATTTAATACAAGGTTTTGCAACCGAGTATAAAATCTTATCGTCCGAATCCTTTCGAATTGACTATTGGTTCAAAGTGCGACTCAATTGTTCTTGGTGGAAATAAAGATGATTTGGTTTATTATCTATTTTAAACTAATGGCAAATAAATGTAAATGTCGTTGAGCAAAGTAAGAACTTTAAAGATTAATACTAAAATGACGAGTTAAAATTAAATGCTTGAAAACTTAAAGACTAGATTAGGAAAAATACTTAAACACTTAATAAAACTAACACTTAGAAACTTTGTAAAATCAATAAATTCAAACCATCGGAAAACAAAACCTAAACATGATCGGAATGTTTGATCGGAAAGTGTAATCGGAATATATGGAAAACAAGCTAATCGGAATGTTGGAAATGTAACTGAACGGAATACTGAACTACAACCCCAATCGGAATGTTAATAAATTTATGCAATCGGAATGCTCAAAACAAGACCCAATTGGAATATTTATAAGAGGGCCAATCGGAATATGGGATAGAGTACAAATCGGAATGTTCAACAAAAGTCCAAAGCGGAATATCGACAAACACTACAATCGGAATAACCCAAAACGGGTCCTGGTCGGAATCTCAATTACCTAATCCGATCAACTCGATCGGAATACTAGCTGCTCAAATCGGAAACCCTTAAAACCCTTTTCCGATTTACCAATCGGAAAGAGGGGAATGGTGGTTGGTCGGAATAAGCTGATCGAAAAGGGGTTTAAACCCTTTCCAATTTATATGGGATTCGAGATTAAGCTAGTAATAAGCTATAATGAATAAGCTCACACCAAACTTGAACGAATCAAAATTGAACCGGATCAAATAAGCACTAATATCAACTTATCTAAACTTAAAATAAGCAAACTTTTATATCAAACAATTAAAAGATGAACTTTTTAATAAAACTTTTAAAACGTAAATAAGCTAATCATGTAAATAAGCAAATAAGCACAAGAATCTTAAAGCTTAATCAAATGAAAGCTTATGTAAGAACAAAAAGATTAACTTTTTAAGCACAAAACCATTAAGATCAACACGGATTTAATGTGATTCGCACCAAAATCAATCTAAATATCAAAGAAAGGTAGAATGAGATTAAGGATTAAAAGCTTAACTAGAACTTGATTAATGAAATAAGCAATACACAAATGTTTAATCTTGAAAGATTAAAAGAAAAGATGAAACTTAGTGAGAGAAAGTTTAGAACTTTCTCTCTCTAAAACTAGAAAGAAAAATGACAAAATGAAAAACTTAAAACTAAAAGACTAACTACCCTCCTAATGTGTATTAGGAGGGTATTTATAGGGAAAATGGAAGGATTGCATGTGTTGCATCTTCTTTCTTTGTTCACGACTTCTCGACTCGATTTAATTCTTTGTCTTTCTCGATGTCGTCTCGGGATTAATTAAACTCGTCTTAACATTTCTTCATTTATTTAGACTCGAGTTCTTCGACTTCATTAAACTTCCGTTTTTAGACTTGTTCTTCGATAAATCTTCAGAATAGGCCTTGGACTTCCGTTCTTATTGCACTCTTGATCTTTTGACTTCGTCTTTTCCCGTTTTCTTCGATAAAAGCCCGTGTTTTCTTCCTTTTTCATCTTTTGGTCCTAAAACACAATAAAAACACAAACCACGCATAATTCCGACTTTTACGACATAAAATACACGTTTTGGTCTTGTTATTATTGGAAATAAGTGGTAAAAGGATAAGTGTTTTCACACTTATTACATGTCTTGTGTAATTCTTCTCATGCACTTTCAATTGTCTTGATGCATTGGCGATTACCTTATCCCTTTGCATAAAAACACATCCTAATCCTTGATTTGACGCATCATACTAGACTAAAAAGTCCTCTATTCCATCGGGCAATGACAATATTGGCGCGTTGCAAAATTTGTCCTTTAGCATTTGAAAAACTCCCTCTTGCGCTTCTCCTCACTCGTACTTTTGATTCTTCTGCATCAATGACGTAGGTGGTTTAGCGATCTTGAAGAAATTTTCTATAAACCATCGGTAATAACCGGAAAATCCTAAGAATGATCGTACTTCAGTAGGTGTCTTAGGTGCCTTCCACTATTTCACCGCTACTATTTTACTTGGATCCATGTGTATCCCATCTTGATTTACAATGTGTCCAAGAAAATGTACTTCCTTAAACCAAAATTCACAGTTAGAGAATTTCCCATATAGCTTATCCTTCCTTAATAGTTATTCCAATAGCCTCAAATGGTTCTCGTGATCCTCTTTCATCTTTGAGTATACTAGGATATTGATGTGACTCTAATTACAAATCTTATTTCTTCGTAAAACAGGCTTAAAACGAGTAAAATATCATCATATATGCACAATATATGCTTGTTTTCTTGTTTATGTATGTGCAGACACGAATATCGAGAAACCACTTGGAAAACACAAAAACAAGACAAAACGAACACGAGGAACAAACACGTACAAGAAAACCGAAGCCAAATGTCATTCTACGAGTTTTGAAACCTTAATTCTCCAAAAAGACCAAATTGCCCCATGTAAAATTACCAAAATGCCCCTTAACTTTCCCAAGTTTACACTTTATACCATCCACTTATCCTGTTTTACCATAATGGTCCTTGAAGTTTGCAAATATTTCAAGTATAGTCCTTGGAAATGGATATTACAAGTTAATGGACTAAAACTGCCAGTAGAGGAAAGTTATATGAATGTTAACAAATGCATCTGAATGTTAATATTTAGAGGGATCATTTTTGCCACAAAGCCAAAGTTACAACCCTGTTTCAAACAACTACAAGGGCTAGTTTTGCCAAGTTTCAAAGTGATACAAAGTTGTTATCAAGTATAGGGGGTATTATGTCATTTTTGGAAGTTTAAACTAATAAACGTGGGAAACATTGTTTCTTTACCCAAAATATTTAGTAGTTTTTATCCTATAAATCCTAATTGCGTGCCAGATTCAATTAACCACACAACAAAGGGTTAATTCAAATTTATTTAGGGAAAATTAATTAAATCCTTCATATATCACCACCTACGTGATAGTTTCCATCTAGCTCATCTCAAGAGACCCAAATGCCAGCCTTATTGTCACCGAATACAACAATCAACAAAATTCCTTGACTAATTGAATGGTTATGATCTAGTTACTTAGTCCTTACTCCAAATTGAAGGCTTAGATCATCTCTACATGTGAGCTTCAAGAATAAATTTCAAATGAATAATATCCAAGAGCATATACTAGGGTATTTTGGGGATTTTATGTACATTTCCATCTAGGGTTTTGATTAGGGTTTCTCCTTTGTAATCAATATAAATAGATGGTAGTGTAACATTAGTTCTTTGTTCCAATTTTTATTTTTCAAATTTTGTAATTTTAATACGATTTTTGAGATAACGATTGAGTTCCCATTTAATTCTTGCAATTTACTTTTATGCACTTTAAATTTCTGGAAATTTAATTTCATGCAATATAAATTACTATCTTGTTCTTAAATTTTCTCAAAAACAAAAGAAAATTACCTTTTTAGAACTGTTCTATCAGCTTAAGTCATAAACTTTCTGACAAAGAGATTTACTTAAACTTATGAGCCTTGTTTTTACTTACTTTTCAAGTTTTAATTAACCTTTTCAAAATTTATTTTCCAAAGTCATTTTTTATAAAAAGTCAAAAATTTGATTTTTTTCATATTCACAATAGCAATAAGCCCTATTATAGCTTATCTGACAATTAAGCAGTAATCTAAGCTTATGGGTACTTCCTTTTCTCTTGTTGCTTGTTTCAGGTTTACAAAAGAAAGGAGTTGATTATTAATAGAAGTTTCTGTGATTCAAAGGGTGATAAGCTTGGTTGATATAAGCTGATAAGGGGTATTAATAAGCTAAGAAAGGGTGTTAGTTTGCTTATAGCAAGATTGCTCAGGGTGGATTGTGCCTGGACCCAATATAAGTCAACTTAATTATTTTTACTTATTTCCTATCTTAAACTGCTTATTGGACTCTATGCATTTTGAGCTTATTCATTAATTGTTTTGTGCTTAATTTTCTATATTATGCTTAGTATAGCTCTTCTTGTTAAGTTAATGTACCTTATTTGCATCTAATTTCAATTTGCATGCTTAAAATTTCATTAAATATCTCATAAAAGGTGTTTAGGATATCTGCTTGTATCTAGTAAATCCTAGGTTTAGGTTTTCAAATCTCTTGCACTTTATTTTTGAGGTTTGGGTAGTTATAATTTAGCTTTTGTTTGCACATAAAACAAAAAAAAATCAAAAAAGAAAATTTATTCTTTTGTTATTGTCATTCATAGACAGTAGGGTAGAGTAAATCTTTAAATATTGCTGTTTGATGCTAATTTGCTTGATTTACCTTTGTTGTCTCAGTTACATAGATCTCTGGTAAGCCTTGTAGGTTAGTTTTCCTTAAGTCTTAGATTTGAGTCATTGACTTGGTCATATTTGACCAAGTTCAAAGTCAAACGCACCAGCATCTCCCGTTGGTGGATTTTGAGGTTTTAGTAGCTAAAAGTTAGTTTACAAGTAGCTTAGGTGCTTAGGTTTTTCTATTTTATATTTATTTTAGGTTTATAGCTTATTTGAAAGCTTATTTAAAAGCCCAAAACTTTGCCTATTCACCTTGTCATAGTGTAAGTGCACTGTTCTTGTTCATAGTTCATTTGTTTTTGAATTTTTGCTTGATCTGGTTGATTGTTGTAAAATTATGTGTTATTTGTGTTGTTTGTTAGCTATACAAGCCTAATTAGCCAAGTGCTTATTGGGTGGCTTATTGACTGTCCAAAAAATAATAATACAAAAAGTGTAAAAAGGGGGGATTTAAAACCCTCTCCCTTTACGTACCAACATACACAACATACACAACATACACACTCGAACCAAATGCCCTTGGGTCTTTTTCGAAAGATCCTAGGGTAGTTTTGTTGATCCCAAACTTAGATCGTTTTAGCTTGTGTAAACGAGATTAGATCAAGTTATACACGTAGAGAAACTTTGTTTATGTATAAAGTAATTTAAGTGTTATGCGGAATTAACACTTAAACAAGAACACACAAAGGATGTAAACAAACTTTCACTTGATTGATAATAACAAACTTGCTTACAATGAAAGTGTTTAACGTATGAAAACTTATATTGAAACATAACCTAAAGGTCTTCTTTTATAGACATAAGAAGCATTGTACAAGAGTCTACGTATCAACTATTCTAGGTAAAGATAATTATAGAAAATACAATGTTGATCCTATCTTTACTAGAAACAAACTAGAAACATAATACGCGTAGGCCATATCTTTCTATCAGTGCTTGTCTTCAACCTATCAACGCTTGACTTCTTCTTGTCAACGCTTGATCTGTCAGCGTTTGTTTTCTTCTTATCAACGCTTGTTTTCCCCTTGTCAACGCTCAAGTGGACTGGCTACATTTTATTCCCAACAATCCTCCCCTAAACTTGATATCTACTCTAGCAATCAAGTTTCTGAATAAAAACTAAGAACTAGGAGGAATCTTACAAATCTTATCATATTGGTAATAAACATGTCTGATCAAATCTTTGGCCACGTCACTTGAATAGTCAATCCCCAGCTGTGCTGTCTTCATCTTATCCAAAACTTCTTTGGACATGGAATACTGACCATATACAAGAAGATACTCAGCAAACTTTGTAGAGCTCAAATAATACACACCAGCAGCTGAATACAAACGCCATTGAAGACCACTGAGATCATCCTCAAGATCCTTCCAAACAGCAGGATCTTCTTCTTTTGGTCCACACATTCTCTTGAATGTTGACCAAAGTTTTATTCCATTGACTGAAGTAGGAGCTTCAGTCTCATACTTGGCCTCCAACAACCTCCAAAGGTCTACCAAGTCTTCTCTATCCACACTTGCAAAGAGAGATACAAGAGTAGTAAATGTGTGTACCTCTTTCCCATACCTGCCAATCTTCCAAAACCCACTTGCATCTTCTTCATAGCTTATGATAGGGTTTCTGGCATCAAGAGGTAACACTAGTATCATATCTGAAGCTTCCAATGGTGAGAGCTTGATGCTCCTGCTTATAACAGCTTCACTAGGCTTAAATCTATCCATATCTTTAGGAAACTCAAGAGGAACTCCCTTCTTCAAAGGTCTTGGAACAATCATTGCCTTCTTAAGCTCCATCTCTTCTGCAAGTTCTTCTTTCCTTTCATCTGAAAGAAGTCTTAGAGTGTTCATTTCCTGCACTTTTGCCCAAATGGGATAAGCCTTGTACTCCAACTCTTCAAAGGATAATCCCAATAGTTTCTTATAGGTCCATCCTGTTCCATGACATCTGAGTAGCATGTAGTAAAGCTCCCTTCTATCCCTTTTCAGCAGTGAGAGAACATTGCTAGCTTTGTGTTTCAGAATTACCTTGCAGTCTTGTTGAACTCTTAGAAGAATTTCCAAACCCCAAATTTGGTCTGAAATATTCAAATCTGGATTCTCCATACACCTATCCTCCCAAGCATGGTACATCTAAACAACTTCTGGCATATCAAAATCTACTTGCAATTTCAACTCTCTAAGCTTCTCTCTTGCCAAATCATCACCATATTCAAGTCTTTCTGGTTGTTCTATTACCATCACACTTGAATCTGAACTTGCTTCATCACTTCCTTCTTGTTCCTCTAAAGTGACAACAAATGGTGATTCACCAACCTTCTTTCTTTCTTGTTCCATAAGTTTTGCAGCCAACCTTGAATCAAACTCTACTTGTGCTGCATTCTTAGGAACTTCTACTTCTACCATGATTCCTTTACCCTTATCTAATGGATCAATGATGGGTAAGGATGATGGTAATACCTGTGAAGATACTTCTTTGATGATAGTTGATGACTGGAATACATCAATCTCATCTGCAGGTCTGTCAACGCTCAAATTCCTTGTGTCAGCGCCCAATTTGCTCATGTCAACGCTTGGTATGTCAGCGTTCAAATTTTGCTTGTCAACGCCCAAATTACTTGTCTCAGCGCCTCTTGTAAATTGCTCCAACATAGCTATAAAAGACAAGTTTAAATTGGTAGGAGTTACCAGAGATCTATCAAAACCTGGTTGCTTCTTCAATTCAGTTAGGGCCTCAGCAATACCCAAAGATTCTCCATCATGTGAGCCTTTATCACTCACATTAATCTGCTCATCCTCCCCTTTGGAAGATTCCTCCATACCACGCCTTGTGCTAGCATTCTCCAAAATGACAATCCTCTCCCTCAATTGCTTGAGTTCAAGGCCTTGTGTACTGACAATTTGTACCAAGTCTGCATGTTGCTTTTGCAAGCTAATGCAGACAGCCGTCAATTCCATTAATGTGTATGGTTCCAATCTGCCCTCCTCTAAAATAGGTATTTGACCTCCCAAGTTAGATTCATAGGGCATGGATGAGGTCTTAAAGATGTTAGGACTGTCTTGGCCTGCATCTAAGCCAGAACCAATAGTCCCATCCTCATCCATAGCACCAACCACACTTGTGGTGGTGGTTCTCTCTGCTACATGGCTAGGACCACTAGAGGAGAACACTCCAGTAGTCCTTTGGCGTTTTTGCAACCTATATTGTGGTGGGGTAGAAGATGATGTGGATGTGGGAAGGTTAAGGGGTGTTTGGGTCTGTGAAGGAAGGGTGTCAACGTCTGGATTACTTGTGTCAACGCCAACATTTAAGGTGTCAGCGTTGAAGGGTTCTTGGTCAATTTCCATGTGTTGAGGTGAAGGTAAAGGTTGTGGTATTAGGTCAAGTTGTGGTTGTGGGTTTGGTTGGGGTTGTGCTGCTGCAATAACAGCAAGCATAGCTGGAGTGAGGGGTAATTCACGGTGAGGGGGTGAGTTCATCTTGGTAAAAATAGCTTTCTTTTGCACAGGGATCTCATAAAAGTCATCATGATCCCTTGTGCAGTAATTTTGCACATCAAAACCATTTGTAAAAATCTAGGATAAGCCAAAGTCATCGTATTCCCTTTGTTTTTACACATGCCATCAAAAATCATTTTTGAATAATTAAACTTTTGCCCATTTGCAATGCACACAATTGCACTAGCAATTGATCTATTAATTTCATTGTGTGTAGTACACTTGGGACTCAAACATTGTAAGATGACATGTATTAGGTACTTCCAGGCTGGGGGAAACTCTTGTTTATGATATTTGTTTAAAGTGCCCTCATCAGGGAAAGGATACCCAAAGCCCTTAGTCCTTGTTCTATTTCATTAATGGGAAGGGTGGTTATACCATCAGCATCATCAAGATGCAAAGCCTGGCGAACCAAGGCTTCAGTAACCACCCATGTACGCCCATGAACAATAGTTGATAATTTAGTCACATTATTAACTTTTGAGGAACTAACAGTGTTCCAAAACTGTTTAATATGCGTGACAAAGATGAGTGGAGCATGAGAAAGAGCATACCTAATGGGGGATGCATTCAAATACGCCACCATCTGGGTGTATTATGGAAACAGAGTATCATCAGCGTCCAAATATGCAATCATGTTGTGTTGACTCCTGAATCCCAATACCAAATCACTTGGTTTAAATTTTGGTGCCATTATAGAAGAAAGTTGTTTGTGAATTATTGATAAAGATGAATTATAGGAGAAAATTGTTAGACAAGAATATGAGGTACCCTGTTTAAAAATAGGAGCCAAATATATAGGAGAGATAGGTGCATGTGATTGGTCAAAATGAGGAAACTATTTTCAAAATATAATGATGAAAATATTGAAAAGAAAATAAGTTATCTCATGCATTAATTAAAAGTTATCTGCTCCCAAAATTACGGCCCCAAAATTCGTCAAAAAGTAACAACTGGGTAGGTCACAATGAGTGTCAACGGTCAAAAATAACCCATCAACGCCCAACGGCTATATTCTTGTCAACGTTTGCCAAAGCCATGTCAGCGTCTAAATTGGTCATAACAACGCTTGGAAAAATACTTGTCAGCGTCTAAAAAATAAAAGTAATAAAAATGAAAAAGGACCTTAACAAAGTAATTTATCCTAGTGAAGATAACCTATAAATTGATAATTATTATAGGGCGCCAAGCACTGTCCAGTTATGCACACTTGCTTATGCAAGATAGACATAACAGTCCTCTAGTGTCCCTTGCTAACCAAAATTCTTAACAATTAAGTTATCTCATAAAATTCCTTGTAACTCCCATGTAAAACCCATAAGAAATCATTCCCAAGTCTCCCAACAGACCACAACCAATTCTAGGCCAAAAATGTCTTGGCAGCATGCACCGTATATCAACTTTACATGCTACAGTGACTCATGATTTAGTAAAACTAACTCATACTCACTTGTGGACACAATCTAGAATTGTGATAAGAGTATTATAAGAATACCCAAAAATCCTAAAGGTTCCTAAAACCTCCCCTTAAACTGTGATACATATGTTGCTCAAAAATATGCATGAACATAAAAATTAATGTCAAGATAGGAATATAAATATTCCAACCATCATCCATAAATGAAAACATGCTCAAATGATTCTCCAAGGATCCATAAGCAACTCTGTATCCAATGGTACAATGCTAACACCACTTGCACACTTAGATTAAAAACCACAAAACTAACATTGTTGCTGACAACGCCACGATAACACTTGTCAGTGTCAAGGTAACCTTTGTCAGTGCTAGAAAAATATATTGGAAAATCTAACTTCAAAAGACCAATAACAATGCATTATCCTATACATACTTTTAAATTAAGAACCCAAAACACATATTATGTGAGACTGATCATTCCAATACTTGTTACCAAGTATTGAAACCTTCCAGCATCAAAAGGTTTAGTTAATAAATCAGACACATTTTCTTTTGTGTCAACCCTATCTGGTTGTATTAAACCCTTTTCAAAACAATCCCTTATACAATGATGTCGAATTTCTATGTGTTTTATTTTAGAATGATGTACAGGATTTTTAATAATGAATAAAGTGCTATTATTATCAACAAAAATCTTGGTATGCATGAAATTATACCCATAATCCAACAGCTGGTTATGAATCCATAAGACTTGTCCACAATAAGCAGCTGCAGCAACATACTCTACTTCAGTTGTAGAGTTGGCCACCACTGTTTGTTTCTTGCATTGCCAAGATATCAACCTACTCCCAAGAAACTGACATCCACCAGTTGTGGATTTTCTATCAAACTTATCACCACCATAGTCACTGTCTGAATATGCAATAAGCTCTAATGGTGAATCTTTTGGGTACCACAAGCTAAGATCTGAATAACATCTAAGGTACCTAAAGATTCTCTTGACAGCATAAAGGTGACATTATTTGGGAGTCACTTGATGGCGTGCACATGCACACACAACAAACATGATGTCAGGTCTTGAGGCTATGAGATACATCAATGAACCAATCATTGATCTATAATGCCTGAGATCCACATCTTTTCCATCTCCAACTTTTCCCCAAGGGTGTTCTCTATCCATAGGAGTAGTAGCCCTCTTTTCATGTGGAGAAAAGCCAAACTTTTTCAAGATTTCTGCTACATACTTATCCTGATAGATGAAGATACCATCTTCTTTCTGCTGAACTTGTAACCCTAGAAAGAAGTTCATCTCCCCCATTGCACTCATCTTGAATTTGTCTGTCATAAGCTTGGAAAAGTCTTCACTCATCTTTGGATTGGTGGAGCCAAAGATGATATCATCAACATAAACCTGAACAAGTAAGACATCCTTACCAGCCTTCTTTGTAAATAATGTCTGGTCTATGGTGCCCCTTTTGAATCCATTCTCCACCAGATAAGTGGACAATGTGCCATACCATGCTCTTGGGGCTTGATGAAGTCCATACATAGCTTTCTTGACTCTATATACCTTGTCTGGATGTTCTGGATCTTCAAAACCAGGAGGCTGCATAACATATACCTCCTCAACAATTGTGCCATATAAGAAAGCACTTTTCACATCCATTTGATAGACAGTAAAGCCCATGCAGGAAGCATAGGCTATAAATATCCTTATAGCCTCAATCCTTGCAACTGGTGCAAAGACCTCCTCATAGTCTATCCCTTCCTCTTGTGTATATCCCTGAGCCACTAAACGTGCCTTGTTTCTGACCACAATACCTCTTTCATCTCTCTTGTTTCGAAGAACCCATCTTGTCCCAATAGGTCTGACATATCTGGGACAATCAACCAGCTCCCAAACATCCTGAATAGAAAATTGGTGAAGCTCATCCTGCATTGCTTCCACCCAACTTGGTTCTTTAAGAGCATCAAAAATCTTCTTGGGTTCCTGTTGTGACAGAAAACAGGCAAACAAACATGCTTGAACAAGAGGGGGATCAACCTTCTTGTGTATATTGCCAATAAATCCACCAAGACTCTGATGAGATCTTCTAGTCTGAACAGGAGACATGACATCCCCAATAATTTAAGAAGTAGGATGATTCTTCATAGTAGAAGTAAGAACTCCTCTCTCAAAAAGTTTGTTGTCTTCAATCTCATCATCCAAGTTGCCAATATCTTCTTCAGACTCTCTTCCATCAATATTTGTATGAACCTCTTCATGTCTACTTGAAGGTTCACCTTGTTCAAAATTGGAAGAGAAAATATGCTCAAAAGAGTTGTCAACGCCTGAACCAAGGTTGTCAACGTTTGGGTCATCAACGCCTGAAATGGTGTTGTTAACGCTTGAGCCATCAACGCCTGAATTTGTCCTGTCAGCGCTAGATTTTCCTTTGTCAGCACCTGAAGGACCATGCATGTTGTTAACTGGTGATACTTGGGGACCACCATTTTCCTTTCCAGCAGCAGCAGCAACAGCAAAAGCATCTGTCCATATGGGAATAGTGACATACTCTTGTATGGGAGATGACTTGTCTGCTTGTGATCCAACCTCTTCATTAACCTGTGTACCTGAAACATCAACAACTAGTTCTTCCACAACATTTGAAGTTACCTTCACAATGTCTGGATTAGTAACAGGCATATAATTCAAAGTCCTAGATAGATGTTCCAAGTCAAACAACCAATTTGGACCACTTTCAGGATCACTAGTTTTACTCTCTAAAAACCAAACATGTACTTTTTCAAGTATACGTTTTTCCTTCTTAAGGTAAACCCTATATCCCTTACTCTGCACTGAATAACCCATGAAATAGCCTTCATCACCTTTAGCACTAAATTTACCTAAGGCATCACTAGTATCTAGTACAACTACATGACAACCAAAAGGTTTAAGAAAACCAATATTAGGTTTCCTTCCCCAAAGTAACTCATAAGGTGTTTTGTTATGTATCTTGTTGACCAATGCTCTATTCTGAACATAACAAGCTGTATTCACAGCCTCAGCCTAAAAAACTATGGGAAAATGAGCATCAGCCAACATAGTCCTGGCTGCTTCAATTAGGGTTCTATTCTTTCTCTCAGTAACCCCATTTTGCTGTGGGGTTCTGGCAATACTAAACTACCTAGTAATCCCTTTCTTGGCACAAAAATCATCCAACAGTTTATTTCTAAACTCACCACCATTATCACTTCTAAGCAGTTTAACTTCATTACCAGTTTTCTTCTCAATCTGAGTAATAAAGCTAATTAAAGTATCAGCAGTGTCACTTTTCATGGCTAAAAAGAAAGTCCAAGTAAACCTAGAAAAGTCATCTATGATGACAAAGTAGTATTATTTACCATTCAAAATCTCTATATTAGTTGGACCAAACAGGTCCATATGCAGCAAGTGAAGTGGTTTAGAACTAGAGTGCACGTGTTTAGACTTAAATGAGACCTTGTGCTGCTTGCCTTTAAGGCATGCAACACAAGAGTGGTCATTGTGGAATGCCTTTTTTGGCAAACCATCAACCAAACCAAGTCTCACAAGTCTGTTTATATTTTTAAAGTTAATGTGCCCTAGTCTCCTGTGCCATAGATTACTCTCATCAACTGAAGCTTTAGCATAAAAACATGACATATTATTATTCATCCTAATACCATTAAGATTCACATTATAAATGTCCTTATGCCTAGGTGTTCTATAGTCAATATATTTCTCATCTGGAATTTTAAAATCCTTGCTCAACACCAAGAATTCAGTATCAGTAAAAAGAACCTTATTTTTGTTATCACAGACTTGTGATACACTAAAGATTGTAATTAAGTTCTTTTACCAGAAACACGTTTTCAAAAAGCAAGTTCTTGGTGAGAAGAGTTCCTTTGCCTGTGATAGTTCCATATCCGCCTCCAAAGTAAACTTTATCACCATCCTTAATGGGAGTGAAGTTAGTCAGATAATCTTCCTTCCCTGTCATGTGCCTAGAGCATCCACTATCCCAATAGCCATAATCATTCACCTGTTTTTGAATGCCCTGCACATAAAGAAAACAAATTAGTTTTCTTTGGGAACCCAAGCCTGAGCAGACTTGGATTCATCTGGTTGTTCAACAAGAACAGACTTAGTTCTCATAACAACCCCTTGTTCATCCCTTTTTGGATGAAATACCCAGTTAACCCCAATTGGTTTTGTGATGACCTTTGATATATAATTAAATCTGTTGCAGGTCTCTGAAATCCCATTAGAATTAGGGTTTTGATCTTGCTTAGGTCTCCATGTCAAGCTAGAAGAAGCTTTAGACCCCTTTCCATGTGGTTGCAAATATTTAGGTCTGGCAACGTTTCTGTCAGCGTTGGATTTGGTCTTGTCAACGCTGAAATTACCCTTATCAGCGTTGAACCTAGGGTTTGCTACAGGAACCCATTGCCTATTAGACCATGTATTGGTCTTCTGAAAAGGTCTTTGTCCATGAGTGTTAGACCCTTTAGTGAAGAATGGGGCTGGTCTAACAACTTGTGGACTTTGCTCCACAAAAGTTTTGGGTCTGACAGTGTTTGACCTTTTAACAGCGTTGACCTTGGAAGCGTTGACACACTTATATGCTAAATGTGAAAAGCTACCACAAGTGTAACAGGATTTTATAGACACAACTCTAGGTTTAGAAGAAAAGAAACCTGTTCCATTATCACTAACTTGGCTTTTTGGTGACCTAGTATTCCTATACATTTCTGCATACTTAATGCTAGGTTTTCTAACAGTGTTTGAGCCAAGGTCAACAGTCTTGCCAGTGATTGGGTTTATTACTTTGATAGGGGTCGACTCATTTGGACTATCACAAAGCATTCCACCCTTGACAAATAAGGTAGGGTTGGCTTTCTTCTATTCATTCAAGTCAGTCAACTTTTGCCTATATTCTTCAACTGGGGTAAGGACTCTTGGTGGAGGAATAAATTCCTCTTCTTAGAGTTCTGGTAAACCAGTCCAAGATAAGTCCTTTCTTTGGACACCATAGAAGTCCCCAGCTGGTGGTGGAACACCAGTATAGTCTTTCATCCCAATCCAGTCATGTCCTTAGGATCCCTCTGTTTATTAACACATTCTCCTAGGGTTTGTGAGGCCTTATCAAATCTCTGAATTTTAAGGTCAACATTATCCTTATTCTTGATAGCCTCATCTAACTTAGCCTGTAATTCAGCATTGACCCTTTCCCTGATGTTTCTAACATCATTACTAGCATTTAAATCATGTTTAAAGATATTTATTTTATCTTTTAGGTCAAGCTCTATTTTCTTGTACTCAGAAACTGTCTTTTCAGTTTGAGTGAGAGCAATTTGATAGTTAGACAACTTGCATCTCTCAGTACTCACATCTCCTAACAATCTTAAAACCTCTTTGTTAAGTTTTTTAGTATTTAAACGACAACCCTTACTACAAAAAGCATCATCGTATACCTCATTATCTGATGAAGATGAGGAGTGTGCCATGAGAGCATATTGAACATGCTCTTCTTCTTCTATCTCAGCAACCAAAGCTTTATCCTCTTCCTCATCCTTAGCCAAATAGCTCCAGTCCTATCCAATGCCATCAATTTCTTGTACTGCAACCATGGCCTTAGGATCCTGAGCCTTAACAATTTGGCTTGAGGGTTTTCCAGCATCAGATCTTCTTGGAGATCTCCATTCCCTCATAAAGTGCCCCATACGATGACAATTGTAACACTCAACCTTGGATTTATCAAATCAAGTAGTGTCCTTTGCATTAAAGGTCATCTTCTTCTTGAACCTTCTATTCCACCTGTTTGCTCTTATACTTGCAAGAGCCATGTTCCACTTTATATCCATCTCCTCCAAGTGCTCATCACTTATTTGCTCAAGGTCCTCATATGTAATCACTGAACCATTGGGCAATGAAGCAATGTATGCACATACAGTATCCAGATCCAAACCAGCGGGCTTAACTCTTAAAGAGTCAATTTTGTATGCGTCAGCGTCTGAATGTGAGGCATTGACAGGATATGATCCAGCATTGACACATGTTGATCCAGTAACTGGGTGCATGTATGAGTCCTTCTGATCAAATTGACCTTCACTATGTGAGAAGAAGGCCATGTTACTATTGGTAGACTTACTTCTATGCTCCAAAAGAGTTTCATTCTCCAACAGCATCAGTTTGTTGAAGATATCATCAAAAGTAGAACTTGTGTGAGTGTTATTGGCAATTATATATCTTGCCTCAATCTTCCATGCATTACCAAGGCTTTTAAGAAAAGTGGAAATAATGTCAACATCACCAATTTGTGTCCCCATGAAGGACAGCTTGCTTGTAATGTCAAGAAGTCTGCTTCTCACACTACTTAGCTTCTCATTAGCTTGAGCCTTAAAAACAGCATACTCATGCAAGAGTTGCTTCTTCTTCTCTTCCTTAGTATCAGCATTACCACCATAGGCAACTTCAAGGGCTGCCCAAAGGTCTTTTGCAGACTCATAACCTCTGTATTTGTGCTGATTTTCTTGTCCCAAAGAAAGTTTCAGAATGTTTAGGGTTTTCATATCAACCCTTTTCTTTGTTATGTCATCAGCAGACACAGCTCTACCATCGTCATGTTTTTCTTTCTTATCTTCTTCTAAACATCCTTGAACAGCTGATCTTGTAGCAATGGCATCGGCAATCTTTTGAGCTTTATTGAATGTGTTTCCATATTAAATAATCTCCTAGAGAGTGTAGTCATAGATCCCCAGATATTGCTCAAAGTTGAACTTCCACAGCTCAAAATTATTTGCATCTAGATGGGAATCTTGATGTTGTGGTTTGAGGAGGAGGAGGTTGCTTCTGGAGTGGACATGATGTTTTTAGGGTTTTGTGAAAATTAAGGTTTTGGTGATTTTAGGGTTCTTGTGTTCTTTAAGATCAAAAGTTTCTCAACAAGCTCTGATACCACTTGTTGATCCCAAACTTAGATCGTTTTAGCTTGTGTAAACGAGATTAGATCAAGTTATACACGTAGAGAAACTTTGTTTATGTATAAAGTAATTTAAGTGTTATGCGAAATTAACACTTAAACAAGAACACACAAAGGATGTAAACAAACTTTCACTTGATTGATAATAACAAACTTGCTTACAATGAAAGTGTTTAACGTATGAAAACTTATATTAAACATTAACCTAAAGGTCTTCTTTTATAGACATAAGAAGCCTTGTACAAGAGTCTACGTATCAACTATTCTAGGTAAAGATAATTATAGAAAATACAATGTTGATCCTATCTTTACTAGAAACAAACTAGAAACATAATACGCGTAGACCATATCTTTCTATCAGTGCTTGTCTTCAACCTATCAATGCTTGACTTCTTCTTGTCAACGCTTGATCTATCAGCGTTTGTTTTCTTCTTATCAACGCTTGTTTTCCTCTTGTCAGCGCTCAAGTGGACTGGCTACATTTTATTCCCAACAAGTTTTACTTTTATCCCATTTCTTTTCCTGTTTTCATAAATAAGCTGATTTATAGCTTATTCTCGTTTCCAGCTTATTGCAAACGTGCAATAACATTGTTTTGTAGTACAAATTCATTTTTTTATCATCATTTGTCTGTCTTAGGAGTATAAACGTTTTTAGTTAACTTTTTACTAGATAACAAATTCATTTACCTATTTTATTTATGCGTTTTGTGAATTTCAGCCTATTCAAGTGAGCTTATTCATAAATTCTTTCTTTATGAGTCTATGTTAACTTGTTTTGTAGCTTTGTTTCAAATCTTAGGTCAAGTGGTTGTGGTTTTCAACATCCCGACTATTTTGTCCTATTCTAAAATAGGTTTTGATTATTTTATGCTTATTTCAAAAGCTTTTTCACACTTTCTTTATGCGTTAGTTTTAATCCTTAAAAAAATAATCTCTATCAATTTTTCAGCTTTTGAGCTTAAGTATTTAAGCTTATAGCTTTTTCAATTGAGCTTATAGCTTTTGATAAGCTATAGTGTAGTTTTTTTTTTAATTTTCTTTTTAAATTAGCGTTTATTGATAAACTTATAGCTTTTCAATAAGTTCACTGATAAGCTTAAGATATAGCTTATTTGGGATTTTAAGGCCCAATAAGGTAGCTTATACCTTATCTGGCGCTTATAGAAGCTTTTTTCAAACGTTTTTGTCAGTTTTAAAGTTTTTAAAAATTGAATTTTAGGTCTAAAAGTACTTTTCATTTTCTGTTTTTCAAATCTTTTCTTATCGGGCTCAAAAGCCCATTAAGCTTTTGGCCACTTTTGTACAATTGAGCTTTTTGGCCCATTAGACTTTCAAATTTGGTATTTCTTTTCATTTTCCATTTATTTAAGTTAATTAGAAGCTTTTATTTTGTTTTTGAATTTTTAATTATTTTAATATTATTTTCTCGATTTGCGTGATTCGCGTAAATCGTCTTAGTTTTTAGTCTTTGTAGTATAGATCCGTCTTTTTGTTTTAATCCCTATCTTTGCTAATTATCAACTAACTCAAATCCGTCTTTTTAAATTGGTCATCTACTCCTCGTCTTACAACTATCCCTACTAAACTTACTTTCATCAAAATGGTGCCGCTGCCGGGGAGGTTTTGAGTGTCATTAAATATGTTTTGTTTGAGTATTTTATTTTTAGCCTTCATTTTTGGAAGTGTTAATATCGTTTTATTTTTATTATTACTATTAGTACCACAAAATAGTGTTACTTGAACTCAAGTAACACCAAATCATTTTCGTTTTCTTTGTGAATAATATATTGTATTACGTAGAACAGTTAACAAACATATCTCCAAAAGTATTGCTTTGCAATACACCACAAATTATAATCATTACGATAATTTTTGTTGGTATCGATAAAAAATTAAAGGCAAAATAGATAAATACGATAAAAAGTTTGAACTTAACGAGATATGAACTATAAGGTGGGTATAAGGCGGTTACTATAAAAGGTAACCTAAAGAAAAAAGGCTTTCGCCCCGCCTCGTTTCTCCGTTTGCTTGTGAGTATTTTGAGAGGAAAGACCGATTAGTGGTTTGACACCTAAAGTATTAAATCATATATTTGCTTTTGATTAATTATTGAAACCTCGTAGTGTTAATCATGCACTACAAAGTCGAAAGAAGGTTTTCACTCAGTGTAATTACTTTCATTCCTTTGGGTTCTTTAATCAAGACTTTGATAAGGGGAGAGTTTTGTGATTGTTGTTTTGCTAATACACAAAAAATCCAAGAAAATTGAAAAAACAAAAACAAAAAGAATCTTCTTTGCTAATCTCATTCTAATTTATTTTCTCAACCCCTCTAGTTTCTTCTAGTGCATGCGCACTCGTTCTTCTTACTATCCTCTAAATTTAATCAACTTGTTGAATCGACGTAATCGTAATCGAAGGAGACGAAAACAACAAGAAGTAGGACCCATGATTCCTATTGTTGTTGAAACCCAAGAGGAGATGGCGGAAAATCGTATAATTATGGAGTTACTCCAAACACCCACCGAAGGTTATGGAGAGGCGATCGTGATTCCCGATATCTTAGCGGATGATTTTGAAATCAAATTGGGAATGTTTTCTTTGATTCAAGCAACAAATTTGAGTGTTTATGAGAAGGATAATCCTCCTGATCATATTCGGAGTTTTTCTCGACTTATGGCTACTTGCATATTTATGGACGTTCCTAATGGTGCAATTATGCTCATGCTTTTTCCATATTCTCTCGAGGGACCCGCCAAAATTTGGTATGAGAAAGAACCACCTCGATCTATTTTGACGTGGGCTGATCTCGTATCAAAATTTGTTAATCATTTCTTCCCACCTTTTAAGACTACACATTTCAAAAAAGAAATCGCAAGGTTTACCCAAAAACCAAATGAGTCGTTTAGAGATGACTGGGATCGTTTTAAGGAATTGCTTAGGCAATGTCCTAACTAAGGATTACCGAGTTGCACAAAATTGATACTTTTTATAACGGTCTTGATCCTTATGAGCAAGATTCGTTAAATGCCGCGGCGGATGGTAACTTTTGTGTAAAACTTCGAGGGATGTATTGATGATTATAGAGAATAGATTGAAGATTTTCAACTCCGAAGCACATGGGGTGTTTCCAATGTTAGCTCCGCTAATGAGACTAAAAAGGTTGATGCAAAAGTCGATAAATTGACCGACATCTTTACAAGCTTGTTGGGTGAATGGAAGAAGAAAGACTTTTCCGCTACGGTGAAAGCGGTTGAGAATACGTGCATGATATGTAGAGGAGCCCATCCTTATTATGAGTGTACTTCTACGGATGGACAAAACTCAATTATTAATGCGGTTTATGAATATTTTATTCAAAATAACATGGCTCCTCCACAAAACAATCAAGACAATTTTTAAAATCGAAATAATTTTCAAGGAAATAATCAAGGAAATTATTATCAAAGACAAAACCTTAAATGTCAAAACAATCAAGGTTTTAGTCAAGGTCAAAACTCTAATTTTCATAATTCGAATCAAGGAAATTTTAATGGTAATTTCAAAACAATCAATACCAAGGCTTTAATCAAAATCAAAACGCTTTATCAAATGATTTTCAAAATTACATGAAATCAAATGAGGCTAACATGAAGAGATTAGAAAAGCAAATTGTTACTTAAAAAAACGAGTTTTCAAACACTTTGAAGGGTCAAAACAACAAAATTGAGCAAACTGAACAAAAGATTGATAAAAATCAAAATCGTATTGAGAGTATGTTATCGGCTATTACGACTAAACCATCGAGTTCGAATTCCGGTGAGTTACCTAGTAACACCGTGGAAAACAAGAAGGGAGAAGTTAAAGCCATCATGTCTCGTGGATCTCGTAATATTACCCCCTCCCTTGATGGTTTTAGAGTTGTAACGTCTCAACCTTCGACTTCTTTATGTTCTAAAGTCGAAGGGAAACCGGTGGTCACCATGGATTAGAAACCTTCTACTTCTTCTTCTTGTCCTTCTTCTTCTAAACCTTCTCGTGTTTCTCATATCCCATCCACCGTTCAAGATGATAAGTTTATAAACTTGACCGAAGTGACCCTTGAAAAGACTTGTCCCGCGGTTTTTCTCAAGGAATTTCCCAAAAAGCGAGAAGATCCAGGCCGGTTTCTAATTCCTTGTAATTTTCCGGAGATTGGGGGAAATTTAGCACTTGCCAACCTCGGTGCTAGCATCAATCTTATGACTCTCTCCATTTGGAAATGTTTCAATTGCCTAATCTTACCCCTACTAACATGACCATTGAGCTTGCTAATCGTACACTTGACAAACCGGTTGGTATTGCGGAAGATGATTTTGTTATGATTGGAAATTTTACCTTTACCATGGATTTTGTCATTTCTGACTATGAGTGCGATCCTCGTGTCCCTAGTGTTTTAGGTAGACCTTTTCTATCGACGGCTCGTGCCAAAATCGACATTTTTGGCAGGAAATTGGTTACCAGATATGGGGAAGATAAAATGGCATTTTACACGGATTAATCTCAAATGAAATATTTCAAACAAGATAAATGACTTGATGAATGTTTTGAAAGGATTAAGAAAAATGGTTTTGAAGAAAATGAATTTAATGAGAAAGAGTATGCCTATTTAATTGAAAAAGGTTTACAAAAATTCATGGATCAGGCATTTAGGATTTATTCGGTAACTAAAATGAAGAGACAATATCGGAGGAACACGTTAATTCTATTTTGACCTCATCAAATGAGAACTCGTCTTCACCACCTCCGAAGGACCACCTTCACGAGACTAAGGATTTGCAATGTGTAAAGTCCGTAGAGCTTGCACATATTGACTCCTTCTTTGACCCGCCCCCATTCTCGAGGATTTACCAAATGAAATTCCCTCTAATTCGGTCATTTGGTTTGTCAAAACATTTTTACAAGATTTTTTGTCAAAACTGTGAATTTAATGACGTAAATTAAAGTGAGTTTTGAATTCATTTAAAATAATTAAACATGTTATTTTTATTTGGTATTCACTACAAAGTAAGTTCATATGTTGCATGAGTCCCAAATCGAATTTTAGAGTAATTGGAGGGTGTTTAAGGTCGTCAGCTTTTGTGTAACTTTTAGAGTATAAATTCAGGTTTGAAACTGGACACTTTGTGTTCATAAATTTTAAAAGGGTATATGTACTATCAATTTAGGTTAGGGAAAATTATTGTAGAGTCACAAGACATATATTGTGTAATTTTTCTAAGATCATTTGAGTTGTCTAGGTATTTTATTTGTGGACGTTTTGTGTCATTAAAATCATGACTGTTTTAGATAAATTGTAAAAGGAGATAGTTTAAGGGTTAATAAGCTATTAGAGCATGCAGGGAGTATAAAATAATGTAGATAAATGGTAGATACTTAGGTATCCATCATAGTGGTTGTTACATCGAGGTTGAGTTAGTATCATAATCGATGGTAACGTATGTGTTTGTTATTATAGATTATTTGAGTGACGTTTGAAGGTTTTGGATTCGCTTTGCATAATGTGAGTTTTACAATCCCTTTTTACTTCTATTTTTTGGGATGAAAATGATACTTGTTTTATAAAGTATGTCGCATCACTTGTTTTAAAGTAAATGAACATATCCATGATTGTTATGTTGTGAGTATGTGATATATGTGATACACTGGCGAGACGAAAGGTATAGTAGGACGTGGTCAGTGGGTATGTAGTGGTAGTGTAGTCACGACCGGAAATATCACGAAAGGTGAGTATTTGTCCGAAGTGTGATTCCTGTAGTGAAGATTTGCTCTTTCATCGTGATGGATTGGATCTAGCGCATTTCCTAATACATAATTAGAAATAATTATGATTTGACATATATGATTGATCGAGTGTGTTCATATGTTCATTAAATCTTTTGCATGCGGTAAATGTTGTTTGTAAACTTGTAACTCTCACCAACCTTTGTGTTGACAATAAAGTATTTGTCTGAAGTGCGATTCTTGTAGTGAAGATTTGCTCCTTCGTCAGGATAAATTGGATTCAGCGCATTTCCTTATACATAATTAGAAATAATTATGATTTGATACATATGATTGATTGAGTATGTTCATATGTTCATTAAATGTTTTGCATGTGCTAAATGTTGTTTGTAAACTTGTAACTCTCACCAACCTTTGTGTTGACAGTTTAGTATCATTTTTAGATATTCCAATATGAGTTGTAGAGTTTGCTTTATGGATAGTCGGACCTTAGGATTGCATTGCGGAAGATTTGCTTTTATGTTTTAGGAGTTTATTGTTTGAACTTACGTTATGACTTATGCATTATGTGAGCGTTTATATTGTGTTTGAATAGATGTTATCATGGCACGTTTGTGTTATGTTTTATTATATGTCATCTTTAGATTTTATTTCTCTATTGTGACCCCATTGTGTCATGACAGAACCCGTGAAAAAATATTATCCTTTAGCTCTTTTTGACTTTCTTCGATCATAGCATGGACCACCTTATTTCTTCAAGTCCATATATGCCATAAAACAGTGTAGTAGACACCATTAAAGATTTTTTTTCTTCCATAATCGTTGAAACTATTCTCGATAGATCTTGAAACGATTTCATAATTGAGAGGTTTGAAGGAACACATGTGACCCACCAACTTAGACATTTACGCCATATAACTAAAGATCTTGAACATGAGATGAACATGTGATCTTTAATTTCGTGATAATCACCGCATAAAGGACAAAGAACGGACGAAAGATCAATACCTCGCGTGTCGAGGTTAGTTAAGAGAGGGAGCCTATTAAGTACGAGACGCTAATTATGTGTATTAGTCGTGCTGGTATGTGATAGGTATGTCGAATCAATTATACTCGAAAGACGTTTAATAATGAAAAGACTATATATAATTGCTAATCGTCCAACTTCAATCTTTCTTCGCTTGAGGACGAAGAACAAAATCATCAATAAGAGAAGAAATAGATTGTAACTTAGAAATGGCATGACCCTGGGAGAGGAACGCCAATCCAACTTCCTTTCCAAATCTTGTTCTCAAGGCGCAAGCGATCTTTAATCTGACAATCTTTAGAGCGTAAAGGCACGAAAATAGATACATAAAAGGAGGGACAAAATAAACCAATTTATCACACTAAAAAGAAATGTTATCCACGTAACCAACCTTTCTCACAAATGATTTGTTGAAACGAATATCAACGCAATCAATTGCAGCCTGATGCTACCAAAATCCGCATGGTCATCTAGGTGCTTGGTTGACCGTCCGACTAGCTCTGACCTTGACTTTCGGTCTTCGGTAACAGTGCTGAAAAGACAAAGAAAGATCGTTAGAGAGGTCCCAGGCTGAGCCCGGGGAACCCCCTCCGGCGATTAAGTCAGTATTGATCGTAATGTTATATATGAGCATGCTTTAGAGCTAGAATGCAAAGATATAGATAATGGATTATGAGATGATGTTGTGTGATCTTTTAACAAAACTACGTCTAAGGGTGAGGGATTATTGATATTTCTCGGGTGGCAATTCCCCTTAGGTAAGTTACATTATATATGTAGTTTGACGCCACATTTCCTTAGTAGGAGCCGAGTTATTTTGTTGAAAGGATTATAGGCTGTTTGGGATACTTCTCTAGCATTCATCATTCTGCCTTCTTAGCCATAAAAAGGAAGTGTTATGTAGGTCTTCTTGAAGAGTCTCAAGTGACTCTTATTTATAATAAAGAAGCATGGTAGCAACTTGTGAGAGAATAATATATTTTCGTATCTAAAGCAATCTTATCAAATATTTCCATGCAAGTTGAGATACTCATATCTTCCATATCCTGCAAGTTGAGATACTTGCATATACATATTCTTTTCTTCTAGAATCTAGGTGAGCATCTTTACTTTGGTATTAAGATACATATATTTTTTACTTCTTTTGTTGCCATGTAGTTGAATCCATTTTATATCTATGGTAAACAGGGGTAACCTCATCAAGCCCCCGAGTCTATGTAGGCGACTTGTAAAGATAGCATGCATAGACTTACATGCTACTCTAGTATATGTAACCCATACTATTACACGAGTAGAAATCGTTTGTTTGTTGGTGGGAGTTTTGCAATTATGATCATTATGAAATTGTAGTCACAAAAGTAATGTTGTGTTACTTTCTTACTAAACAAGGGTTGCGAGGAATAAAAGCGTGCCTTATAGTACCGAATGTGTAGATACTTTAGCTAATTAAGTCGATAACGGAAATAGGGTCGCAGGGACAAGATTACTATAGTTATGGGTATACGTACTCTCTAGGTAATCCATCTGGTAGAACTACTAATACCTCTTAATCAATAGATATAAGCACAAATACAATCGTGTTACCACGGTAGGCGTTGTCAAACCCGAAAAAGGTGTAAATGATGTAATAGTTAGTAGTACTTAGCCTTCGTTTCTCGAAGCCTAAATTATACTCCTCATAAGTTACCATGATAACAAACACTAATGAGAGATAATGTGGTAAAAACAATGACGGTTTCAAATTCTAAGATACATGCAGGGCATTGTGCTTGGTGTACCAAAGATGAGTGGGTTATATACCTAAACACAAACACAAACATTTATTTTAGACTTATGATTCACATTAAGATCCGTATGAGATAACCTTTCACTCCTCCAAAAGATTGCATGCAAAAGCTTATGGTATATTATTTGTAAGGTCACAATAGTTTAGTGCCAGTATAGTAAAATTGCCTTTACCACGTAATAGACACGGTATATATATGGTTTTTGGTGACCATACTTTCGGAGTTCATATATGGGTTTCTCATATACATCTAGCCTAAGATTAGTTAAGTGTTGGTTGAAGACGCAATACTCAAGCTTGTTCACCAAGCTATTGGCCTTAATACTTGTGTGGGTTATTTATTGCCTTTACATAGCTTTAATGATGGGGCAATGTCTTCATTTTGACATTGTCATTGTTATATATTTAGATCGTTATATATTATGATTTTTGCGTTTTCTCAATTTATTGTTTATATAGTTTCATTTGTGTGAAGATGTCTTGATTCTAACATCGTTAGACGATGTTTATTAAGCTTTTTAGGTAAGCCTTTTATTCCCTTTTGGACAGGATGAAGTCCTTATTTTGTACCTTGTTGCTTAGCTATATATCAAGTTGAGAATTTGTTTTATAATTCTCATCCTCTTGTTTTTAGCGGGATGAGGTTCACATCAGCTTTGCTATGTGTGAAAGTTTGTGCTTTAGCACTGATAGCTCGTTGTCCCTTTAACAATGGGGATGATGTCGTTACAAGACATTTGACACTCTGATGTACGTACATTTGTAGCTATTTATAGCTTTCATTCAATCCCTTTAATGGCGGGATTAGTGTCATTGAAACGGTCATGCCGTTGATTTTCCCGATAGAATTTCACATCTTCTGGTGACCTTGCCACTTTGCGTGATTAAAATTCATGTCTTTGAAGCGGCCTGGCTACTTACACGATTTTTTCTTTCGTGTATTTGGAGTCGACATGCCACTTTGCGCCTTAGGTTTGGCGTCTTTCAATACCATGTTTTAGTGGTGTTATATTCGGCCCCCTTGAAGGATCCATGCTTTCTTATGTGATTTGTGTGTTGGAGCTTAACTCGACATTGTATTCCTAAATAAAATACATAATTTTGTTTCTCATCATTTGTGAGATATACAGTTATGATAAACAAGATGTCAGTACTTTTAAGGGAAATAAATGGCTTGTGAAGCGCATAAGAAAATTTGTGGCATAATAATCAATAACCATCCACCGGCCCTCCTACTATGATTGTGTAGTTATCCTATTTTTTAAAAATATAGGGTTGTGTAAGTAGCATATACATTATAGAATGATGTATAAGTATTACATGTTGTCATTCATCCTTTCCATTTAACAAAGTATGAGACGAACAATAATAGTTCATCATTGATACTTACAAGGATACATCTTTTTCCTGTCTTGCTTTTCTTTAGTTAATAAAATTGCAAGAGTGATTTTCTATGCAACTCCTCGAAATGTGTCTCACAAACAACTGGGTGGTATATTGAGCTTCGTCTCTTCGCTTTCCATGTTTTGGTAATTTTGATAGAAAATTACTCATGTGTCTTACCAATACTTATGTGAACGATATGGATGCACTTGTTTGTATTCGTCTCATATTATGAATTGGCTTTGATGTCGGGAACATAGGTTAATAAAAAGGAACACAACCAAGTAAAATACATATTCTCATTGGATAAAATTATCTCATGTTGTAAGCTCACGTGCCAAATGACTTTGTCCACAGTGTGTGCTTTTATTTTCATTTTCATTGTTCGAAAATATTCGGACGTATGGCATCAATAATTGTCATGGTCTAGCGTTACCAAATTTTTACTAAAAAATAAGAGAGAGTATAGTTTGTGCATGATCTCCTAAAAAGTAGATAATGGAGAGCTAGTACCTCTCTTTTGAATTCATAGGAAAGTTGAACTATAGTGGTTAGGCACCTATGTACTCATATGCATTTGAAAGCTATGTGTATGCATAAGTGTGCTTTTAGTGGCTCATATAATAGCCTTAATTATGAGACTAAATATTAGTGGTTCATTTTTGTGAGTAAGCATAATACAATATTTCTTTTTAGTAAATAACTCTAACTTGGACAAGTTATATTTTGATATGGCTAATTCCAAGCTACTTATATTATTTTACATCAGGTTACTCTTGTTAAGTTCAGATGTATATAATTACTATATAATTACTGTTTTAATTATTCTATATTCATTCATGGTTCGTGTGACCTACTTCTTACTGAAATTACAAAACTAAACTTGATAGTGTTGATTAGTAGAGATACTTACCTGTGTGGTAGACCCATTACGTTCCGTATAATATAGATATATCATGATTCATATATCGAGCTTCAAGTTGATGCCGATAGTAGCCATTTATTCACCTCTTCACGACTAGAATGACTTAATATGGTGGTAGTATTCCTTTGATCAACTGATGTTTATTGACTTCAAATAGCCACTTGTCCTCCCTTCATCCTTCTTTTAACCATGTAAAGATACGATTATGAGGATTTGTCCCCTTCCATATTGAAGCCTTTATTTAGAAAAGGTGGGGGTGAGGGGAGTAGTGACAACATCTGATACTAATGAACATGACCTTCGTGTCTAACTAGTTCCACCATAGTCGTGCCAACAAACCTTATATATGCAACTATGCGGGTTGCTCACATGACAAATTTAAGGATCAAGCTAGCCAAATATTCAGCTTAGCGTAAGTGTGTAACCATGCCAAGCGGATCAGCTTGCACAATGTTGGTGTGTTTATGTCTAGTGATGCCTTGTTGAATTACATCTCTTGTACAGGTTGTACCCTCCTTGTTGGTATATAAGGATGTACCATGTATGTTAAACCTTCTAATAATCAGCTTATTGCGCCTTTGCGAACACATAACACATTCATGTGGTTGCCACTAGTCAATATCGGTCCTCGCCGACATTGGTTTAATTCAGAATGGAAAAGGGATACACTTTAAGAGATATGAGTAATATTTTTTTATATTAGTAATATTCGAAATATAAGCGATTGAGTCAAATGACTCCGATTTCTCACCTTTCTACTGTATTGAAGCACTTCAAAATAATTCACATATACACATGATAACACATCATACCAAATTAACTAAATTTCATAACACGTCATGCTATATGATTTTTATAGTCTTGTGCATAAAAAAAATTTCTTACTAGGTCGAAAAATTTTGCCAATTGATTTTGGTACCGAACTTGAGTTGTTGACACAAAATTTTGCCAAATGGTTTTGGTATACCAATGGCTTAGAAATCTATTTTATTACTATATATCTATCTCTATCAAATTGGGTTGTTGTCTAACTTATATGTGAAAACAATTTGAATAGTCAAACCAAAAACAAAAGACACAATTACATTTAATGGATGGATGTCTTTTCACTTTAATAAGACAATGAATGATCAGTGGCTTTATTTGATAGGAATTATCCTATTGTCATTCTATTAATTATTTCTAATATCCAGAAAATAGAATATGATCATTCTGAATGAACTTTGCGTTTCTTGTTTGTTTTCAGTAGGCCAAGGATCAAGGATCTGATCACATTCGTTTGTGATCATGTACAAGTAAAGCCTTTTTAGCTCACTTTTCTGGAAGTATTATCATACAGAGTAGTAATTTTATATGAAATGAAATCTATAGTTTGGGAGTTCATATAGATGAGTGATTTCACTCAAACTTTGTTAAGTAAACAATATAACCATCTCTAGTTATTTTCAATCTAATAGATATGTTTGTATCATCAGTAGCAAATTTTAAACTCTTTTTCAAAACTAAAGCATCACATAAAAGTCAGCAAGGCTTACTGATGATATTAGGAACGAATGGAGCAATTTCTTTTTGTACGGGTCCCACGGATGGCGCCATTTGATGCTACCAAAATCCGCATGGTCGTCAAGGTGCTTGGTTGACCGTCCGACTAGCTCTGACATTGACTTTGGGTCTTCGGTAACAGTGTTGAAAAGACAAAGAAAGATCGTTAGAGAGGTCCCGGGCTGAGCCCGGGGAACCCCCTCCGACGATTAAGTCAGTATTGATCGTAATGTTATATATGAGCATGCTTTAGAGCTAGAATGCAAAGATATAGATAATGGATTATGAGAGGATGTTGTGTGATCTTTTAACAAAACTACGTCTAAGGGTGAGGGATTATTGATATTTCTCGGGTGGCGATTCCCCTTAGGTAAGTTACATTATATATGTAGTTTGACGCCACATTTCCTTAGTAGGAGCCGAGTTATTTTGTTGAAAGGATTATAGGCTGTTTGGGATACTTCTCTAGCATTCATCATTCTGCCTTCTTAGCTATAAAAAGAAGTGTTCTGTAGGTCTTCTTGAAGAGTCTCAAGTGACTCTTATTTATAATAGAGAAGCAGGGTAGCAACTTGTAAGAGAATAATATATTTTCGTATCTAAAGCAATCTTATCAAATATTTTCATGCAAGTTGAGATACTCATATCTTCCATATCCTGCAAGTTGAGATACTTGCATATACATATTCTTTTCTTCTAGAATCTAGGTGAGCATCTTTACTTCGGTATTCAGATACATATATTTTTTACTTATTTTGTTGTCATGTAGTTGAATCCATTTTATAGCTATGGTAAACAAGGGTAACCTCATCACAGCCCTAATGCTCTTTATATTTTCCCATACATAAATTTTTAGGCCGTGCTTTAATTGAAACTCTTTTAAATTTTGAATGTATATTTTTTATGTTATCTTATTATATAAAAACAACATAATACACAAACAGATTATGAATATACGAATTATCACAAACACACTTATACACCTCAAAATATAACTTGTGCATAGCCTTTGCACACAACATAAAATATGCAATTTTGCTTTTAAAAATACAAAAGAAACTCAACTTGTCATGCATAAACTAGAACATAATTAAGGAAAAAAAGTGTATTAAGATATATGGTAATATAGGTATTTTATGTCTACCAAATAGGCAAGTAGGTTTTGTATGTATAAAATATCGTGAAGAAAAATGATGTTTCAAAAGAAAACTCGTTTATCTTGCCCGTTTAATCGACAATTTGGCTCGTATAGATACAAAACATAGAGTAGAGAAAAAGTTAAAATAGGCTCATATAACTACAAAAATTGACCTTTCAAACGACCCCTTTCACACTCTTAGATTACACGACAAGATGTGTAGACGTGTAAACCATGTCCAATTTGGGTAGTTAACAAAGATGTTTGCATATTTTGTTATACTAGTTGTAATACTAGTAGTTAAAGAATTCTCTCATTCTCACCCGCTTTACATAAAACAAAATTACCAAATTTATGATTCAATTCCACACCAAATAGGGAAATACTGGTGTTTGTTTGAGATTGCGTTTGAAATTAAATTATTTATTTATTTTATTTTTAAAATAAAAATAAGGTTAAATGAGTATTTAAATAATAAAAAGAAAAAAGTGATTATTTGCGTCTTGAAATTTCCAAAATGAAGTTTTAAAAAAGTAATGAGAAGCAACTTATTTTATTTTCAAAAAGACGAAAAAATAAAATGAATCTATTTTAGTCATTTTACTTATCAACTAAACAAATAATCTGATTTGTCAAACATTAAAAAAATTGATAATTTGATTATTGTGATTTCAAACCTCCTGAAAAGGGAGGGCTTTACCTGGTTTGAATCTATGTGGCGGTGGGCTCAAACACCGTGGATTAGTCGACCAATGAGTCGGAAATCATGGTTAAAAAAAAAATTATTGTGATTTCAAACAAAATAATCAAATTTAAAAACTATTTTTTAAAACCACGTTTTTAATTATTAATTATCTGATTATTTATTTTCAAACACGTAATCTATTTTTAATAAACAATCCTAAACATCATGAGTTATAAGAGAGTAGGATGTATAGTAGCATTAATTTGTATATACAGTTACTTATGTATATATGAGTGCGGAGTAAACAAGACTAAAAAAGTTATTGTATTAATTTAGATTGTAATAAAAAGTTAACTATATATATAATAAATTATATTAACTTTTATACATAAAATCATATTTGTTAATGACACTATGGTTTTTAAGCATCAAATGAATATTTTTATGTAATATAATATTTTTAATTGTAAACTATTTTAGTGATTTTTTATTATTTATTTAATGCGCAAATAATATTGATTTTTTTAGTAAACAGACAAATAAACAAAAGACACGAGTACAAGTGACTAGGTCCTCTGTTTTGTATAAATCAAAATCATTTTCATTAGATGTAAGAGAGCGGGATAGAGTGGTGTAATCGTTTCACGTAGTTGAAAAATTAATGTTGTTTTTGTCAAAATTCTCATAGCACGATTTTTTCACATGAGTACACACATATAACAAAAACATAACATTATGGCACGAGAAGCTATAGAATCAATCTGATATGGTTGGCACTATAAAAAGTAACGTCATCGCTTCATCATAAGAGTTGTTGTTTACCAGCTGAGACATGATGACATGAGCCCCAATATGATTGGCATAATATTTTTTGGGCTAGTGAGATAGCTTGAGCCACCAGCTCATGTCATGGTATCGTCTTTCTTAGCGGTGTTAATCAAAACAAATGATTCAAATAAATCATATGTTAGCTATTTCTTTAAAAGATGAAATTTTTTGTAAATCTTTTAAGAGCATCTATTATAATAGCTTAAAAAAATATAAAAAACGTTATACTCTTTTTAATCATAATGGATTATAAAGTTCTACATAAATGTAACATAATAAATATCCTAATAAAAAGAAACTAAAATTAAATTACTCACTAAATATAAAAGAAACAACCCACGTCACTCACCTAACAAAAAAGTAATGGGCTTATAAGAGCGAACGGTGTGGCAAAGAGGCAGGCTCGCCGTGCCTAGGTGGCACGCTCGCCGCCTCTCGCCGCCCTTCGCCGTTACACCGACCCCCCCCCCCCCCCCTCGCCGGTTGTCAAATGTCACAAAGTGACATTGCTCGTTGGAAAATAAAAGTGGGGCCCACAATTTTTTATTACCGTTTGTAACGGCTAGTAAAAAAAAAAAAATATTTTTTTTAAAATCAATATTTTTTCTTTATAAATACCATATTTTCACACAAAGTTTTTTCACACACAACTCTGTTTTTTCACACACACATTCAAAAATAAAAAATGGCATGTTCATTCCCACATACCGAAGCCGAGATTAAGGCTATAGTTAACAGACAAATACTTCAACAACAACGCCGTTACGAGCAGCTTACGAAGTTAGGTGATGATTTCGATGCTGCGTCCGAAGAGAATAGGGAATTGAGCTCGGCATGTAAGAAATGCCGTGATCTCTCCCCACAGGAGCGTCAGTTTATCGACACATATCTTAGTAAGCAAGCTGGATTGGATTTCAGCCTCCGGAGATCTTGCGCAAGAAAGGCGACAAAATTTGAGGCCAGAATTGAAGAAAATACTAAATGGTTGAATAACTTTGGTTCTTCGTCCCGATATCAAACAACACATATCGGTCCTTCGTCGCAACAACACCGAATAAGAAATGAGTCGCCCGATCTACCCTTTCCAATTCCAAACCTCACAGATGGCAGAATGACTGAAATTGAGGTGTATCAAGAATACCTAGATCAAAAAGTGTTGAGACAAACTCAGGAAGAAGAAGAAAGGGAAAGAAGGGAGCGGGAGGCGCAAATTATGGCCGAAGAAGATGAAGAAGAAACATTGCGTTGGGAGTTTCCTTGTGGTCTGTTATCGGATTCGGATCCGGGAACTGACTAATCGTATTATGTAATTTTATTTTTAATATCGTATTATGTAATTTTATTTTTAGTATCGTATTGCATTTCCTATTGTATTTCAGTATTCTCAAGTTTTATTTCCTATTGTATTTCGTATTGTCTTTTTTTTCCGTATTTTTATATTCGTAGCGTAATTTTATTTCTCGTATTTGTATTTTATTTTTTAGTATTTTGTAATTTTTAATTTTATGAAATGAATTTTTATTTTGTGTGAAAATTGAAAAATTAAATAAAATGGTGAGTGGTGGGACCCAAGTGAAGAGGAGAGAGACTAGTTGTGATAAAGGTGTGTTTTTGGAGAAGAGGAGAGAGATTAGTTGGTATAACGTGGCGCTAATGTGGCGCAGTGAAGAGGTGTTTACCTCTTTGTGATACCTTTCCCTCTAAGTCTTAATAAAAGCATATGTGGAAATTTTAGTGGTATACAAAATTACAAATGTATGAATTTATTTATAATTTAATTGGAATAATGAACCACCTACACTTGGATGCATCCACACGATAATTAAGTATATCATTCTACTTAACTAAACTTCAAAAATCTAGTTAATATATCTCTAGCGAGGTTCTTGCGCGATTTAATAACGGATATCTTTTAATCAAAATTATTAGTGAGTTATATTTTTCGATTATATGTTATTTTGTGATAACGATTTTATGTTGGACGATAATTTTAAGAAATAAATTTATCGCACACTATATTATATTAAAATATTAAAGTGCGTTGAAATGTGATGGTGTTATAAAAAAACAAACAATTTTGAGATGTTATCTAATTCTTTGAACATTAAACTTTACCTCTAACAATCGTATAACTTGATGACGAGTCTAGCTGCTTTGTACATTATATTTTCGTAAATGTTTGAATTTAAGTTAGGTTATCAATTAATTGTACATATTGAATAAATTCTTGTACTACATAATTTTTGAGGATTAAATAAATTGTATGATGTGTTATTATTTATACATTTGAGTAAGGGGGTATTTTTAATTATACCATTGATTATATGTGTTGAATTGATGTATATATGCATTTAATAGTAGTAAACAAAGTTTTAAAACTTGCAATGCTTAAATTGTGCATTAGAAGTATTGTACAGTATGTTTTATAACTTGTATTACTTAAAAATTTTGAAGCATGAAATGAAGAGAGAGTGCATACTTTATTTTATACGTAATAGCAAGGTACTCGCGCGATGCGGCGGCGGGTACCCTACGATTAATCGGAGAAAGAAAAAAACGATTTCGGCCATGCCTAGTTCGCTTATTTGCATAGGTTTTAGCCGGTTTTCTCCAGTTTTCGATTAAACTCGTTGACCTAATCCGATTTTAAAACCACACGTACCACCAACTTGTAAGTTATATGAAGTTTTTTTTGTATGTTTTAATAGTTGTACAATATGTATAATAAGATGTATTATTCAATTTAAGAGTATTTTTTAAATATTATTAATTAGTGTGTTTAATATATTAATTAATTTGTATTTGTAACATAGGATGTATAATATATATTAATTAAAATTAATTTTAGAAAAATAATAGTAATGATTTTTTTGTAATTAGTATATGCTAAAACAGTTATACATTTAGCTTTTAAACTTGTATTACTTAAATTATATTTAGATTGATGTATTAAAATGATGTACATTATGTTTTTTAGTTATACTACTTAATTTTTTTGCATTTATAAAAGAGGGTGTATAAAATAATTTATATATAGTATGAATTATATTAATAATAACTAGCTTGATAAAGTACATAAATTCTTAATACAGAATGAAAACGTTGTTAGTTTGCAACTTTTGTACTCAACTTATTGTATGTTGTACAAACTAGGGGAGCATGGTGCCGGGTAATTCGGTTTTTGGAAAAACTCATATCGTATTCGTAATTATGGTTTTTCAAAAAGTGTGAATCCGTACCGCGCGATGTCTACAGTTTCGATTTTACGAATTTTTAGTGTTTTTTATGAGTTTTGCGGATTGTAATCGCACCGTACTACGTCTTATAATTTATAAAATATATGTGTGTTTTTGCTATTTTTGGTTCATAATGTTGGTATTTTCGGTATAACAATGCATATAATTAATGAAAACACACATTATTTACAATATTATTGATAATATGCACTAGAACCCTTATAACACACATTATATAATCGATTTGTCATTTTTCGGGTTATATAACTAATGCGCGGTGCGGTGCGTATTTTGTGGTGCGGTTTTATGGGTAAAACCGTAACCGCAACCGCACCGTATTTTACGGTTTTTCTTTTTCTTAAAACCGATCCATCAATTTTTCTGTGATGCGATTTTTTGCGATTTTTGCGGTTTTTTAGTTTGAGGTGCGATTTTTCTCACCCCTGCTACAAACCAATCAGATAAGTAGGATACTTTGAAAAAAGCTTCTTTTCTTTAGAAATAGAGGAGAAGGTCCGACCTTCACTCTCTAAAAAAACAAATATCTTATAGAAAGAGTCTCTTTACCTTTGGAAAGACACATATTACGTGCGGTTACTAGCAAAATTGTCCAACCCCGTGTTACAAGCAGCCTAACCATCTTTGTTATTATTATTAACATAAATTCTTGAAGTAAATTTCAAACTCTTCACATACAGTAGCAAATTTCTGTCTCTTTTTAAAGTAAGTACTACAAACGTCTATGTGGTCGCTAATTTCCTGCAAGTTTCGTCTTTTGCCAAGGTGTGGCAAAAAGGCAGACTCGCCGTGCCTAGGTGGCACGCTCGTCGCCTCTCGGCGCCCTTCGCCGTTACACCGATCCCCCTCCCCCCCTCGCCGGTTGTCAAATGTCACAAAGTGACATTGCTCGTTGGAAAATAAAGGTGGGCCCACAATTTTTTATTACCGTTTGTAACGGCTAGTAAAAAAAAAAATTTTTTTTTTTTTTAAATCAATATTTTTTCTTTATAAATACCATATTTTCACACACAGTTTTTTCACACACAACTCTGTTTTTTCACACACACATTCAAAAATCAAAAATGGCATGTTCATTCCCACATACCGAAGCCGAGATTAAGGCTATAGTTAACAGACAAATACTTCAACAACAACGCCGTTACGAGCAGCTTACGAAGTTAGGTGATGATTTCGATGCTGCGTCCGAAGAGAATAGGGAATTGAGCTCGGCATGTAAGAAATGCCGTGATCTCTCCCCACAGGATCGTCAGTTTATCGACACATATCTTAGTAAGCAAGCTGGATTGGATTTCAGCCTCCGGAGATCTTGCGCAAGAAAGGCGACAAAATTTGAGGCCAGAATTGAAGAAAATACTAAATGGTTGAATAACTTTGGTTCTTCGTCCCGATATCAAACAACACATATCGGTCCTTCGTCGCAACAACACCGAATAAGAAATGAGTCACCCGATCTACCCTTTCCAATTCCAAACCTCACAGATGGCAGAATGACTGACATTGAGGTGTATCAAGAATACCTAGATCAAAAAGTGTTGAGACAAACTCAGGAAGAAGAAGAAAGGGAAAGAAGGGAGCGGGAGGCGCAAATTATGGCCGAAGAAGATGAAGAAGAAACATTGCGTTGGGAGTTTCCTTGTGGTCTGTTATCGGATTCGGATTCGGGAACTGACTAATCGTATTATGTAATTTTATTTTTAATATCGTATTATGTAATTTTATTTTTAGTATCGTATTGCATTTCCTATTGTATTTCAGTATTCTCAAGTTTTATTTCCTATTGTATTTCGTATTGTCTTTTTTTTCTGTATTTTTATATTCGTAGCGTAATTTTATTTCTCGTATTTGTATTTTATTTTTTAGTATTTTGTAATTTTTAATTTTATGAAATGAATTTTTATTTTGTGTGAAAATTGAAAAATTAAATAAAATGGTGAGTGGTGGGACCCAAGTGAAGAGGAGAGAGACTAGTTGTGATAAAGGGGGTGTTTTTGGAGAAGAGGAGAGAGATTAGTTGGTATGACGTGGCGCTGATATGGCACAGTGAAGAGGTGTTTACCTCTTTGTGATACCTTTCTCTCTAAGTCTTAATAAAAGCATATGTGGAAATTTTAGTGGTATACAAAATTACAAATGTATGAATTTATTTATAATTTAATTGGAATAATGAACCACCTACTCTTGGATGCATCCACACGATAATTAAGTATATCATTCTACTTAACTAAACTTCAAAAATCTAGTTAATATATCTCTAGCGAGGTTCTTGCGCGATTTAATAACGGATATCTTTTAATCAAAATTATTAGTGAGTTATATTTTTCGATTATATGTTATTTTGTGATAACGATTTTATGTTGGACGATAATTTTAAGAAATAAATTTATCGCACACTATATTATATTAAAATATTAAAGTGCGTTGAAATGTGATGGTGTTATAAAAAAACAAACAATTTTGAGATGTTGTTATCTAATTCTTTGAACATTAAACTTTACCTCTAACAATCGTATAACTTGATGACGAGTCTAGCTGCTTTGTACATTATATTTTCGTAAATGTTTGAATTTAAGTTAGGTTATCAATTAATTGTACATATTGAATAAATTCTTGTATTACATAATTTTTGAGGATTAAATAAATTGTATGATGTGTTATTATTTATACATTTGAGTAAGGGGGTATTTTTAATTATACCATTGATTATATGTGTTGAATTGATGTATATATGCATTTAATAGTAGTAAACAAAGTTTTAAAACTTGCAATGCTTAAATTGTGCATTAGAAGTATTGTACAGTATGTTTTATAACTTGTATTACTTAAAAATTTTGAAGCATGAAATGAAGAGAGAGTGCATACTTTATTTTATACGTAATAGCAAGGTACTCGCGCGATGCGGCGGCGGGTACCCTACGATTAATCGGAGAAAGAAAAAAACGATTTCGGCCAGGCCTAGTTCGCTTATTTGCATAGGTTTTAGCCGGTTTTCTCCAGTTTTCGATTAAACTCGTTGACCTAATCCGATTTTAAAACCACACGTACCACCAACTTGTAAGTTATATGAAGTTTTTTTTTGTATGTTTTAATAGTTGTACAATATGTATAATAAGATGTATTATTCAATTTAAGAGTATTTTTTAAATATTATTAATTAGTGTGTTTAATATATTAATTAATTTGTATTTGTAACATAGGATGTATAATATATATTAATTAAAATTAATTTTAGAAAAATAATAGTAATGATTTTTTTGTAATTAGTATATGCTAAAACAGTTATACATTTAGCTTTTAAACTTGTATTACTTAAATTATATTTAGATTGATGTATTAAAATGATGTACATTATGTTTTTTAGTTATACTACTTAATTTTTTTGCATTTATAAAAGAGGGTGTATAAAATAATTTATATATAGTATGAATTATATTAATAATAACTAGCTTGATAAAGTACATAAATTCTTAATACAGAATGAAAACGTTGTTAGTTTGCAACTTTTGTACTCAACTTATTGTATGTTGTACAAACTAGGGGAGCATGGTGCCGGGTAATTCGTTTTTTGGAAAAACTCATATCGTATTCGTAATTATGGTTTTTCAAAAAGTGTGAATCCGTACCGCGCGATGTCTACAGTTTCGATTTTACGAATTTTTAGTGTTTTTTATGAGTTTTGCGGATTGTAATCGCACCGCACTACGTCTTATAATTTATAAAATATATGTGTGTTTTTGCTATTTTTGGTTCATAATGTTGGTATTTTCGGTATAACAATGCATATAATTAATGAAAACACACATTATTTACAATATTATTGATAATATGCACTAGAACCCTTATAACACACATTATATAATCGATTTGTCATTTTTCGGGTTATATAACTAATGCGCGGTGCGGTGCGTATTTTGTGGTGCGGTTTTATGGGTAAAACCGTAACCGCAACCGCACCGTATTTTACGGTTTTTCTTTTTCTTAAAACCGATCCATCAATTTTTCCCGTGATGCGATTTTTTGCGATTTTTGCGGTTTTTCGGTTTGCGGTGCGATTTTTCTCGCCCCTAGTACAAACCAATCAGATAAGTAGGATGCATCACTTGAAAAAACTTCTTTTCTTTAGAAATAGAGGAGAAGGTCCGACCTTCACCCTAAAAAAACAAATATCTTTTAGAAAGAGTCTCTTTACCTTTGGAAAGACACATATTACGTGCGGTTACTAGCAAAATTGTCCAACCCCGTGATACAAGCAGCCTAGCCATCTTTGTTATTATTATTAACATAAATTCTTAAAGTAAATTTCAAACTCTTCACATACAGTAGCAAATTTCTGTCTCTTTTTAAAGTAAGTACTACAAACGTCTATGTGGTTGTCAATTTCCTGCAAGTTTCGTCTTTTGCCAATTTTTTCAATCACACTGGCTGTCCCTCCAAAAGACAAAACATGTAAGAATCGACAACCAAAGAAACATCGACATACTTACTTTAAAAAGAGATGAAATGTGCTAATGCTGTGTGAACCACAACATAGCTCAAACTTAAGCTCAAACTTAAGATATTTAATCGAGACGGCGGAATACTAGTTGTTACATAAAATTAAAATAGAAATACAACTAATTTTATCATATATCTAACTACTTTATAAAAGGTTTATGCCTTATTTTAATTATATGAGTCTTAAAAGTTTAAGCCACAAACATTTCTTTAAAAGGAAAACACTTTTGTTGCTTAATAAAAAATAAGTTACAACATACAAATAGTTATAAGTTACATCTTGAAATTAAATTGTCTTTATATTTGTATTTGTAACTGAAAATTGAATTGTTTTGAATCTCAATTAGTAACATTTTGTCATGTAACAGTCCATTTAAACATTTTTAAAGCCCATTTTATAATATTTTTATGAAAACAAAAGATATAAGTATATAAAGTCCACAAAATCTAAAAACACAGGATGAAAAAATACTCATACACAACCCCCTTTCTCTCTCTCTCTCAACCACCATCACTAACCATCGTCAACTCTAATACGCCGGAAGCAATTAAAAGACATGTGAATCGAACAACATTTGCTCACCGCAAAAATATAGTCATAAGGTATCCGCCGCCGCATTGCGCGGGTACCCTGCTAGTAAGTTGTCAAAAACCGTAAAATACACACCCCACAGTATGCTAGATGTAATGTGATTCATTTCAGTTCATTGCATCCAAGTTTCATTAAATGGCAAACTGAGCTGAGTGGATTAAAAGTTCCAACTTACAAGTATAAAATGTAATAATGGTAGACACTAGACAGGTAAATTTTCAGCACCAGTCAAAAGCAAGTCATGTTAAATTAACCCTTCAACTTATTTTGTCCATTTCCTTTTCGCATTTACCGGTAAAAATCATAACTGCAAAAACTATGGGTGGAAACGAGCCAAGCCTAAGCTTGTCAGAGCTCGGCTCGTTTAAGTTTTACAAAGCTCGAGCTCGGCTCATTTCGAGTTTTATTATTTAGGCTCGGGCTCGGCAAGCTCGTTTAGGCTCGGCTCGTTCAAGCTTTTCACGAGCAGCTCGGCTCATTTACACCCCGAGCAAAAACTACACAGAAAATTTAATACATAAGCATTATACTAAGCGGCAAATGACATGTACTCAAACGGTCAAACCAATGTGTTTAGTTTATTGTACATAAATGAACCTACATTGTACATGTAACAGGCTTAAAACCGACAACTACAACTACCAGCGGCAGAAACACAATCGCCACCCGAAACTGGTCATGCATTCCAAAAAATATTACATACAATGGTAAAAAAATTGAACTGCTTTTAACAAAAATAAATTGCACACCACGCGCTTGTAGAACTAAGCATTCTATGCTACATCATGAACCGTGCTCCTGACTAGCTTTAAGTACAAGCTCTTCTGTTGTGATGCCAATGATCTCGTTCGCACGCTTCAAACCAACACAGTAATACCTTCCAATTGAATCCTACATTTAAAATGATAAACTATGTAAAAGTGTCCAACTACGAAACAATATCTACTTTATGCATCAGCAAAAGCAATTTATAGCTTAAGACCAAAATGAATGATATTTGATGTAGATGGAGAATCTACTTTATAATCATTAAATTAAGACCATACTTTATGATATTTTTAACTTTTTTGATATTCGGTAATGAATAAATGCCATAAAAAAGACTAAAAGAAATGCAATCATACCCTAGCTACAATGCCCATCTTTTCTAACTTGTGGACTGCATCATCCACATCAAAGTTGCAGCTTGCACCAAATTCTTCTTTAATTAATTCCTCACATTGTATGTCAAGATCCTATAATATATCACAAGGTCATAAATCAGTATTTATGAATATACGATACAAAATTAAGCGGATTAAGGAGCAATACCTCTAGCGTCGCTTTTCCTTGTTCCATCAGTATAAAGAAAGAAATTATGACCTCTTTTACCTGAAACGTGCAAGGGATTAAACACAAAACTTAAAAAACAATAAATTACTAAATTCAGTATAAACAAAAATAAACAAAGGAAATCGCACTTACTTCTTGTTGAATGACATCATCGCATAAATGAAGAAGAGTGCCTTTTCCACTATCCAGTTGTTTATCATACATGGATTGTGTGATTAGGTTCTGATAAGCAACCATATTTGCCTGAAACCTGCAAAGAAATAAAAAATAGATACCATTAACTAACACGACATGATAAGATTAATGCATGAATATTAACCACATACTAAGAACAGAACTCACGTAAAGTATATCTTAGCACAGTAACCAACAACTGTAGAGAGAACAGCAAACATGACCCAAAAGTCAGCTTGCGGTGTCTCAACTGAGCCTACAACCGCCACCTGGAAAATAAAAGTGTCAGTTGCTGCATCTGAACAAGCAAAAATAATAACTAAAATAAAAGGTGTTGGTTATAAATAACTGACCAGCCCAACAACAGCGGAAATGAGGAATTTCACCCAGTCCATAGGGGTCAAACTTGGATTTTTCTTCTCTGGCTGTCAACAAAGCATAAAATTAGAAAAACATTCAACGGGCAATATATAACTTCAAAAGATCATAATACTAAGGTTAAAAGATAAGCAGGTTGTTTCTTTGGCGTAATATATCTTTTACCGGGGACAGTCCCCTTTACCCAAAAAAGATAAGCAGGTTGGGTAATCAAAGCCTGCAGTTTTTATCCATGGTGAAAAGGGGTTGCGGGTTGCATTAACCGGAAAGGCTTTTTGTCCCTTTAAAAAAATAGTCAGTGTAAAGAGAACAATAATGTCACAATATATAGAAGAAAACCCACCAAGACTAATTCCATATCTGCCATTGGGATGTTTTTAAAATGCTTTACATGGATTCCCCGATCCTTTTCACCCTTGGTGGTGCTTGCCCTCCTGCAAATCAGAGATTACAGCATTGACGTCTTACTTTTATAGTAATAAGTAGATCTGCAAACTCTCGTTGCCAGTAAATTTTGAATATGAAGTTACATGTTGACAGATATTAAAAGAAAAGAAACCATACCTGTACACGACAATTATCCTATCAAATGTAGGTTCTTGGATTGTGATCTTACTCGCCAGTTTCCTTATACTGGTGAAATGAAGATAAGCATGCAGTGAGCTAACAATGAAGTGCCAAAATAATATAACAGAAAGAGAATGCGAACATAAAAACATAATTCCTAATTACTCTTAGGTACTTAAAAATGCACTAGAATGAAATAATTAAGTAAAAACTTTAGATTGGTTCACAACCTGATCTCCAAGTTCTCAATCCGGACCCGCTCAACATATAAATCATCTGGATATTCTTCATTTGTAATTTCATCATTTTTCTTTGGATCTTTCTTGATTCGCACACTGGATTTTTTTGAAAAAACCTTTGCTAATCTGCAAGCATTATAAATATTGAAACTAACAAACTCTCTTAATATATATTTACCAACTTAATAAGCACAATTGTAAGAAAGCTTGCCTTGTTACTCTCATAACCCATGCCCAGAGACGTGAAATAATCATGTCCAACTTCTCCATGATAAACAAATCAGTAGTCTGATCCATTCCAATGCCTCGCCGAAATATTACATACTACAAAGAGATATAAATACAGTAAACAATAAAGCATCTTGAATACTACAAACAAATATTTAAATACAGTAAACAACAAAGCATCATGATATGCAGAAACCATATATACACATCAGCTAGACCACAATAATACCTTATCAGCAAAGTCCGGAAGGTCGTCGTGATGATGGTCTGCAAAGTACCGCTTCAAAAGATCCTTATCAATCTACAGTCAAAAAGGGAAACCAAAAAGAAAGAATGTTAGTAGACATGAAACCAATGATAATGACATCTAACACAGTCATGACTACAAACCTTTGATTCATCAACTGAGATAGGAAGATTTAAAAGATACTGCCCTGACTGTGCAATCTCAATTTCCTCGTTGGAGCAAATTTTAAAATTACTCTTCTCCATCACCTGCAGCCACAGAGATTCTACTCATAATAATCTTAAAACACATAACGAAATGGTGAATTTTATACTTGAGGATTTGACATATGGTACCTGAAACATATATGACAGGAAATTCTGTTCAAGGACATCAATCTCTTGTGATGATAGGTTTTGCTGCTCCAATTTCTTAGACCCAGAGACAGGATCAAAGAGCGAATACAGTTGCTGCAAATATAAGCACCACGTGTATGAATAAAAAAACAACTTTTTCATTAATTCTATATGCTTGAGATCAGAAGTAATAGATATACCATGAGATCCTCAAACTGAAGAAGATACCATGCTCGAATCGTGTACTCAACTCTTTTGCAGAGCTTTAGGAACTCTGCACGGTCAGAACTGTGTTCTGCAAGACCAAATATTATTCAGAAGTTTGAAAGTCACCTTAAAAATCAGAACACTCCAATTCAGAAAAAGGTATACACTTGAACTACTGATGTCAAACTTAACTTGTCAGTTGAGTGATTACATGAACGGGAGTATAATACTCCCTCCATTTCAAGAACACACTAACCATCTATATTAACCAACCAATGTAAATATAATAAAAAAAAGGGATCCAACACACTTTGCTTTTGCGTAGTACTATGATATTAAAGTCAAAATGATAAGTATTTATCTTGGTATAGAATTGAAATATAAAACAAAACCAATGGTTAAAAATGTAAATACCAAGAAATTAAAAATATACGCATGTGAGTATGTGACAACCTCTGTAAATATATCTGTCGGCACTCATTGCTTATCTTATATACTTATCTTAAAGGAGGACACAGATTTCAGAATCAAAATCAAATCACAGTAGCATAACTTTGACAAGTTAAAATGCACATACAGTGACTTACATTCCGATGATGAACTGTATCAAATATAAGTAATTTGAGATATGCTAAGCGACGGTGACCTTCTAGGACTTTATCATACACATAAGCAATTCTGCTAAATATATCAAATGCAACTCATATTAGATTTTAGTGTACACATGAGCAATTGCAATTAGACTTTCCATCATTTCGCTATCGCTACTTTTCTAAATCACTAGTTCCATTCATAACTATCAGAAAAATTACTAAAAGTTAATTGATAAACTAGTTGCTAACATAAGCTATAAGAATGCTTATCAGTACTGTAGGCAAATGGGTAGCCCTAACTAATCAAACCAATTAGGGAAACACTTTACCATCTAGCTCTAAGTTAACTCTTTTATATTTAGACGGCAGATTATGAGGGTATTTGATATTGCTTATTTTTCTGCTTTTCTGCAAATTATTAAGCAGATACACAGCTCCAATTTGCTTATCTTAAAGTGGTGGAGAAGCACATTCTGATAAGGAGATAAGAAGCTACTTGTTTCATATGGTCTAATGCCAATAGAGTCATATTTTTCAAAACGGTCACCGGGATATATACACCAGAGTCAGCCTGCGAACATCTTAGTCAAAGAATCTCTCACCCCGGATAACCTAAACAGGAAAACCTCGTCCACACCTTCCAACTATTTAATCCTAAAACGGTCTATAAATTGAGAATTCTAAACAAATGACTGTATTACTTTCCCGAGTATGTATTAATTCTCATTCATAATTTCTAATTCCTAAACAAAAGCATAATGATTATCACCAAACATTGCAATAACTCCTAGCTTACTATCCTCTTTTATCCCAAATTAAGTTGCAAAATAAAACCCTAAAAAAAAAATCTTGACAAACATCATATCATTATATAACATAAAAAAAACAAGAAAATTAAAATTATGATTACCGATGAGATTAGCCAAAGACATAACAAGCCTAGGTTTCAAAACAGGAATGACAGCTTCACGCTCCAATCTTATCACTTCCTTCTTAGTACTACTATTACTCATTTTTCTTTCTCAATTGGGAAAGTGTTTCTTGTTCTATGTTTTCTTCTGGGATTATCTATCTGTTGCTACAGGAAAGAAAAGGAAAGGAAAGGAAAGGGGTTGGAATAATGTAGAAAACGTGATTATTGATGTTTTGATTCGCTGGGAAGAAACTATCTATGACATTGGTCACATGAAAGAGTCAAACTCTTCCAACGGTTACAAGTTACCTTCCTCTTCTTGTTAACTTCACGCTCTTTTTACCTCTAAATGGGAGTCTTTATTTAGGCTCATATCGCGTTACGCCTGTTCAATTTATTTATTTTTAATTTTTTTCTTATTTTGATTATAAATATTTTTATTTATAATATATAATACGTGATGAAATTATATCAATAAAATATATTTTAAAACTAAATCTATTGATATAACTTGCATCATATGTTATACAACACAAAGACAAATATTTATAATCAAAATTAATAACAAAATATTTCATAGTTGACATTTAATATGGAACGGAGATAGTAACATTTTTTAATTAAAATAGTAATTGTTAACATTATCAATATAAATTGTTTTTATATCAAAATTAACGTAAGATTCAAGCTAAACAAAGTAAGTATATGTGCAAATGAACTCTTTCTCACATGGATGGATGCATTAGGGTTGATATTCTTTCCGTAAGATGATTCGAACTCGGGTCGAGAGACTTGGTGCCTCGGTAGCACGTAACATACTCTGTTGCACCAAACTGCCGTTCCAGAAAAAGGTAGTATATGTATCATTTTGAAACATAAATTAAATATAACTGCCTATATATAACATGGGCTTGTTTGGTTTCATAAGCTTTGAGAAAAAAAAGTCAGATTGTGAAACGGTTAAAATCAAATAAGTCATACGCCGACTGTATAAAGCGAAACAAAAATTTCATCAATTTGCCTCTTTCGAATAATTGGCGAGTTTAATTTGTGTTTAATGCAAACAATTTCGTTATACAGTTGTGTTCAGAAACAGAGCTAGAAAGTTTGACTCGATGTCTCATTTTGATAATTTCTATAAATTATATTAAAAATGGTTCTGAGAAGGCAATTATAAATCTCTCGAATATTTTCGAATATTTACATTATAATTTTTGCTGAAAGGGTCACATAACTCTTGTGGCCCTCGTTTTTCCGGCCATGGTTGTGTTAACATATGGGTTGCTTTAAGTTGAATGATATCATTAAACTATCGTTACCATAATGCGTTAGGCTTTAACTTTTTTAGTTAATGATAATATTTGTCCTCGATGGTGGGAGCAAATGTGTGTTTTGTGAGTGTTTGGTCAAGTATAAATATGTAATGAATGATTTCTACTGAAATTTTTAAAAAGCGTTTATATAAGTTTATGTAAAAGTACTGGTTTGTGATACACCACCATGACTGACTTTCATCATCGAACGTTTTCATATCTTTTTTATGTGTTTATGAGGTATGTTTTGTTTTAATATAAAATAATTTAATTTTATGTGTTTACGTTTCATGATAATTTTGATATATTAAGCTATTTTACTGACGTAAAGTGTTGAGTTGGGTGACATTACACCGTGTTATTGAAATTTCTAAAGCTTATTACCACACAAAGTTTTAAAATTTACTCTTTTCATTTTTAAATAAATGTTCACATTGATTTCTTTTTGTCTTTTTTATTCAAGTTTATCAATAAAATTTATATTTGTGTTATATAATACATGTATCAAGTATTATATAACACAAATATAAATATTTACCGTCAAAGTTAAACAAAAAGATCGAAAAATCAAAATAAACATTTATTTAAAAACGAAAAGAGTAGTTTTTTAATTAACTCGTTCGAATTATCAGATAATAATTCAACCGATTTAACGACAGTTGAACCGCGGGCTTAAAAATAATCCACAAAATACCATTTTTAAAAAGATACACAATTAGACCCACTACAAGTCACATCCAGAAACATAACCGTGTCCTCTTGTGAAGTAGGAATGTCGGCACGAGTTGCTCCACCCATTTAACATTTTCTCAAATAATCTCACCAGAATAAAAAAGTTAATAAAACCTGGTAACTTTTATTTCTTTGATTTTTTTTACCCACTTCACCTCGATAGAAAAAACTGTAATTTAAAATCTTACCCATCTTCTTCTTCACTCAACAACACACTACTAGACTAGACTCAAAACCCCGATCTGAACCATTGATCCACCACCATGAGTCGACCTGTAAAACCTAGTACAACCAGAAGACCGACATTTATTCACCTTATATGTGCTGCAACTATTTTTTCTCTACTTGTTTTCTTAATTCAATCTTATTTCTTCACTGGTAACCTTAATTAATGTCTTTCATTACTAAGTACTAATTTTCATTACTTATGTTTTTTTCAAGTGTTAATTAGTTTTGCAATTTGGTTAGGTGCTCCAAGTAAACCACTTAATGTAGAAGATGTTCGGATCTTGTCTGATTTTCAATCCGATGTTCACCAATGCGTGGTATACTTCTATTTCGTTACTTCAGGCTTATTTTGAAATTTCTGAGCTTATATGTCATGTATGTTTAGGCATATTTGTGGAAGCTTATATGATTTCGGCTTAAGCTCACATTTTCCGGCTTATTTTGAGACTTATGGGCTTATATACAGTTATTAGGATATAGTAAGCTTATATAAGCCCATAAGTCTCAACATAAGGCGGATAATGTGAGCTTATAAGATATAAGCTGAAATCACATAAGCTCATAAGCCCACAAATAATCTTAAACAAACACCCAGACTTATATAAGTCCATAAGTCCCAAAATTAGCCAAAAAATTGGATTTATAGAACTCATAATCTGATAAATAAGCTTAAACAAACACCCCCATGCCTCATTTTGTGGTCGTTTTCGAACATAGTTAACCGATACATCCTTTTTCCATATGTCGTGAAATTTTATGTAATGCACACATACCATTAATAACATAGTTTAGTTGCGAATGTGGTCTTTATATTCTGGTTGCCTTGAAATATATGGGGTTATAATTGAAGCATCAGTTGTTTGACATTGTGAGTGTCGTGTTAGGCAAACAGAGGATTTGGACTTACAGCACATTCTGTTGATCATTGCAAGCTGGTTCTTAAGTTTCCTAAAGGGACTAATAGCACCTGGGTATGTCTGTCGGATCAATCATTTAATTAAATTGTCTCGTGTATTCATATGCTGACCTATGAATTTGGTGTTTACTTGAAGTTAAACCCGCAATTTAAGACTTATGAGCCGTTAGAGTATACGTATGATATATGTGAAGCGGTTCTACTGTGGGAACAGGTTAATCCTTATTCCTGTTATTAGATCATATGTTTATCTCTCGGTGCGCATTTTAAATGTTTCCTATGTCTGTTAATGCAGTACCGCAATATGACCACAGTTTTGACAAGAGAATATTTAGATGCACGGCCCGATGGCTGGATGGACTATGCAGCAAAAAGAATAGCACAATTGTATGCTCTTTTCAATAACCAAAGAAATTATATTGTTGATTTCAGCTCACTGTCAATAGTGTTTCAGATCTGATGATTTGCATAACTGTTTTATCACCTTTTTATCATCTGTTATCGTAGAGGTGCAAAGGATTGCAGCAACCGGACACTTTGTGAAGAGCACCTTAATCCAATTTTGCCAGCCAGTCCACCATTTCACCCTCGCCAGTTTCGGAAATGTGCTGTTGTTGGGAACTCTGGTGATCTGCTAAAAACTGAATTTGGTGAAGAAATTGATAGTCATGATGCAGTTATAAGGGACAATGAGGCGCCTGTCAATGAGGTAAACTATTCACCACAAAGGTTTTTGCAAGCCTTTATTAGGGTATTTAGCTTATTACGAAATCCTTATATGTATGTTGATGAATTGACCCCCCCTGATTATCCATTTTCTTGCAGAAATATGCAAAACATGTTGGTCTGAAGAGGAATTTTCGGCTCGGAGTTAGGGGAACTGCTAAGAACATGGTTCCCATCCTCAAAGGATCAGGTACGTATTCTGCCAGACAAATTTATCATTGAAACTGAGTTTTGGATCTATGCAGTTACTGAACTTTTTATAGATATAAAGTGCTTAAATCCCCAAGTGTTTCCTCTTGACCCCAAAAAAAAGCAGCAAATGTTGTGTTACCCGGCTACCTTAAGATAATTTTTCACAAGCATATTAAGTAAACTAGTTCTATGTACTGTCTGTTATGTTTTAAGAAAGTGTGCTGTGTTTGTTTCAGTTTCTATGTTAGTAGAAAGTTGTGTCACATGTTCTTATTTTCACCAGAAACCACAGCTTCTCGTGAGACTTTAAGATTAATAGAGGGAGGAAAGCAATAAAATAGAAATTAGTAGTTTATGTCTTAAAAGCTATCGATATGTGTTAGTCTTGTCTAAATTTCTTTCTCTGGCAGATGATGAGGTGCTTGTTATTAAAAGTGTGACTCACAGAGACTTCAACGCGATGATTGATGTAAGTAACATTGTGCTGGTATATTATAATGTTTGTCATCTACCTTGCTTCAGTTTCTTTGTATCAGTGTTGATTACAATAAAGCTGCTATCTGATCTATATTAGTTGAATTCATTGTGCAAGTTCTGTCCTTGTGGAACATGGTAGAGGCTAGGAACCATCTTCCTGGTCATGTTTCTAAACTGCTGTTTACATGCTTGCAGTTAAAAACTTAGCACATTAACAATATGCCTTAAAATTTGTACATTATATCTGGCCTGTTGGAATGTAATCTCTACAAATTTCTGATAAGAACCTATTCACCAAGATCCGTGAATGCTCTGCAAGATGGATAAATATTTTACAACACCTAAAAGCAATAAAGGTGGGACAATCAGTCGGAAAGGGAGAAAATCATGTTCTTAATAGACGAATAAACTTGGTCTTTTATAAGTGTGCAGCTAGAGTTAGAAAACCACAGAGCTCTCTTCTGTATTAGATAGCAATAAAATATTTGGTCAGGTTCTATTCAAGTACAATGTTTCTATTCAGTTGCATCAAATCAAGTTCTAGATCTTGCATGGACATTTATTAGTATCAACAACATAATATACGCTAGCTAATTTGTATGGCGAAGTTGATGACTGGCCGTTATAAACACTCTTAGCAGTACTTGCTTAAAGGAACTTAACTTTATTAAGGAACCGGATCTGGTTGGGGGATAATATTTATTGCTAGTCTGGGTTTCTTTTATTAATATCAAGCCTAACAAATTATTTCCTTCCATTTTTTCTTCAGACGATTCCAAATCCGGTCTATCTCTTCCAGGGTATTGTATTACGCAGAGGTGCCAAAGGAACCGGGATGAAATCAGTTGAGCTGGCGCTGTCTATGTGTGATATTGTTGATATTTATGGTTTCACCGTTGATCCTGGCTACACCGAATGGTCAGTTTACCCTCTCTTTCTATCTGATTAATTTAATTATGACATGAGAGAACATGGTGTCACATGCAGAATCATACGACTACACACATCCATGTCATGTTTGCATTTCTGCTATAAAAATGTATGTAATGACCATTCTCACTTTCGGTTTTGTTCTGGTGAATCTTTGATGTTCCTATAGGACCAGATACTTCTCTGAACCAAGAAAAGGTCACAATCCACTTCAAGGAAGGGCGTACTACCAACTCCTAGAATGCCTTGGTGTAAGTAAAGATTACCTAAAAATAGTTAGGTTCTTATTGCTATAAATTCTGAAGTGAAACAACCTAACTATTCGCATACATATATGCTCACCAAACTTAAAAAAAACTTTGGTGTCCACCTTTAACTCATCTTATATCTGTAATTCTAAATATTTAAAAAGCATGAAAGACATTACTCCCCTTCACGGTGCTGTGATATTAAGAAATGCATAATAAAATATAGTGTGTATCTATTACCTGCGTTGGGGTTGTTTGGGTGTTCTCTTTGGAAGTAATTACGGGTATATTGGATAGATAAATAATCAATTGTAGTAAATGGACTATTGATACAGCGTTGAGATGCTATTTGTCTGTTTCACGCTGTAACAATAACATAATAATCAGATGTTTTAAGTGTTTGCCAAATTCAAGTATCCGTCAAGAGGTAAAAAGACGAAAAATAAAAAAATAGATGGCTTTTCACTTTTTTGTGAAATGGAGGTGTAATTAATAGTATAGTTTATTAATTAAATACTATAAGTTATAACTGATTATTAATTAATAATGATAGTTCATGTTTTAAAGGTCCCGAATCAGTTTAATAGAGCGGGGTAATTTGGTATTTCGTATTTTTTTCGGTAATCAGCACTGTTTTGTTACAGCATGTATCAAAAGTAAAAGTATCTGTTGATCCAAATGGCAAAAACTGATTATTATGTCAAGTCGCATTTATGAAATAATCAATTCTACAACGTTCCATACTCCATGATAATATAGTGCTTCACCTGTTGACTGATGTGTGGAGTATATATTTTACACACATCTTGTTTACTCAGGTATAACTAACATATCATATTTCAGGTAATTAGGATACACTCTCCTATGAGAGCAAAAAGGGCGCAAGACTGGTCTGATGTGCCAAGTCGCGAGAAGATAGGCAGAGCTCATGCAGCTGCCACACGACTGAAGAGAAGTCAAGAGGGTGAATATGATAAAGTAGGACAATTTGGCAATTGTAAGGTGTGGGGAAATGCGGGTCCCTACGGTAGTGGGCCTGTATCCGGGGCTAGAGATATGAGTAGCAAAAGGAGGAATTCAAATTACAGTAAATGGGAACTTATGCCTGTAAAGAGTCTCAGAAAAGAGGCACAGGAACACTATAAACAGATGGAAGGTGTGTCCTTGTATAAAATGGATGGCAACAAGTTAGATGATATGGTGTGTGTGAGACATCCCTTAGATTCCGAAGCATAGGTGTGAAAAACTGTTTCTGGCATGTCCTTTAGCGTTGTATTTTTGTATGCATGCACTGGTGAATACTGGCCAGCCTAACTTATTGGATGTGATATCTGCTCTCCCACTAGTGCATATTTCAAGGTGAAGCGAAAAAAGAATCTCCGGGCAGATGATCAAGCAGGTCGTTAGTTTAAGATGTGTGGGAAAATGATCACAGAAAGATGAGGATTTTAAGAAATTGCAATTGTTGTTCTATACACACTGACAATTCACTTTTGACATGTAATTTTCAGAATTATAGAAGTATATGTTAAATCAGCTTCATTTTTTAAAATTCATATAGCTATATAGGTTGAATTCTGATTTGTCAGTTAGCAATGGAATGTTGGAGTGTACCCAAATTAGTTATAAAACACAGTTACACTTACACAGATGAACCAAACAAAGTTCTCGGTTGACTCGACCACATTAAGATTCGATTTTGCAACCTCACCACTTTCATTTAGCTATAGAATACTCCAAAGTCCAAATAGCTAATCACAAAAGGTGTGTTGCTATGTTAATCAAGTTCAACCAAGACCTCTACTTAGCTTGAATACCGAGTACTAAATAACCTTCCCTGTAGACAGTTCTTTCCCCAAATTAATGAAGGGAGAGCTCACTAGTTCAAATAACCTGATGTAAGACCTATTTTGTTTTCTTATAATCTTAAGAACAATCAATGGTACCCAAAATGAACCAAGCAAAGTTCCAGGTTGACTCAAGTACCACAGAACTAGATCGATTCAACTTCAGTTCAAAGCTTCAAATAGCTCAAAATCATAATGCATGTTGCTAAGTTAATACCTCCATAGTTTCACATGGAGCCCGAAATCTAAATCAAGTTTACCCTGAATAACTTCCTGTATGTTAGTTTTCCCTTTAACAAGCTGAATTGCCAGAAAAACAGAACCTGATGCACAACCTGTTTCGCTTCTTATAAGCTCAAACAAAGATCAACATTACACTAACCAATCCTCACCCAAAAGCTCAAACTCAATAGAACATATCAACTCATACAAAAGCTCTGGTTTTAACCAGATACACTTCCTGTTAAACTCGAAAATAGAATTAAAACATTTTGCTCAACTTGATTAGGGTTGCAAACAAGCCGAGCCGATATATAGTTAATTCATACCTAAATTCATGAGCTAAAAAACTAGTACTAGTTTGTAACCAAAACATAAACCACATTTATCCAATCCGATATCCGAAAACTCAAATCAAACCAAAACATCTTAAACAACAAACACATAATCATAAAATTTTTATAAAAAGCCATCACTTCTTCGCCCCATTCTTGGCCACAGCGCTATCAGGAACCATCTTCAACAGCTTCCTCTTCTTACTTTTAGAGATCTTCTGCAACGTTTTGGGGTTACTAATCACCTGCAGCTTCATACCAGACTTCATAATATTCTCCTTCTTCCTCTTCTCACTCTCCTCCTTCTTCTTCCTCTTTTCAATCTTATTATTCCTAATCTCCTCCTTCAGCTCGGTTATCCTCTCCTTAAAAGCTCTCTTAATCTCCTTACTCTTTGACCTCTCTTCGTGAGTCGATTTCTTCAAGCTCACTCTCACAGCAGACGATCGTTGGGTTTTCGGTTGCTTCCATTTGCGGCCTGAGACTTTTCCGGCGATGATTCCGTCGTAAGTGGGAGCGCCGTAGATTGGTTTGTTGGGTTGGTCGGATGAGGAGATGGCTTGGCGTTTTGATGAGGGTGGGGTGGTGGTGAGGTCGTTATCGATGTCCATGTCTGGGTTCATGATGAGGTCTTGTTGGTGTTGGTGATCGGCGCGTTTGCGTTTGAAGGTTTTGCCGCCGAAGCCTTCGTCTAGGGTGCGGAAGTCGATTGTGCACGCCATTGATGGAGGTTTGTGGAGGCGGTGAATGAAACCCTAGAAAGTGAAGTGATGAGGTTATGGGGGATTTATAAGTTTTTATTTATATGGCTGTGGTGTTTGATGTTGTGGCACAAATGGTCCTTGTGTAAAATATTTGTGAGGGTAAATAGATTTCATATGCCAAAAGTGTTGATCCCAAACTTAGATCGATTAAGCTTTGTGTATACGAGATTAGATCAAGTACTACACGTAGAGAAACCTTTGCTTATGAATAAAGTAACAAAGTGTTATGCGGAATTAACACTTGATCTAAAACACAAAGATGTTAAACAAACTTTCACTTGTATTAGAATAAACGAACTTGATTACAATGAAAGAGGTTTTAACTTGCGAATACTTATGAAAACTTATATCAAACATTAACCTAAAAGATCTTCTTTTATAGAACAAGAAGTCTTGTACAATAAGCTACGAATCAACTATTCTAGGTAAAGATAATAATAGAAAATACAATGTCGAGCTTATCTTTACCATACACAATAAAGAAACAAATAAACAAAAGATTCGTATGAAGATATTCCATCAGTGTCAATCTTCAAGGCTGTCAGCGTTGACTTCTCCTTTGTCAACGCTTGGCTGTCAGCGTCCAATGTCTTCTTATCAGCGTTGACATTCTTCTTATCAGCGTCTAGTGAACTGACCCATATTTTATTCCCAACAATCCTCCCCTAAACTTGATATCTATTCCAATGATCAAGTTTCTGAATAAAAACTTAAGGCTTAGGAGGAATCTTGCAAAAACTTCTTATGTTGGTGATAAACATATCTAATCAAATCCTTGGCCACGTCACTAGTATAATCAATCTCCAAGGGTGTCTCTAGCTCTGATACCACTTGTTGATCCCAAACTTAGATCGATTAAGCTTTGTGTATACGAGATTAGATCAAGTACTACACGTAGAGAAACCTTTGCTTATGAATAAAGTAACAAAGTGTTATGCGGAATTAACACTTGATCTAAAACACAAAGATGTTAAACAAACTTTCACTTGTATTAGAATAAACGAACTTGATTACAATGAAAGAGGTTTTAACTTGCGAATACTTATGAAAACTTATATCAAACATTAACCTAAAAGATCTTCTTTTATAGAACAAGAAGTCTTGTACAATAAGCTACGAATCAACTATTCTAGGTAAAGATAATAATAGAAAATACAATGTCGAGCTTATCTTTACCATACACAATAAAGAAACAAATAAACAAAAGATTCGTATGAAGATATTCCATCAGTGTCAATCTTCAAGGCTGTCAGCGTTGACTTCTCCTTTGTCAACGCTTGGCTGTCAGCGTCCAATGTCTTCTTATCAGCGTTGACATTCTTCTTATCAGCGTCTAGTGAACTGACCCATATTTTATTCCCAACAATCCTCCCCTAAACTTGATATCTATTCCAATGATCAAGTTTCTGAATAAAAACTTAAGGCTTAGGAGGAATCTTGCAAAAACTTCTTATGTTGGTGATAAACATATCTAATCAAATCCTTGGCCACGTCACTAGTATGATCAATCTCCAAGGGTGTCTCTAGCTCTGATACCACTTGTTGATCCCAAACTTAGATCGATTAAGCTTTGTGTATACGAGATTAGATCAAGTACTACACGTAGAGAAACCTTTGCTTATGAATAAAGTAACAAAGTGTTATGCGGAATTAACACTTGATCTAAAACACAAAGATGTTAAACAAACTTTCACTTGTATTAGAATAAACGAACTTGATTACAATGAAAGAGGTTTTAACTTGCGAATACTTATGAAAACTTATATCAAACATTAACCTAAAAGATCTTCTTTTATAGAACAAGAAGTCTTGTACAATAAGCTACGAATCAACTATTCTAGGTAAAGATAATAATAGAAAATACAATGTCGAGCTTATCTTTACCATACACAATAAAGAAACAAATAAACAAAAGATTCGTATGAAGATATTCCATCAGTGTCAATCTTCAAGGCTGTCAGCGTTGACTTCTCCTTTGTCAACGCTTGGCTGTCAGCGTCCAATGTCTTCTTATCAGCGTTGACATTCTTCTTATCAGCGTCTAGTGAACTGACCCATATTTTATTCCCAACAAAAAGTTCAATAAAGTATTTAATTTTAACAAAGACCTAATGAATTTAATCATCACCCTTCATTTATTTATGATCTAAGAGTTGTAATTAATAGCTTTTTTAATTAAATAGATAAACTATTAACACAAAAAACACATACATCGGGACTTCATATCTCACACAACGACACCCATCAACCACCATTGCCGCCCACTACCGCCGCCCACCATCGTCGCCACTAACACCAACGACCACCAGCAACCACGACCATATCAACACCACCAAAACGTAATTTTTAACGCTAAGTTTCAATATTGATGAATATAAGAGACGAAATTGATTGTCGAAGATGGTATGTTGTTTTGAATGTAAAACCCGTATTAAAAACCTATGAACAGTACACGTGAACAGTAACTTACGAAAATACGGTAAAATTTAAAATTTATATTTATAATATTAATACACATGTCACGACAATAAATAACGTATAATCATGAATATTATAAATGTGACATGATCACGAACACCAAAATCACAAATAATAAAACACGAACACACACGTTAATAATTAGACTCGAGAAAAGCTACGGGTTACCCCATGTGGGCCCCATATCCACGACAAGACAAGAGGAGGACCAAGATGGGCCTTTTGGCCAAAACACATTTAATTAAAAACATCAAGAGATTATTCTTTCTCATATTTTAGGTTTATAAAAATTTTGTCTTCTTTCTCCTTGGTTCTAGCCGCCGGCCTACACAAGAACACAAGGTAAAACCGGACAATTTTCTTGGTTGTTTAATTATTTGTGATCATCTCGTGATTCTAAGCATAGTGGTATATTCAAAAACCCTTCCTTTTCATTTTTATTTTCTTTTGATTTCAAGTATTAATTTAATTAATCACATGAACATGTAAAAAGAATAACCTAGACTAATTAAATTATGATCAAGGGTACGTTTGGTTGGGTTTGTTGTTCGGCCGAGGCACCGAAACCCCCAAAGGGGGTGTTCGGTTTGTTTATAGCACCACCATCGAGACCCTACAAGGTCTCGGCTTGGTTGGTTGTTGGCTCGGCAAGACTAGGGAACCCTGACCTTGGGTCGGGGTGGGTTTGTTTTCGGCTTAGGGTGGAGCCGAGACACCACCGAGACCCCAAGGGGTGCTCGGTTGGTTTGGTTTATTCGGACCCGAGACAAAGGGACCCCGACTTCGAGTCGGGGTATGATTGTATGATTAGTTGTTAAGTAGTGTCAACTGAGATCCTTTCCAAGGACTCGGTGGGACTTGTTTATAGCTTGTTTGATTCGGCTTATATTAAAACACGGGCTCTAGTTTTAGGTTTTTATAAAAACTATTTTATAAATCATGTCATATTAAACTTTAGGTTAACTAATTTATTAAAATTAATTAATGCATAACCTAAGGTATTCATACTTAGTTATTTTAATTAAACATGTATTTTAATTAAAATCATATAACATATAGTTTAATTAAATTAACCAGTTATTTAATTAACCAACTATAACCATGACTTGTATTGTACTAATTTAACTTCACTTATTATTTATAATTCAGCTTAATTCTAATTATGGAAACTTACTAATTTTTGGGAACTTTCTATTTTTAGAAACTTTCTATTTTTGGAAACTTACTATTTATGGAAACCTACTATTTTTAGAAATTTACTTAGTATTGCAATACAAGTATTATAATACACTAATACATGAATAATACACAATAGAACATCAGAATAACTATAGAATACACAGTAAACAGTAAAACATGACAAAATACGTATAATAAGCTAATAACACACGGAACCAGTAAAACACCTGTAATTCAGACAACTCATATACGTCCATATTTCTTATGTAGTGTTATCCGTCAAGGCGGATTAGTCTTCATCGTTTCCGTTAGCTTCTATTGGACATAAGGTACAGATTTTCCGTCCTTCAGTAAGGACAATCTTTTCCTTCATTAGGATTCCCCGTATGCAGCCAACTGTTTTCTCTAGTAGTTACAGATTAAATGCTTATGTTTATTAGTTACCTTAGCCATATACATGCATGACCAGTTTCACCTAGTTATGGAGGTACCATAACCATAACACTAGAGGCACTAGTGTTATGACTTCACCACGGCGGAGTGATAGCTCGTGGCGTCCCTTTTCAGTTATTTGGCCATTTTATTATTATATTATCATGTGGGGCGTATGGGTGCATCCTAGTTACATGTTTCAGTCAGGATTTTCATGGTGAATGTGGTGTGTGCCTTGCATCCTTCATAAGGAGCTGATCCCTCCTACCCATTGACCAGTTAATTAGAGGCAACCCCTCTAATTGTATGATGAGGTCTCCCCTCCAAGTATTCATACATGTTGTTGACCTCATGACCTATATTGGTTAATTTGGTACATAAACTAATACAGATTTTCATAAGTAACATAAGCTATGTTTTCAGAACTAAAACTAGTTAACACGACAAACAACTAGGTTTTCCAAGACTTACTCATTTCCGCTGCCATTCATGCCTTATATTCTTTATATGCTTCCATACTCTATGTATTATATGCTTTATTGTATATCCGTGCACTGAGCGTTATGCTCAGTCGTCTACTTTTCCATGTTCCCAAACAGCAGGTACCCAAGGACGCAAGTAGGAACTCTAGAGTATGTGCATTCGGATTGGAAGCTATCCGGCCTCTTTTACCTTATGCATTTATTCCTACTTTATCATACTTTACTTCTTTGGACATTTAATACATGACTCTTGCTTAGCATGTGTGTACTCGATATCGTTCTCGGTATCTAATCGAATTGATCACGGTTAATGGTAGAATAGTCGGTAACGGTCACTAAAAGGGGGGTTCATTATCTATTCTCTTAGAAAGGGTAAGTGAAAAACGTGATTAAAATAAGCTAAAAGCTAATCTAGAAGAACTAAATTAAAGCTTTGAAAATTAACCTAAAAATTACTAGAAAAATACTTGGTAAAAATGGAGATTTTGGTAAGCGTGCAATTTGTGGAAATTAAAACTAAACAAATAAAAACTTAGTAAAAACAAAACTCAAACCCATCAGAATAATCCCAATTGGAATCCAATCGGAATGATACTGATCGGAATATTTGTAATCGGAAAGCAATCGGAATGTGGATAAGAGGAATGATCGGAATAAATCAAAACAATGCAATTGGAATGTATATAAAAAAAAGACAGCTATCGGAATGTCAATCTAAACACCGCCGTCGGAATCCCTTATCGGAATCCAAATAGGAAAGTAAAACCCTTTTCCGATCACTCGTGATCGGAATACAAGTGAAGTTGATAGGAATATGGGCCCCTAATCGGAATGTACAATCGGAAAAGGGTTTAACCTTTTCCGATGACAAGCAAATTCGTAAAAAGCCAATCCAAATAAGAAAAGGTTCAATAAGCACTATCCAAAACTTTACTAATTAAGATAAAAGTAGTAATAAGCACTAATAAGAACTTATCACAACTTAAAATAGCAACTTTTCAAAATCAAACTTTAAAAAGACAAACTTTAAGAAAACTTAAAATGTAAATAAGCTAAACACAAACTAAGCCAATAAGCATGAATAGCTTAAAGCTTAATCCGTGTAAGACTTAGAAAAGCATAAAAGATGAACCTTTTAATCACGAAATCATCAAGATCAAACCGTATGAAATAATATTTTCGGATCAAAAATTAAAGTAAAATCAAGAAAGGAAGAAAAAGATTGAAGATTAAAAGCTTAAACTTGAACTTTTTGATTAAATAAAATTCAAATACAAAGATTAAAGAGAGCTTAACTTGAAAGAAAAGATGAAGTTTTAGTGAGAGAAAGTTAAACACTTTCTCTCTCTAAAAATTAAACTAAAGAAAGAAAAATAATCTAGCTAACACCCTCCTAATGTGTCATTAGGAGGGTATTTATAGGAGGTGGGGAAGGTGCATGTGTTGCTTCCTTCTTTCTTTCTTCTCGACTCGATTTAAATCTTAGTCTTTCTTGACGTCGTCTCGGGATTTGTCGACATAAATTGAACTTGTCTTATAATTTTATTCTTCTATTAGACTTGAGTTCTTCGACTTCATTAAACTTCCGTCTTTGGACTTCTTCTTCGATAATTCTTCAGAATAGGCCTTGGACTTCCGTTCTTTATGCACTCTTGATCTTTTGACTTCGTCTTTTCTCGTTTTTTCGATAAAAGCCCGTGATAGCTCGTGTTTTCTTCCTTTTTCATATTTTTATCCTGAAACACAATAAAAACACAAACTACGCATAATTCCGACTTTTACGACATAAAATACACGTTTTGGTCTTGTTATTATTGGAAATAAGTGGTAAAAGGATAAGTGTTTTCACACTTATTAAATCCCCTACACTTAACCATTGCAATGTCCTCATGCAATGCATTAATTTCATAGCACAGTTTATATTTTTCATCATAAATAACCCACCTTGGCCTTTATTAAATACTAAACTAAAAAGATAGAAATATGTACAAAATAAGTAAAGACTTACATTGGGGTTTTGGCTGTCATGAATGTTCATCATCCTCAAGTTTCACGTTCCCCATACCAAGCTTAAAAACGAGATCATTGTTATTATAAGTTAGCAAACTAACACGAACTCATGTGGCCTAATTATTCACTTAGACTCCCTTATTCCTAGGTGTATCTCTTATATTTTAATTTTGTCTTGAATGATCACGAGGATGCATTGTTTGACTTATTTCGATAGTTTATTTAGGATGAAAATAAAGTGGGACGATTTAATCCATAGTTAGCTAAAGGACAAAATCTTTTAAAACTGCTTCTCGGGACCTCTTAAAGTTCATATCTTGGCATAACTCGCTTCACGATTTGAGACCTTTCTCGGACCGATATTTGGCAGCGACATCATACTTCGAATCTTGAGAGACGTTATTGAAATTATGGTCTTCTCTTCATAATAGGAATTTCTTCACTTGAAGTTTTTGAGAGATTCTTCATATTTGGACCACGACTTCTTCATTTTTCTCCAATCTTTATTTTGGACTTTGATATACAACGATCCGCCTCCTTTTAGGACTTGGAACTATTTATCCTCATACCTTGTTAGGGCCTTTTTGGATAGACTTCTCCATGATCTTTTGGGGAGTATTTGCTTTTCGTCGTGTGTCTCGATCCTTCATATTGATTTTTGATAAATGATTATTCACATCACTTTTGGATCTTTAGCAACAAAATGTAGCCTTCATGCCTTGTTAGGGCCTTTTCGGACTCGCCAATCTTTGCATCCCGCTTCAATAAGTTATGCCTTGGCTATGAACTCTAATTAATATCGAGCAACTTTTAAACGATCTTGTGCTAGAAGCTAAGTAACTTTTCAAATCGTACAACCTTATTTATTGCAAATATATTTATTAACAAGCGATGGGAGAATAGGCTTATAATCAACTCACATGAATTCACGAAAGAATACCAAACTTATAATTGACTCTATCATCTATCGTTCTCCACAATTTAAAATCTCAAGAAATGAGACTCGTGGATGCTTAGCCAATTAAATCAAAGTTTTGGGTTTTCGAGTCATCTAAAGTATCTTGCAAACCCTTAGACTTTTTCAAGTTTAGAATTCGCATTTTAAAGTTCCCTTGATAAATGACTCTCTAGGATCAATTATAGGAACTTGCGAAAAGTTCTTGTTCTTAACCCGTGAGAGTTAAGACTTTCGCGTTTTAAAGTTCCTTATATAAAAGCCTATCAAAACTTGACTTAAACACGTTAAGGATACTAGCTAGAGTAAACTTAGACTAGTAAACTCGGGTTGAGTCAAAATATTCACGACTTTCAAAAATTTAAAACCACTTTATTAAAGCAAAGAAAGTAAATATCGATAGCAAAGGAAAATTACAAGGCCAAAATAGATTAAAAATTTTGAAAAATGTCGAAAAATCAAATTTTCCGGTTAAAATGAGGGCAAATTCATGGAAAATACCACTTACTTCGATAGAAGTCCCCCTACACTTGATATAAACATTGTCCTCAATGTTTAAGCATGTGGGAGTAAACTCCCCTACACTTAGGACATTGTGCACGTTGTTTAAATCTTGCTAAGGAAAGGACAACTATAGTGATTCCTATTTTAATATTGAAGAATATAAAATAGTGAATCAAAAGAGTTTAGGATAGAACCGGGAAGATGTGAACACGGGATCACGGTTCGTCAAAAGTCATCGAGAATGGATCTTTGAAGCTTTAATCCCTGCACATCATAAGAAACAAGACAACAAACAAATACGGGGCTCCCCTACACTTATTATGAAAACGATAAAGGATAGGTCAACGGGTTGCCTCCCGAGAAGCGCTTGTTTTTGTTAACCGAGTCACGAGCCTGACTCGACCCAGAACTTAATTCAAGGGAAACGTGGTGAGGGATGGAATCATCTCATGAGAGATGTCCTCACCAAAGTACAACTTCACGCGCTGGCTAATCACCTTAAAATTGGGCCCATTTGGCTGAGAAAGCTCAATGGTGCCATATGGGAAGACTTTGGCGACGGTGAATGGACCAGACCAGCGGCTCTTTAGCTTTCCCAAGAAGATCTTCAACCGAGAGTTAAAGAGTAAAACTTGATCACCAACGTGGAACTCTCAGTTCTTAATCCTTGCATCATGGATGATCTTGGTCTTCTCCTTGTAGATCAATGAGTTCTCATAAGCTTCATTCCTTAGTTCATTTAGCTCATTGAGTTGAATCTTACGAAGATCGTCGGCTTTGTTGATGTCGAAGTTAGCCCACTTCAAGGCCCAGTATGCCTTATGTTCCAGCTCGATAGGGAGGTGGCATGCTTTCCCGTACACAAGACGATAAGGTGTACAACCAATCGGGGTCTTATAAGCGGTACGGAAAGCCCACAAAGCATCATCTAACTTATCGGCCCACGAGGCACGATGCTCTCCCACAATACGCTCAAGAATTTGCTTCAATCCACGGTTAGATATCTCGGCTTGACCATTTGTTTGAGGGTGATAAGCGGTGGAAAGACGATGATTGACACCGTACTTAGCCATGACTCGAGCAAATTGATCATTGCAAAAATGAGTCCCACGGTCACTGATTATAGCACGAGGAACACCGAATCGAGCAAAAAGCTGCTTCAAAAAGTTCACAACCACCCTCGCATCGTTTGTAGGGAGAGCCTTAGCTTCAACCCATTTGGAAACGTAGTCGACGGCTACGAGGATGTACTTGTTCCCTTTAGATGATAGAAATGGCCCCATAAAGTCGATACCCCATACATCAAAGATTTCACATGCTTGTATGAAATTTTGAGGCATCTCATCTTTATGTGTGATCTTGCCTTGGCGTTGGCAAGCATCACAATTTTTAACCATCTCGTGAGCGTCACGATAAATGGTGGGCCAATAGAATCCCGAGTCAAACACTTTCTTCGCAGTGTAGTTGGGACCAAAATGACCACCGGTGGGTCCTTTATGGCAAGCTTCAAGGATGTCTAAAGCTGCGGGTGCATCAACACACCGACGAATAATCAGATCAGCACATTGTTTGAAGAGATAAGGGTCATCCCAAAAGTAAGTCTTAACATCTTTGAAGAACTTCTTCTTTTGTTGGGATGTTAACCCTTGGATGAGAATACCACCCGCTAAGTAGTTTGCAATGTCCGCAAACCACGGGGTGTCATCAAGATTGGAACTGATAGACATTAAGGCCTCAAGGGGAAAAGAGTCATTGATCTCTTGATTCGGATGATCCCCTTGATAAGGATCCTCAAGTCTACTTAGATGATCCGCGGCTAGGTTTTCGGCTCCCTTTTTGTCACGAATTTCGATTTTAAATTCTTGAAGGAGTAAAACCCAACGAAGAAGTCTTGGCTTTGAATCTTGTTTAGTCAACAAGTACTTCAACGCAGAATGATCGGTGTACACGATGGTGGTGGAAGGACAAGATAGGGGCGGAATTTTTCAAAGGCATACACTACAGCTAAAAGCTCTTTTTCGGTAGTGGTATAATGCAATTGAGCCCCCGTCATTGTCTTGCTAGCATAATGGATTGGTTGGAAGTGTTTGTTCACTCTTTGGCCCAAAACTGCTCTAATAGCAAAATCGCTAGCATCGCACATCAATTCAAAAGGTAGCTCCCAATTAGGGGTAACCAAGACCGGTGCCTTAGTTAGCTTGTCCTTAAGAAGATTGAAGGATTCGAGACACTCTTTAGAAAAGATAAAAGGAGTATCTTTTTCCAAGAGGTGGGTCATCGGGCGAGCGATTTTAGAAAAATCTTGAATGAATCGACGATAGAAGCCCGCATGACCAAGGAAACTTCTCACACCCTTCACGGTTGAAGGTGGAGGCAATTTAGCAATAACATCGACTTTAGCACGGTCGACTTCAAGACCGGCTTTGGAGATTTTATGTCCAATCACAATGCCCTCTTTTACCATGAAATGACATTTTTCCCAATTTAGAACAATGCGAGTGTCTTCACACCGCTTAAGCATGCGTTCCAAATTGGCAAGGCAAGAAGAGAAAGAATTGCCATAGACCGAGAAATCATCCATGAAGACTTCCATAGTTTCTTCAACCATGTCATGGATGATAGCCATCATACACCTTTGGAACGTCCCAGGAGCATTGCATAAGCCTAAAGGCATTCTTTTATAAGCAAATGTTCCATAAGGACAAGTGAATGTGGTTTTCTCTTGGTCTTTGGGATCGATGGGAATTTGAAAATACCTGGAGAAACCGTCTAAGAAGTAGTAATAGTCATTACCCGCTAGACGTTCAAGCATTTGGTCCATGAAAGGAAGGGGAAAATGATCCTTTCTCGTAGCATCATTGAGTTTGCGATAGTCTATACAAACTCTCCACCCAGTAACGAGACGAGTAGGAATCAACTCGTTGTTTTCATTAGACACAACGGTGATTCCGCCTTTCTTAGGCACACAATGGACCGGACTAACCCATGGTGAATCCGAGATAGGGTAGATCATTCCCGCATCAAGAAGTTTGATAACCTCTTTTTTGATAACGTCATGGATCTTGGGATTCACCCTTCTTTGGCTTTGAATTGTGGGTTTAAAGTCGTCCTCCATGAGAATTTTATGTGTGCAAAAGTGAGGATCAATTCCCCGAATATCAAAGATTTTCCATGCAATCGCTTTCTTATGATTTTTCAGCACGTCGATAAGTCGAGATTTTTCTTCTTCTTTCAAGTCCTTAGCGATGATGACGGGTGATTTCTTGTTTTCTTCAAGGAAAACGTACTCGAGATAAGGCGGCAGATCCTTAAATTCTAAATCCGGAGGATTTTCGATGAAAGACGCTTTCAAATTCGGATCATCGATAGAGATATCCTTAGGAGATTGTGGAGAAATATGGTCCTCATTGAGAAGTTTCTTAATGGTACGAATGTCTTCATCCCAATTGGAGGGAGAATCTTCATATTTTAAGTCCACATCTCCCAAATTTGCTTCAAATTCTTTCAAAATGAAGTCACTTTCTCCAAATGGAGTTAGTGATGGAGCAATAGAGGCAACGGTCTCAACATTGGGTAGAGAAGAAGCACCACTTTTACAAGCGTCTTTAAAATGTTCTTCACAAGCTTCATCAAGAACGTCAATGAAATTAACGCTCTCGTTTTCAGAAGACTGCTTAGAAAGTTTACCCATGTTGAAGACGATTTTATCATCACCAACTCTCATGATTAATTCGCCCGCGGCTACATCAATGAGAGTGCGACCGGTCCTCAAGAATGGACGTCCAACGATTAATGGAACACGAGGGTCCATCTCGTAGTCAACGACAACAAAATCCGCCGGAAATGTGAATTTGTCGACACCGACGAAGACATCTTCGGCTATCCCCACTGGATAAGCAACAGTACGGTTAGCTAATTCCAATGTCATTCGGGTGGGGACTAGCTCGGGTAGAGATAATTGTTTCCAAACACTTAATGGCATTAAGTTGATACTAGCACCTAGATCGGCAAGGGCCATACAATTCTCTACCACGGGGAAGTTTCAAGGAATCAAGAAACGACCCGGATCACCAAGTTTGGTTGGTAATTTCCTTAAAAGGACTGCAGAGCAATTCTCATTAAGTTGGGTTTGAACGATATCAAGGAGTTTCTCCTTATCACTGAGAAGATCTTTAAACATTTTCGCATACTTTGGCATGTGAGCGAGAGCCTCAGCAAAGGAGATATTGAAATTCAGTTGTTTAAACATTTTGAGAAAGTTAGAAACCTGAATATCATCTTCTTCAACTTCTCTTTCCTCAACCTTGAGGGATAAGGTATATTGGGTTGAGATGAAGGCTTTGGAATGGAATTCTCACTCACATCCTTGGGTGGTGGAGGGGTGGAAGTAGAAGGTATAGGAATTAGAGAAGGGGACTCGTTTTCCTTGGTCACAATCACCGGTGTAGGTGTAGGAATCTTGGGTTCCTTTAAACCTTTGCCACTTCGTCGTGGTGATTGCTTTCATCTCCCCTCTTGGATTAGCAACGGTGTTACTCGGAAGAGAACCCGAACCAGAGGCTTGATTACTTGGGAAAAAACTAGCCATCATATCCCTTAAGTTATTTGTTTGATTGTTCATAGAGTTTCTCATGTCGGCTTGAAGAGCATTCCCTTGTTTCTCCATGTCATTTCTTAGCTCGGCTCGAATATCGTTCCCTTGTTTTGCCATGTCACCCTTCAAGTTAATGAATTGGCTTTGAAGATTCGTCACCATCTCTCTATTGGTCCTCATGTAAGCTTCGAGGTCTTGGTTCAATGGCGTGGGTTGATTGAGAGGTGGGGCTTGGTAAGCTGAATTATTTCCTTGAGGTGGATATGGGTTTCTTTGGGATTGATATTGATTGGTAGCTCGAGGTTGGCTTTGATTGTTGCGGTTGAAATTGTTTTGGTTTTGGTTTTGAGGAGAAAAACCGGGTGGAGATAGATAGTTGTTGGAACGATAACTTAGCAAGTTACGGTCTCCTTGAGGACGTGCTTGATAGCCTCCTGTAGAAAAGTTACCGTTAGCGGCATACACATTTTCTTGATTGTCAAGAGTAGAAGGACAATCGGTGTATGAATGAGAACCCCCGCAAATCTCACAAGAAGTAGCAACAACTTTAGCTTGTTGAAATTGGTTTGTAGCCATGGTTAAGAAGTTTTTGTTCATCTCAGCTATTTGGCGAGTAAGTTCGGTTATCTCTGAGTTGGATGATGTAGAAGAAACATTGGCCCTCTGGTTATTCCTTGAAGATGCAGATGAATCCTAATTTTTGTGGTGAGTGGTCATGTTCTCTATCAGCTCTCTACACTCCTCAGGTCTTCTCTTCATGAATGTACCACCGGCGGCAGCATTAATCGTATCACGATCACGAAAAGTTAGACCATTATAGAAAGTATCAATCAAAGTAATAGGGAGCATGTTATGGTTTGGACAACGGTCGATCAAGACATTATAGCGTTCCCAAGCATCGAAAAGCGACTCATCAGGTTCTTGTGTGAATCCACTGATTTGGTTGCGAAGAATAGTGACCATGGATGGTGGAAAATAGCGCGACAAAATTTTTTGAGTCATGTCATTCCATGTTTGAATTGAATTTTTGGGAAGACGATCAAACCATTTTTCGACATGGTGGGATAAAGTGTGTGGAAAGAGGTGAAGGCGAAGAAAATCCATGGAAGCACCGGGTAGTTTCATGCTTTGAGTGAAGGTAATGAACTTGTCGAGATGTTTGTTGGCATCATCATCCGGTAATCCGCGAAACAGGCCACCGTTTTGAACTTGTTGGATCATGTGATGCTTCAACGAAAATTCAGGAGCCGTGATTTGCATCGGCGCAATCGGTCCTCCGCGTCCGTTCATGGTGGGTTGACAAATCTCCTCCATTGTTCATAGGTCGGGTGGGGGAACATTGTTGTTGTTTTTATTGTTATTCAAATTGGGGTGGGGTGGGTTGTTATTATTGTTATGCACACCGGCCATATCTATGTCTCTAAGAGTCTCGGGCTCAGGATAAGACGTAGATCGAGTACGCATACACTAAAAGGAAATAAAATATTTTTGATTTTTTTATCTTTTTTATTGTTTTTGGATTTTTGAAAATTTTTGTTCTTGAAAATAACGTTCCTAAAAGAACGGATCCCAAAATCCAATTTCTCACTAAAAACCGTTAATCTTTACGAAAAGATCCGGCAGCGGCGCCATTTAATACATGACTTTTGCTTAGCATGTGTGTACTCGATATCGTTCTCGGTATCTAATCGAATTGATCACGGTTAATGGTGGAATAGTCGGTAATGGTCACTAAAAGGGGGGTTGATTATCTATTCTATTAGAAAGGATAAGTGCAAAACGTGATTAAAATAAGCTAAAAGCTAATCTAGAAGAACTAAATTAAAGCTTTGAAAATTAACCTATAAAATTACTAGAAAAATACTTGGTAAAAATGGAGATTTCGGTAAGCGTGCAATTTGTGGAAATTAAAACTAAACAAATAAAAACTTAGTAAAAACAAAACTCAAACCCATCGGAATAATCCCAATTGGAATCCAATCGGAATGATACTGATCGGAATATTTGTAATCGGAAAGCAATCGGAATGTGGATAAGAGGAATGATCGGAATAAATCAAAACAATGCAATCGGAATGTATATAAAAAAAGACAGCTATCGGAATGTCAATATAAACACCACCGTCGGAATCCCTTATCGGAATCCAAATAGGAAAGTAAAACCCTTTTCCGATCACTCGTGATCGGAATACTAATGAAGCTGATAGGAATATGGCCCCTAATCGGAATGTACAATCGGAAAAGGGTTTAACCTTTTCCGATGACAAGCAAATTCGTAAAAATCCAATCCAAATAAGCAAAGGTTCAATAAGCACCATCCAAAACTTTACTAATTATGATAAAAGTAGTAATAAGCACTAATAAGAACTTATCACAACTTAAAATAGCAACTTTTCAAAATCAAACTTTAAAAAGACAAACTTTAAGAAAACTTAAAATGTAAATAAGCTAAACACAAACTAAGCCAATAAGCATGAATAGCTTAAAGCTTAATCCGTGTAAGACTTAGAAAAGCATAAAAAGATGAACCTTTTAATCACGAAATCATCAAGATAAAACCGTATGAAATAATATTTTCGGATCAAAAATTAAAGTAAAATCAAGAAAGGAAGAAAAAGATTGAAGATTAAAAGCTTAAACTTGAACTTTTTGATTAAATAAAATTCAAATACAAAGATTAAAGAGAGCTTAACTTGAAAGAAAAGATGAAGTTTTAGTGAGAGAAAGTTAAACACTTTCTCTCTCTAAAAATTAAACTAAAGAAAGAAAAATAATCTAGTTAACACCCTCCTAATGTGTCATTAGGAGGGTATTTATAGGAGGTGAGGAAGGTGCATGTGTTGCTTCCTTCTTTCTTTCTTCTCGACTCGATTTAAATTTTTGTCTTTCTTGAAGTCGTCTCGGGATTTGTCGACATAAATTGAACTTGTCTTATAGTTTTATTCTTCTATTAGACTTGAGTTCTTCGACTTCATTAAACTTCCGTCTTTGGACTTCTTCTTCGATAATTCTTCAGAATAGGCCTTGGACTTCCGTTCTTTATGCACTCTTGATCTTTTGACTTCGTCTTTTCTCGTTTTCTTCGATAAAAGCCCGTGATAGCTCGTGTTTTCTTCCTTTTTCATATTTTTATCCTGAAACACAATAAAAACACAAACCACGCATAATTCCGACTTTTACGACATAAAATACACGTTTTGGTCTTGTTATTAATGGAAATAAGTGGTAAAAGGATATGTGTTTTCACACTTATTAACATTGTTTAGTCCTTTCCACTTACAGTACTTATATTGCTTGTTTGTGAGTGACTAGAATACCGATGTTTGATTCCGGTATTTCTATTTATGGTCATGAATGTTTAGACATTTACCTTGCATGCTTTGATGATACGCCATAATTTACTTTAGCAGTCTATCCTATTAAATATGGTGTTACAATTTTGGTATCAGAGCCAAGGTTTTGACCTGTAGCTCTGTAAAAATGACCTGTGACTTACGAGTAGTCACCAGTGTCTTCCTAGAATAGACAGTTGGTTTTCATGCATTCATTCATTTTCATTTTTATTTCATGCATTCATATCATTGTAGTGAGTTTATGACTAAGTAATGGTTGGTACAGGACTGACCCTATTTAATCGCATGTGCTTTTATCGAAACTTTTAACTTTGGGATCGACCCATTGGTTTCCCCGCGCCATGTCTTTTGTTTTGGGTGAACTGACCATAGGCGTTCACTCTCGTTCATATAAAAGTTTTATAAACTGCATCATGCATTTCTATACATTGTTTCATGCATTATAAACTGCTTCTTTGATTTATACATTATTCATGCAATCTTATGTTACCTCATTTCAGATTTATAATTTATGTTGCATTTTGTTGTTTAAACTGTCAGATGGTGAACAATCACAATACTCTATATTTGACAGCAGCTGTTAGTGCAACTCTGCAAGCCCTACTTCCCCAACTTCGTAATGAAATCAGGGATGAACTTCAGGCGGAATTCCAGGCTCATGGTAATCACGCTAACCCTCCTCCTCCTCCTCCACCGGTTGCTCTTATGACTTGGTTGAAGAGATTCAACAAACAACGACCCCGTTCGTTTGAGCAGACTGACAGCCCCAACGAGGCTGAAGCTTGGATTTCTAACATCGAGAAGATTTTCGATGCAATGGGTTTGCGATGGTGTCTACAAGGCAAGGCTGGCTTGCTATAAGTTTGAAGGTGATGTGCTGTAGTGGTGGAAATCGGTCAAGCAGTCCAACGGTGGTGACAATTGGGTTGCACACCTGACATGGGACCGGTTTAAGGAGCTCTTCCTTAATCAGTACTTTCCACATGCTGAGCAAGAGAAGCTCAGAGGGACTACCACAACATTCGGCGGATTGCTGGTGAAAACAACAATGAATTCATGCAAAGGTTTCTCCGGTTAGCAGGTTTTCTGGGTCCAGCCGCAGGAACTGTTGCGGAGCAGGCTGAGAAGTTTCGCTGGGGACTTCACACTTCGGTTGCCAACAACCTAGCTTGTGCTACTTTCACTATAGTTGCACAGGTGTCCGATGCAGCCCGTAAGCTCGAGATGCTTCAGGAACGAGAGGAGTTCGGTGATGACAGAGCAGTGAAGAGGTATCTTCAATCACCAATTGCAAACAATTCATTTCCACCAGTATTATTCATTTCATTTAAACCTTTGTTCAACAATATATATATATTCCAGGCAGAGGACTGACGACCGTAAGCATGCGGCCGCTCAACAGCAAGCATCCAAGGGAAACGGTTAGACTAACGACCGTTCTGGTTCTGAGAGGCGTGGCGGTAACGAAAGTTACCGTAACAACGCTAACAACTCGAACAACAACAGGTCCCTACATTAACCTTCTTTCATGATCAACTATTTTATGTTATGATATTCTGACACTCCAAACAATTGTTAAATCAGGAACAATGGTAACGACAGGGATCAGGACAGTAGGGGTTCACAACCTAACCGTTCCACCTCATCTGGTAAATTTTATACCTTCTATGTAATCATGTTTATGTACCACGATCATGTCTCATGCATGTAATCTTGAACAAGCTCTCAGATAACTAGGACGCCTGCTGGAGGATTCACGCATCCTATCTGTCCTACTTGTTCGCGCAGACATTCGGGTATTTGTCGCTGAGGTACTGGTGGTTGCTTCAAGTGTGGCCAACAAGGCCATCAACAGAAGGACTGTCGCCAGGGTGAGATAGAAGGCACCTCTGGACACGCCGACACCAAACCACCTCCTACTTCTGGTCGCGTGTTCACTACTACTCGAGATCAGGCGAATAAGACCCCAAGTACTATCACCGGAAATATCTTTATGAATGGTTTGGAAGCATGTGTTCTATTTGATACGGGAGCGACACATTCAGTCGTGTCCACTACTTTTGCTGTACGTGTTAGGATTTCCCCGATGCCATTAGATAACGCCTTATGCATTTCCACGCCACTTAGGGACGCACGAATCACTCAAGTGTACAGAGATCTTCCCCTAGAATTTGATGACAAGATCCGTAGAGTTGACGCACTTCCTTTGGACATGTGTGACTTTGACTTGATTTTGGGCATGGACTGGTTATCCAAACACCAGGCCACGATTGACTGCCACACTTATCGGGTTATTTTCAGCGATGTCAAATCCCTAGAGTACATACACCATGGTTTTCTACCAGGGAGGTCAGTACATATTATTTCATCTATGGAGGCGCGTGCATTGCTATCACACGGCTGTCAGGGCTTCATAGCCAATATTCATGACATTTCTGCCGAGTCTCCAACGATCCAAGATCAGCCTATGGTGCCAGAGTTTCCCGATGTATTTCCAGATGAACTTCCGGGCATACCACCTGTTCGTGAAGTCGAGTTTGGCATCAAGCTCATACCAGGTGCAGAGCCAATTTCCAAAGCTCCTTACCGTATGGCTCCAATAGAGCTTAAGGAACTAAAAGATCAGCTGCAGGAACTTCTGGAGCGAGGTTTCAACCGTCCCAGTGCATCGCCATGAGGTGCACCGGTTCTGTTCGTGAAGAAGAAAGACGACATAATGCGTTTATGTATAGACTATCGTGAACTGAATAAGATCACGATCAAGAATCGTTATCCTTTGCCGCGAATTCATGACCTATTCGATCAACTTCAGGGCGCCGTGCACTTCTCTAAGATCGATCTGAGGTCCGGCTACCATCAGTTACGGGTTAAAGAGCATGATATATCCAAGACTGCTTTCCGTACACGTTATGGGCACTACGAGTTCGTAGTCATGCCATTCGGACTCACTAATGCTCCAGCTGTCTTCATGGATCTGATGAACCGTGTCTTCCATGAGTTTTTGGACAAGTTTGTTATTGTGTTCATTGGTGACATCCTGATTTTCTCCAAATCCAGGGAGGAACATGAGGAACACCTTCGTACAGTCTTACAGATCCTTCGTCAGAAGCAGCTGTATGCCAAGTTCTCTAAGTGTGAGTTCTGGTTAACCAAGGTGGCATTTCTGGGCCATATTGTATCTGCAGAGGGGATCACCATGGATCCTACCAAGGTTGAAGCTATCACTAAATGGCCGAGACCTACATCTGCAACAGAAGTTAGAAGTTTTCTAGGTTTAGCTGGCTACTACCGCAGGTTTGTAGAGAACTTTTCACGGTTAGCCTTACCTTTGACTAAGCTGATGAGGAAAGGAGAGAAATTCGTCTGGACGGAAGAGCGAGAGAAGAGCTTTGAAGATCTTAAGCAGAAGTTAGTGACTGCACCTATTCTTACTCTCCTATCTGGCTCAGGTGGATTTCAGATATATAGTGACGCTTCAGGAAAGGGATTAGGATGCGTTCTCATGCAACATGGGAAGGTTATTGCATACGCATCACGACAGCTGAAACCTTATAAATAAAACTATCCTACCCACGATTTAGAGCTTGCAACAGTTGTTTTCTCGTTGAAGATCTGGAGACATTATTTGTATGGTGAATCATGTGACATATTCACCGACCACAAGAGTCTCAAGTATATCTTCACTCAGAAGGAACTAAACATGAGACAGAGGATATGGTTAGATCTATTGAAGGACTATGACACCAACATTCAGTACCATCCTGGTAAGGCGAATGAGGTGGCAGATGCTCTAAGCAGAAGGTAGGGTATGATTGCTGGCATATGGATTGCAAAGGAGATCATTCGTGATCTGGAGATGACCGACATTGAGTTTTGTGTACGAGGACATCACGATTACTGGGATAATCTTAGAGTGGAACCAGACTTACATTCTAGGATCAAGGAAGCTGATGTGTGTTCGCAAGTCCAAAACAAAGGGGTCAAAAACTTGATGTTGCGAAAGCGAGTTTTAAATTTATATTACTAGAGATTACCAAACAAGGGACTAAAAACACAACACGGGAAAGTATACCCTTTCGTGTATAGTATAGTCTTAAGGTAAAGTCCAGGTCGATCCACGAGATTGTTGTTAACAAGTTAAAACAATGATCTCTAGAGTGTCACAAGTTCTAAAGATTTAAGCTTCTAACAATGATTTAAAGGTGCGTTTTGTTAAGGCTAGAACATAGAAATGATGTATAGCTAAGATGGTTAAAGCACATAAACAATGTAAGACAACATGTGGATTACTAGTCGAACATGAAACATCTAATCAATATAACAGAAATCCGACTAAAGATCATGTCATACCAAAAGCATTAAGAATGGTTTATGCTTGATTTCGATAACTAAGGTAGTAGATGAGATTATGAAAGAGTTAGTATATGTTTTAATCAACTAATCGTTACAAAAGTGATTAACAAGATTCATTTACTAGATGACATGAAACTCATCCATTCACATGAGTACTATGTTAACTTGGATTCACTAAGAACACGGGTTTGATCCGGAGGTCGGGGAGGGTGATAGAGGTATTTAGCCATGGTTAGTGAGAGAAAGAGATGCTCTAATAAATGTGTGTTTATTAGAGAGAGAAAGACAAGAAAGAAATGAACAATCTCACCCCTCCATGGAAGTATGGAGGGGTATATATAGCACGGGACTTGGACTATTACATATGACAATATTAGTCCTTGCAATATGAAACTAATGTAATCCCGTTAGTCGTACACATTTTAAGGCTAACAATCTTCCCCCAATGTAGAGACACACGGAATTACTTACAATGTTCCTAACAAATACAAATACAACAAAAATATGACAGTATTAAGTTTGCTTCCAATGCTGAGGATGACGTCGTTGTCTTCAAGTCTTCTAGAAAAACTTATACCCCATTTTGAATCCTCTTTGTCTTTGCTTGTTGAGGAACCATTGTATCATGTATGAGCTGGATTAACTTCCCCCAATTCATACTACATGTCTTGAAAACTTTCTTCATATACTTCTTTTTGACGAAGCTTCTGAATCAGCTTCCCCCCAAACCAATATCCCTGTCTTGAGCAGAATATGTAGCTTGAGCAATCTTCTATCTTTGACATTTAAAGTGCACAACGGAATTTTGTAGAAGAAGAAGCAAACCACACCAAGTAACCGCTGCCTTGACATTTTTGGTCTTCATGATTATGTGTTTGGGGGAACATGTAAGAAATCAGCAACAAATCTTCTCACTCTTGTAGAATACTTCCCCCTGGAAGTTGAACTAAGTACTCCAGAGTTGGAACTAAGTCTCCAAAGTACATGTTCTTCCCCCATGATGGTGACGAACTCTCGGAAGCATCATCTGACGTGTACGGTCAAAATCATGAGATGTTCTTGTCGAAAGTATGATGGTGACGAACACTCAGAAGCATCATCTGACGTGTACGCTCAAAATTGCGAGATGTTCTTATCAGGAGTAAGATGGTTAAGAACACTCGGAAGCATCATCTAACGTGTACGCTCAGAATCGTGAGATGTTCTTGTCAAGAGTATGGTGGTTAAGAACACTCGGGAGCATCATCTGACAAGTACAATCAGAATCGCGAGATGTTCGTGCCTGAAGTAGAAATCTTTGTTGACATTTTGTAGCTCAAGTTGCTCGTGAGAATTGTTTGCTGATCACATCTCTACTCTTGTACTCTCTGGCTAAACTTACCAACCTCGTATTCTTTCGGCTATTTGTAGTGATCACTGCTGAAGTAAAGCTGATATTCCAAACTTGAAACTGAAGTACAATGTTGGAAATACGTTTTACGCATTAGAAAGTCTCGGTCACTCCAATAATGTAGTTATAGGCTCGTAGTAACGTTTAGTTTCATTTATTAAATAGCCCGACCCATGAGCATGTTCATGGGCTGGAAGCCCAAGTCCATTAAGGACTTGGGGTTTTTAAACCTCTTTCCACCATGGAAATAGGTGTTGGTTGTTTATTTCTCATTTTACATAATACAAGTTTTTCTTTCACTTCTCTCTCTAACTTTCTCTCTCTAGAAAAACATCAACCCCCTTGTTTCACAAAGATTATCATTGTTCTACAATTGGTATCAAGAGCTATGGGGTGAAATAAAGTCGTCTTGATTTGTGTTCTTGATTCTTTATTGGTTTCGTGAGTTTTCATTCTTATAGAGATCGAATCATCAAAATTTTTTGCGTTTTGTGGTGTTTAGATAGTTCATAAATCGTCTACATAGCCGTGGTAGAGATTTGTGATACTTGGATTGGTCAAAAACGCAAAATTTTTGGGTGTTTGGCTTCATTTTTGGCTTAAAGTCTCGAAAATTAACAAGTACATCCGTGTTCCACAATTTTAGGAAGAAATCGCAATATCTGATTCGTATTGCGAAATTGTCTCTTTGATTCGTATTGCGAAATTGTGTCTCTGATTCGTATTACGGAATTGTCTCTCTGATTCGTATTGCGAAATTGTATTTCTGATTCATATTGCGACATTTGGCACAATTGCGAAATTGAATCCTTTTTTAGCACAATTGCGAAATTGAATCAATCTCTGACATTGCGACATTGAATTTTTTTTGCAAATTGCGAAATTGAATCAATTTTTTTGCAAGTTGCGAAATTGAATCCTTTTAGCACATTGAGGAATTGTGTTACTTTGCTTTGGACATTGGGGACTTGTTACTTATTTGTATTGGACTTAGGCATTATTTGTTTAAAGATTTCTCACGTTACTAATACAATTGTCACAACTTTATTTCATCGAACGATCAAAAGATAATCTTTCTTTTTCAAGGGATCACAAAATGAATTCACATTCATATATGCCAACTATGACATCACTTACCGATATATCGATCATTTCGGGTACCGATACTCGCCCACCTTTGCTCATCAAAGATTTGTTTGAAGCATGGCAAGGTCGCATGAGAACGTACATCATGGGCAAACCTAGTGGTCGACTTATGCTTCAATCAATTGATAAAGGACCATTGGATTGGGGAGAGATTACCGTAAACAATGTGACAAGGGCAAGGGAGTATCATGAGTTAACCGACGCCAACAAAATCATTGCAGATGCCGATGAAAGGGCTGTTCAGACTATTCTTCAAGCTCTTCCACCTGACATCTTTAGAATGGTAAGTGAACATACAGTAGCAAAGAATCTTTGGGATCGACTTGCGGTTTTGCTACAAGGGACATCTCTCACTAAGCAAGAACGAGAGTGTCAACTGTATAATTTGTTTAATAGGTTCACATACCTTCCAGGGGAGACACTTCGTGATTTTACTGGCGTTTTACCACTTTGATGAATGACATGAATGTCTATAATCTACGGATTGAACAGTTTCAATTAAACACCAAGTTTTTGAACACACTACCCCCTGAATGGAGTCAATATGTGACTGATGTCAAGATGATTCGTGATTTACACAAGTCCAATTTAGATCAACTCTATGCTTTCTTACAACAACATGAGAAGCATGTGATCCAAAACCGAATTTCTCAAGGACCTTATCATGAACCAATGGCATTATTGGCAAACCATCCTACACTGTCATACCACAACTCTCAGCTTGCTTTAGGACATAAATCTTCATATCAACCTGTGTATCAAACACCAAGCTTCCCACAGTACTCGATTCTGCCACCACCGCCTACATCTTATCACCAACCAGCAACATCATCATCACAAGGAGATTCACACCCATTACCTTATGCTTTACACCAGTATTCACCGTATCAACCTCCCACCAACCCTGCTAGTACCTATCCACGACTTGAGGCTTCTCAACCTCATTACTCACAACAAGTCAGTGCTCCAACCAATCAGTTTGTTGCTCAACCAGCACCAGCATTCTACTGTGAAGATGACATCCCTGTCCCTGAATTTAGACAAGGAGATAGCCCCACTGATATCCTTGCTCAGATGTCTGCTTATTTAAGTCAAACATTGAATAAACGAGGTTATAAAGGTCCAACAACAACTAAGAATCAGTTAAGGAACTCGTCTAACTCTCGACAACAGGCAACAATTCAGGACGGAAGAGTCATGGTGCAACCACTTCAAGGGAGATCTAATTCGTCTACTGCTGGTGCACGTTCATCCACTACTACTGCTACAAGAGCAAACAACACTGGTAAAATGAAGGTGGTTATTTTCTACAACTATAAAGGGGAAGGGCACATGGCCCGAGAGTGCAAGCAGCCTAAGAGGAAAAGGGACGACACATGGTTTAAGGAGAAGTTTTACCTGGTGAATGCTCAAGCCCAAGGTCGTGAGCTTGATGAAAAAGAATTGGCATTCCTTGTAGATCCGGGAGTAGCGGAAACTGATGGTCTCACAACAGTCATCACCAACAATGCTGCATATCAATGTGATGATTTGGATGCATATGAATCTGATTGTGATGATCTTAACACCGCCAAAGCAGCTCTCATGGCAAACCTTTCACTATATAGAGCTCATACCATTTCTGAGGTACCACATACTGCTACAGATACTAGTATTGTACCTTATCAAGTTGAGCAAATGTCTGAGTATTCGGAACAGCCTCCGGTGGTTAGTAACTCAATCGACGAGACAAACAATGATAGCAATATCAGTGAAAGTCCTCAGACTTTGAGTGAACCACAATCGGGAGCTATTACGACTACCAATCCGTCTGCTCAACCTGATTTGGTTATGGTCCCTGCATCTTTGCTTAGCCAAATGAATAATGCGGTCCTTGAAACCCTTAATGCTAATCAGACTTTATCTGCCGAGCTTGCTTTGCATAAGGACAAGGTTAAAACCTTGGAAATGACTCCTGTGTCCACTACCTTAATCAATCCTGAATTTGATAGGTTTAGGAAAGTTCAAATGGACAATCTGCTAGAAATTGAAAGTTTAAGAGCAAATCTTTCAAATGAGCTTAAAGAAAAAGAGTCAGTCGTTACTAATTTTCAACAACTTCAAACGGATTTTGAAATTATTGAGTCCAAACAGCTTGAAATGGAAATTAAGACGTCTGAAAGAATAAAAGAAACGGAAATTAAGCTTTTAAAACAATATGCTGCTTCACATCTAGTACACTTGTTTCATGCATCATTTAAAGAGTTTAACTTATCGCGTCTCATAGACTTACTACCTAACCCGGGTTATGCAAAGCAAGCACTTAACCACAACCCACGACTTTATGATGCAACAAAGTTAGGATTAGTATTAGATCCGATTATGTTCTCTAATGATTCTGAGAGTATGACACCATATGATGAAAAGCGGTTAAAATTACTTTCTACATATCCTGAATATGATTATGCTCAAATGAATGCAAAAAATGCCACAATAGATCTTAGAATTCGTTTTAATATGCAAAAGAGAACTCTCCAAACATCCACTTTCATGCCTACTAGAGAATGCCTTAGTATAATTCCTACACTCGTTAACTCGGACAAAACAAAGGAAATTCCTAAGAATCTTCCACCGGTTAGTACGGTAAAGCTCAGCTTGGAAGAGATTGGGCAATACCTTACTGAGTTTGACAAGGTCATTTTGGAATGTACGACTTCAACGGCTCAAACCGCTGGAGAATGGGCGTTCGAACACATGAAAACGGTGTTTGAGAAAGAGATCGTTCCGTTTGTGGACCATATTAAACAAGGAGTCTATGATCTAGCGTGTAATTTAAGTTTTGAAATTGGGGAAGTTCAAAAAGTTTTCAATAAAATGGATGATGCTTATGAACAACACTTAATTGAAAAGGAAAAGATTTTATTAGAATATGACCGTTTTTTAGAACATATGGTGTCTCTCGAAGTGATGAAAGTTGTTACTATTAAATATACTCATGAAATTTCATCTACTGTGAATATTTGTGATGATGTGCATGAATCTGTGAATACTGTTGAACATGTGAATACTGTAAATAATCATTCTTGTCATGAATCCAACGCTGAATTTTTAAAGCTTCAAGATTCGTATTATACACTCTCAAAAAGTTTTAATGAGCTTCAACAACATTCTATATCTCTTGAAATTGAGAATCAATCTAAAAATGAAACTCTTTCAAAACTAAATGATGGTGGAAACTCTGTTGAGACAAATGACAAGATGATTCAGATGGTTCAGAATTTAGAAGAAGAGATGATGAGAATTAAGAGAGAATTACTAGAAACAAAAACGGAACTAGAGGCTGCAGAGACTAAAAATCATGTCCTAGAAAATAGAATTAATTCTATACTAGGAGAGCGTGAACAAGTAAGGCAGGGTGACTCACAAAATTCTGGTTCAATAGAACAATGCCTCGCTTTTAATGCGACAGAACAAAAGTCATTAATTGACAAACTGAACAGGAAATGTGAGGAATCCTCTGACCTAAAAATTCAACTCATAGACAAAAACATGGTTATAGCAGAATTAAAGGAGACACTTCAACTCAAAGGACGAGAAAGTGTTGATAATTCAGCTACTGTCTCTGCCTCGACCTCTAGTGCTCCCAAACCCAACCCACGTGTGCTATTTCGGGATCCAAAATTTAGGAAAAGTCCCACTAAGTTTGCCACATATATGAAAAATGCTTTAGAACATGCTGATCTAGCTAGAGAGATTATTGATGAAATGCGTGAATGTGATCCCACAAGTCATAACGTATATGAGATTTTATTATATGTGGATCGCGTTCAGGACTGTTTAGCATATATAGAGTACATTGGACAACCAATATCTGTACCATCTAAACAACAACCCACCATTGCCATTACTCCATTCAATAAGAATCCAGGAGCTAAGCCCGTTTTAAACACACCCATCAAGGCTAAGTCAAAATCTGTAACTAATGTTCCCTTGGCTTCTACAGGAGTAACTGTGTCCACTAAGGCTAAAGGATCTCAAGACAAGAACGATAGGATCAAGCCTTCCACTAATAGGACTGAGAAGAAGAAAGTAGAAGTGCACCCTAGGAGTGTTATTTCAGTTTTAAATAAAAAGAATCATGTAGCTAAGACAAAAGGTTCTCTTTATGAGTGGAAACCTAAGCAAAATGTGAATTCTAATGCGAAATGTTGGAATTGTAATGAATGCATGTTTTCTCAGCGTCATGATTTATGCCTTGTTGATCACGTGAATGAAATGTATGCTATTAAGAACAATCTTGAATGGATTCCAACAGGAAAGAAATTCACCCAAGTTGGGTGGCAATGGAAACCCACTGGTAGGACCTTTACTGCTAATGGAACTAAGTGCCCTTTAACTAGGATCACGTCCACGGAAGTTAGGTCTAAGCGCCCTTTAAATAGGAACACTAGCACTAAGAAATGGAAAAAGCGCCCTTTAACTAGGTCTGCCCCCACTATTGTGCCTACCAGTGGTAATGTCCCCAGTCAACAAGTACCTCAGAATACTAGACAACTAGAATCTAAGCCAACCACTAGTAAGAAAATCTGGAAGCCTAAAGTTTCGACTGATAGAAAATCTAAGATAATTATATCTGTCCTGCTAACTCAGAAGAACAATTAGAATCCGATACATCGTCTGTGTTTGGTAATATTTTCAGGTCGTCCAAATTATTCTTTGGTATTTGGACTCGGGGTGCTCCAAACATATGACTAGAGACCGCTCGATGCTCAGAAATTTCGTCAGCAAGTTTCTAGGAACGGTTAAATTCGGCAACGACCATATTGCAAAGATTATGGGTTATGGTGAATACCAAATTGGGAATGTTATGATTTCAAGGGTTTATTATGTGGAGGGACTTGGTCACAATCTATTCTCCGTAGGACAATTTTGCGATTCAAACCTTGAAGTGGCCTTTCGACAACATACTTGCTTCATTCGCGATCTTGCAGGAAATGATTTGTTAAAGGGTTCTCGAGGGGATAATCTCTATACTTTGTCTATTCAAAACATGATGGCCGCCTCTCTTGTTTGCCTACTCTCCAAAGCATCTAAGACCAAGTCATGGTTGTGGCATCGACGGTTATCTCATCTTAACTTTGATGCTATTAACCATTTGGCTAGAAACGAACTTGTTCGTGGTCTTCCAAAACTTAAGTTCGACAAGGATCACTTATGTTCCGCGTGTTCATTGGGGAAAAGCACCAAGAAATCTTACAAACCTAAAGCAGAAGACACCAACCAAGAACCACTGTAACTTTTGCACATGGATCTTTGCGGGCCAATGCGTACGGCTAGTGTGAGTGGTAGAAAATACATCCTCGTCATAGTGGATGATTTCTCAAGGTTTACATGGGTAAAATTTTTAGCATCCAAGGATCAGGCACCAGAGTATATCATTACTTTCTTAAAGATGATCCAAGTACGTCGTAATGCTACTGTTCGCCGCATTCGGACTGATAACGACACTGAGTTCGTTAATCAGACTCTTCGAAATTATTATGAAAAGGTTGGTATTTCTCATGAAACATCTGTGGCTCGTACTCCACAACAAAATGGTGTCGTTGAAAGACGTAACCGTACACTTATGGAAGCTGCTCGAACTATGTTGATTTATGCGAATGCTCCTTTATTCTTATGGGCTGAAGCAGTGGCAACCGCATGTTATACCCAAAACTGCTCCATCATTCGCAAACATCATGGTAAAACTCCATATGAGCTACTTCATGGACACAAACCCGATATTTCATATCTTCATGTGTTTGGTGCACTTTGCTATCCAAATACAAATAGTGAGAATCTGGGAAAACTTCAACCGAAGGCTGATATTGGAATTTTCATTGGTTACTCGCCTGCAAAGAAAGCTTACCGAATTTATAACCGTCGTCTTGGCAAGATAGTAGAAACTTTGGATGTCGATTTTGATGAGCTGACAGCGATGGCTTCTGAGCAACACAGCTCTGAACCCGCATTACACGAGATGGGAACCGGTACAATCAGTTCCGGATTAATTCCCAAAAATCCTACTTCTCCATCATTTATACCACCAACAAGGTCCGAGTGGGATAAGCTATTTCAACCTATGTTTGATGAATTCTTTGATCCACCGAGTAATGCTTCTCCAGCACCTGTAGCAATAGCTCCGATTCCCGAAGTTATTGCTCAAGATAATGGAAATCTATCCGAGGCATTTACTGTTACTCTTGAACCAGATGTCCCATGCCCCACCAATTCACAAACAACACCTGAATCTTCACCCCCACTCGTTCCTAATGATGTTGAAGAGGATCTATATGATCACGATTTGGAATATGCTCACTTACAAGAGCTTCCCTTCTTTGGTTCACATATACCTAAAGACCCTACCAGTGCGTCTACCTCAGAGGAAGCTCCTGCAATCGTTCACTCCTGACCACCACGGATTGAAACTCACAATACTAAATGGACAAAGGATCACCCAATCCGCAATATTATTGGTGACATCGATCGACCAGTCTTAACACGACATCAACTCCAAGAACATGCATTATATTGCTATTTTGATGCATTTCTTTCAGACACTGAACCTAAAAACTGGCAACAAGCCATGACCAAATCATCATGGATTGAAGCCATGCAAGAGGAACTTAATGAATTCCAACGTCTTGAAGTATGGGAATTAGTTCCGTTACCCAGCAACGTTGAAATCTTGACATTGTTGTGGGTATACAAGGTTAAGCTCGATGAGTTAGGTAGTGTGCTGAAAAACAAAGCTAGATTCGTTGCTAGAGGTTACAAACAAGCTTTGGGTATTGATTTTGAAGAATCCTTTCCTCCTGTTGCACGATTGGAGGCAATTAGACTATTCCTTGCTTATGCTGCTCACATGAATATGATCGTCTACCAAATGGATGTTAAGACGGCATTTCTCAATGGTGAATTAAGGGAAGATGTCTATGTAAGCCAACCGAATGGATTCGTCAATTCAGAGTATCCTAATCACGTGTACAAGCTCAAAAAGGCTCTTTACGGGTTGAAACAAGCTCCACGCGCGTGGTACGATCTCTTATCGTTGTATCTCATCTCCAAAGGCTTCTCCAAAGGCAAAGTGGACCCAACATTATTCATTCTCAAGGAGGACAACGACATGATACTGGTACAAATTTATGTTGATGATATAATATTTGCTGCTACTAATCAACGTTTGTCTGACCGTTTTGAGAAAATTATGTCCACACGCTTTAAGATGTCGATGATGGGAAAAATTTCATTTTTCTTAGGGTTGCAAATTTCTTAGAATCCCAGAGGCATCTTTATTAATCAATCCAAATTTGCTCTTGAATCATTAAAGAAATATCATTTTGAAAACTGTGACCCCGTGGATACTCCAATGGTGGAGAGATCCAAGTTAGATGAAGATAAGGAAGGGATAGCTGTCGATCCTAAACTTTACCGTGGAATGATCGGCACCCTTCTCTATCTGACTGCTAGCAGGCCTGATTTGCAATTTGCTATAGGCATGTGTGCCCGGTATCAGGCTCGGCCTACCGAAAAGCACTTACATGTTGTGAAAAGGATCTTTCGGTATCTAAAAGGAACACTTCATCGTGGTCTGTGGTATCCGAAGGATTCCTCTATTGCACTAATTTCATATGCAGATGCGGATTATGCCGGGTGTCAAGATACCAGACGTAGCACTTCTGGCAGTGTGAAACTTCTTGGAGATAGACTTGTTAGTTGGGCATCAAAAAGGCAGAAAAGCGCTGCGATATCAAGTACGGAGGCTGAATACATTGATATGTCCGGTTGTTGTGCTCAAGTTCTTTGGATGAGATCACAATTGACTGACTACGGTCTTGGATTCAACAAAATCCCGATGTACTGTGATAACAAAAGTGCAATCGCTCTGTGCTGCAACTACGTTCAACATTCTCGAGCAAAGCACATTGACATCCGCTACCACTTCATCAAGGAGCAAGTGGAAAATGGAGTGATTGAACTGTACTTCGTCAACACTGGGTATCAGCTGGCAGATATATTCACAAAGGCCTTAGATCGAGGACGTATCGAGTTTTTGATCGAAAAGCTAGGCATGAAATCGTTCTCACCAGCGACACTTAAAGAGTTGGCAGAAGAATCTGACGAATAGTAGTGGTAAACTATTCTCGAGTATCCGTTGATCGTGATCTTGTATATTATCGTATATATTTAAACCAACAAAAGAAAAATACAAAAATATAAAACATAGCAAAACCACAAAAAATATAAAACATAGAAAATCCATAAAAAATATAAAATCAAGAAAATCCAAAAATATCTTTTGTTTCCAAATCGGGCATGTCTTTTAGAACGGTAATATTTACGGCTTTAGAAATGTCGATTAATATTGACACGGCGCCATAAATAGAGTCTGTATAAAAGTTGTACAAGTTTTAAAACATGCCCATTATGGCTTGTAGTTATTTCAGACTGCAACCCGTTTTTCGCATTAAAGTCACGTATTTCTTTTGAAAATGTTGGCTCACAACGGGAATTAATTTTCTTGGGCAAGGTTTACTTTAAAACCTTGTAAGGGATCAAGTTTACTTTATAACTTGGTCTTACACAAATTAGTGTACGTGTCAGTGCACTTATTTTGTCAAAATAAGAGAAATCTTATTGCCACCAGAATCGTTTCACAAACATAAAACCATCAATTTTTTTTTCAAGGGTAGTTACTTCCTTAAACATCGACTCCAGCTCTTTAGATAGAAACCGGGTCTGTGTTTAAGGGGGAGCAACCTTTTAATCATTCTCAAAAGAAAATCGGTCTTCGAAAGGTTTCAACGAAAATTAAACGGTTATTTTTTAATGCTTTGTGATATAAGTGATATTCGGACATATTGATTGTGTGACGGGTATGCCTCAATTGTTTGTTATGAACGAGTAGTTAACGATCGTTAAGGTTAGTGTGGTTAAGGTCAACCTTAAAGAAAAAGGAAGAAATAGTTAACGATTGTTAGAGGATAGTTAGTTAGTGTGTTGTATTTTAATTTTCAGAACAAAAAGAAAATAAATAGAAAATGAAGGGGGGTATTTGGCAATTAGTCAAAATACTTTGACTGAGTCAAAGTTTTTTCCTCTGCCTCTCTTTCGTTCCACACAAACGCACACACATAACAAACCCTCAAATCGCCATTGTTGATTAATTACCCTTCACGATTCATTCTGCTAAGACATGTATTAGATCAATGCTTATTTAAGACTTGTTTCTTATATATATCTCGATATTTACTCCATTAGTAAACCCCGATTACCAACTGTTGCTGATTAGGGTCAGTTTAATTTTGGGTTTAGTATAAGCTGTTATAAGATGATGGGTTATGATCTCATAGGGCTTAGATTCATAGGTTTTGCTAAAGAAAAGCTTATGATTGCATTTAAATGGTCTGAAAAACGGTTATAGACGAAAACCCAGATCTCTTTTTGGTCAACCCGCCATAGTTGCGGAATTATGCCCTCTCCTAGTTGCGATATCAGGAAACCCAGATGTTTCTTGTTATCTCCGCCAATTGCGGAATCTTACCTGTCTGCAAGTTGCGAAATCATTCAACCCAAATGATTTTCATTGGTAAATCCGCCAGTTGAGGAATTAGGCATAGATAATTAATTGCGAAATCTTGACCTGTCAAAGTTGCGGAATCTTGTGTTTATTGCTTAATTGGGAAATCTTGACCTGTCCAAAGTTGCGGAATCTTGTGTTATTGCTTAATTGCGAAATCTTGACCATACCACAAGTTGCGGAATCTTGTTTGGTTTGCCTAGTTGTGAAATCTTGACCTGTAACCAGTTGCGAAATCATGTCCTGTCATAAGTTGCGAAATCATATATCTCGCTAAGTTGCGAAATCATGTCTCTCGCTAAGTTGCGAAATCATGTATCTCGCTAAGTTGCGAAATCATGTATATCACTAAGATGCGAAATCATGTCCCTCTAAAAGTTGCGGAATCTAATTGGGTGATAAGTTGCAAAATTCTTGCTTAAGTTACGAATTCTCACAGTTCCTTAGAGTTGCGAAATCTTGGATGTGTCAAGTTGCGAAATCATGCATTTCGCTAAGTTGCGAAATCATGACACTCGTCAAGTTGCGAAATCATGACCCTCGCTAAGTTGCGAAATCACAAACAATAGGAAAGTTGCGGATTCTTGACCATTTTTTGAAATGTTGCAAAATCGTGACCACTTTAAAATTTTGTGTCATCTTGACCATTTTTGCAAAGTTGCGGAATTATACGCATTAATTGGTTGTGGACTTTTGGCCCTTAATATTAATTGCGAAATCTTGACTTTGTGACGACTTGCATAATTGCGGAATTCTATGAATTGCTTAATTGCGGATTTATATGAATTGCTTAGTTACGGAATCTTCTCCCTTAGGAATTGGCGGAATCATGTATATGTGCTAGTGTCGCAAAATTATGTTTTTCTTGTGATTATAACCAATGTTTTTCATACTTAGTCTATAATTGCAAAATTACATGATTAACAAGGATGGGGAATCATTTGCTTGTTGTGTTTGCGAATTCATGTGATATATTTGATACGCTATGGATTTCTATGGTTAATGAGATGTATATGTTTGTATATTTCAAATTGTGTCTATGAACAGGAATTATGTCGATTTCCAAAGAACAACAAAGAGCACTTGATGAAGCACTTGTTCCAAAAGGTGAACGATTTCCATTCGCAGAGAACAATTTCCGACTAAGGGAAGATTTTGATCCACCTAAGCCAGCATTCAAATTAGCAACGGATCTCCTTGACAATTCACCAATCAGCAAAATTATTAGGGTCACAAAGTCAGTACCAAAAATATACATGCATGAATTCTGGAGATCAGCGACTTCTACTTCAGTCAATACGATTGATCTCACCCTAGATCGTCAACGAATGACACTTAGTCTTGATCTCTTTCGGACTATATTGGGCTTTCCTCCTCCTGCTAGTGGCACTGAATATGCTACCCCTCCGACTAAGGAACAACTGATCGAGATGATAATAAATCTTGGGTATGATGGTGAATTATCCAACCTATCTTCATTTCATACAACACACATTAGACAACCTTGGAAAGCAATTATTAGCATCATCACTCAATGTTTTTCTGCAAAGTCAAGGGGAGCAGACACTTTTAGACCTCCTCAAGCTTCTATCCTCTGGGGGATTGTCAATGGACAGCCAATTGACTATGGTGGTCTTCTATGGGAAGAATTTTACTTTCAAGGTTTCAAAAACAATAGAAGAAAGTCTAATCATCTGATCTTTCCAAGATTCACAAAGTTGATTATAGATCATTTCATGAAGGCAAATCCCTCAACTATTAGTCGACGTAGAAATTTTTCTTACCACACTGCCGATCATGATTACATCTTGGATTCCATGAAGCAAGAATCAGTAGGTAAATATAAGAAGGTTCCCGCTCTTATTCCAGGATGCATGTTGAATGAAGGTGTTAAGGACAGTGATGCATATCGTGAAGTCTTGACAGAAATTGAAATCCAGAGGAAACGAGTTGCATCTGGAGATTTCTCGGACTTACCCAAAGGCAAAAGGAAGAAGAGATCATCTAAACAGATTGAGTCAAAGTCACCTGCAAAGAAAGCGAAGAAAGATAAAGGTAAAGAAGCACTTGTTGAGGATGAACCTACTCCAAAAAATATTTCTCAAGCCAAACAACTGCGACTCCTCCTTAGGAAAAGCAAAAAGGAGTCCCTTGCGAAATCCAAGGGTTCCGGTTCCAAACCAGCAGACGACTTAGACGAATTTGGTGAACCTGATGACGACATCCACCTTCTTGATAAAGCTACTACAACTGAGGAAGAACAAACCCAAGGAATCACAAACCTTGAAACTTATGAAGACCCTAATGATGAACACTATGAACTGTTCAGCTTTGAAACCAGTGAGCATACTGAGGGGAGTTGTGGCAGTGACAATACAGACATAGCAACATTATACCATGATGCCAATATCACTACATCATTACCGGAACCAACTTGCACTATGATCAACGATGACGCTCATGCAACTCTCATACCAAGTACTCAACTCCAAAGTAAGTCTACTTCTGGTTCTGATGATGTCATGAAATATCTTAATTTCGAAGGGGAGGGCGTCGAAGTCTCAAATAATGATCCATCGAAAAATGAAAATATGGTGGACGTTCCCTGTTGATGCAAAAGTTGGTTGATCCTTGCTAGACCCGAATTAGGCTTCATTCGGGTTGGCTAGGCTCCGGCTCCTGCACCAAGTGAATCGTCTGGTTGGGATCCTGCACACTAAACAACACGCGTTAAGCTTACCGTGGGAAGGTTTCCCACGATTAGACTCCGGCGTGAGAGTAAGTAATCGGTTTGGGGTTATATGAGTTTAGAGTGAGTCGTCATACCTCTTGTGGAACCCTTGGGGGTTCCTTTTATAGGCAGTGAAACCCCAGTGGGCTTTCACTGATCCTTCGGCCCCAAGGAAGAGATAAGCACCAGAATTAGAATGATTGTTATCTTCTAATTCTGGTAATGAATATCTCTTCGTATTGGGATTAAGATATACCTAGACAGAATATTATTCTGTCTGATCTTATGTCGGCCGCCTTGGGCCGTGGGCCGCACACATGTGCGGGCACTGTTCACTCAAGCCCATAAGCCTGAATGACATTTATCCACCCATCTGTGATGGGCCAGATACAGGTAGTACCCGAGAGCCGGGCTCATGACCCGGTTGGGGACTATACGTCATCATGTCCCCCCAGTCTAGTTGTTACAGCCGTAGGCGTAACCTCTAGACTATCAAGCTGCTCTCCGGTCATATCAAGAAAGGTCTAGGAAATGACACTGGAAAATTTGTTCCGGCCGCACGTGGCAACCGGTCGTAGGAGTATACTTTAATGAATACTACCTCAGCCGCACGCAATGGCCGAGACAAATTAAATGCAACATTTAATACGGTCTTACGTAAGAGCCGCATAACCCGACAAGAATCCAGTCGCATTAATGATATTCAACAATCCAGTCGCATGTCTGCAAAAAGTGCATGATTACTGATCACCCTCGAGCCACGCGAAACTGTTTAAGAAGTGACCCGTGGGTCCCCTACTGACGTTACAGAAATGTCAGAAACCCTATCCATTGGATAGGGAATGTGACTGACACGTGTCAAAGATCCATGGCACCTCGGAAATCGAGGCCACCCTATATAAGAGTGAGTATGCGTGTATGTTACACACACAACTCACTCATTCTTCCGCCATTGTTAACTTCAAGCTTTTTCCTTCAAAACTTTTGCCTTCTTTTCCACGGATATCCGTCACCGCAGGTTAGATTACCACGCCTTTAAAAACCTTTTCATAAATTATGGTCAAAGATAACCCCCTCATCACGGACGTCCTGAATGTGATGTCGGGGGAGAAATACCTCGACTTCCTGTCGAAGTATTATGTGCCCGAAAGCGTACACCCCACCTTTCCGGGTGATGGTGAAGCTATTACGGACGCACCGGCGGGGAAAATAGGCATATACACACGCCTGTTTGACTCAGCCAACTACCGTATTCCGTTGTCTAAGTTCTTAGTAGACCTTCTTTTGTACTATGACTTTCATATCATCCAGCTCCACTGTATAGGGGCGTGTAAAATCAACCAGTTTGAGATTACCTGCCATACCTGTAGGGTAACCCCCACCGTGAACCTTTTTAGGGCTTTCTACTTTCCCCAGTTAGTGAACGGGTGGTTGTCGTTCAAGAAACGACCCGGCAATGCCCCGATGACATATAGGAAACCCCTTGACTCCCTGAAGAATTGGTACGACCATTACTTCTTTGTAGATGAGAAAGTATTCCCCACCCCCTTCGTACTTAAAACCAAGGCCCCAAAAGACTATCCGCCCAAATCCAAAGATTATAGTAGCCGGGACCTGAAAATACTAGATACCCATCGCACGGAATTTCATAGAGGGTTGCCGGAGAACTTTCTGTGCTTGGTAGGGATAAGCCGCCGTTACTTTGGGAGGGATGACTTATATCCGTGCTTCTTAACGGAACAGGGCGAGGGTAGGTCATATATATCTTGTAAATTTGATCTATCACATGTGTAAAATGTTACTAACCCATATACTTTTACAATCATTTGCAGAGATGAACCTCCACGGATTAATTCGTCAAGGCGACCCCATGAAGGTGAGGGAAGGATTCTGGCCATTAAAGCCGAATGAGCTCCCCTTGCTAGAAGCTTTAGCCGACCGTACGATTCCGCTGGAGGAGACAACCGAACCCAGGTCGGACGAAGAAGAGCCTGTTATCGAGAAGTCCCCATTGGACTTTCATAACGAAGATGGCGACGACCCCTTGCTGGAGGGAGGCACCATCAACCAGGAGGAGGAGCGCGATCCGAATGAAGACACCACGCAAGCTTCCGGATCCACCACACTTACTTCAAAAAAAAGAAAAACAACCAGGCGTGTGGCGAAAAAGACTGGGGAAGATGCCGGAGTTGCGAATGCTCCTCCCAAGAAGTTGCGGAAAGACCATCCTCAGTATCAAGAAGAAGGCAGCACCATGACTGGTCAAGCTGACCCTACCCCGATCATGGAAGGGCCAGTTCTGCGAGTCGCCCCTGTGAGCGCCGTAGCTCCTATCGGCCCAGACCCTGCTATTGGCACCTCGTAAGTACCCCTCACGATTATGACTTGTATCTTCGTATGATATATGTAGACTAAAAATTTTTCCCCCCTCTCTTTTTTTTTTTAATGACAGGGTGAATCCGGCGGTCGCAGCTCAAGGAGAAGAGGTGGGGAGAAATCCATCCCCTACGGCTACTAACAATCCCCCTTCACCCATCACCACCCGTGCCAAGGAACCGTGCCCCGAGGGGCCAGAAGAGAGCTTGCGTCTAGCATGGAACCTATCAAGCTTGACACGGCTGGAGGCCGAATCAGAGTGTTCGGAATTCATCGAACACATCACCCCGCCGGCCCTCGCCCAGGATTTAGATGAACTAGACCATGAGGCCCTGATTGAACAGTTTGATGTGTCATCCGCACATCAGGTAACGGTGGGCGCCGCGCTGAGACGCCGACTGATCAAGGCCCTCACCAATGTGAGCCGTGCCGACAAAAGGATAGCCCGCCGGGAGGCATTGGTCGTAAAGAACGAGAAGACCATCACATCCTTGCAAGCGGCGTTATTGACTGCTGAGGCAACGGTGAAGGAGCAGGCGCTTCATGCCGAGACAAGAGAGAAGCGTATCGCTGAGTTGGAGGCCCTCGTAGCCGCATCAAACGAGAAGGTAAACTTTCAAACATGTTGTTCATATATTCCTACTCCTTGTGTGTATGTAGCCCAAAGATATATATTCGTGTACCAACTCCAAATTTCATACGCAGGTGTCTGCGGCTGAGGCTGCTACTAAGGCGGTGACCGTGCAATCATTCAGCATTGCTCAGGAGCGCGACGCGCTGAAGGAGGAATTGAAGCAGGCTCAAAACGACCTTGAAAATCAAGTTGTCGCTGCTGATGAAGAGTTGAGCAAGGTGGTCGTCAGCTGTGCGGAGAGAGTATGCCCCCCCTACTGACCGCGACAGCCGGTCGTAGGTGGATTATCGGGCAAGGACTGCGGCTTGCCGTAAGCGGGCCCTTAACGCTCCACATCTATTGCAGGCCTTTGCTGGGGTTGTATCTGACGGGATCGACCGTGGTAGGCATGAAGGAATGGTCCAAGCTGCGGAGATGATCACAAAAGGTGAGGATATCACCCAGCATCCGTATCACAATCCCTCTGCGGCGGGCAAGATGACTGCGTCCATGGATGCCTTGGCAGACCTTTAACACCCCCTTATTGACGAGCTTGAAGCCATGAAAGATGCTCCCAATGAAGCAATAATGTCCCGGCTGAGTGCTGATCCACTTCCCTTGACGCTGGCTACCTATGATTTCGTATCCAAAACCATGTCAGGTGAGAAGCCGCTTGGTGAAGCCTTAGACGCTCTTGCAGTCAAAGTTCAGGACGGGAAAGATGCTCGCGGGGAGGCCCTTCGTGCTTTAATTGAGGAAGGGAAGAAGGATCTAGAAGAATTCCTTCCCCCCTTGTAACTGATATGTTGTAAACATTTGTGACTATATTCGTCCGTGTATGTACACGGCTAAGACATATATGTAATAACTTGTCCTTTTATTTTATAAATCCGTGACAACCACGGTCATTTTGTTTATTGTTAATTTTGAAACTTGTGTATTTCATTATATTCTAATGCCGCGTGACGTATCACGTCTTACACATAAAAAAAAAAAATACATACAAGTCTATGATTTACCAGACATGCGACGTGCGTCTTTACTATGTAGAGTATCGTGTGCATACGGTACACAAAAAACTTACCCCAACGTCTTGTGAGTAAGGTGTCTAGTAAGGATACATGATCCGTGCGGCTGGGGTTGCATCCCTCTTACGCGGCAAGTTGAATTAGTAGGTTCACTTAATCCTCTTACCCCACCTGGGGGCGTATAGTACATGTACGGTAATTTGAGAGAATGCATACGAATGAAACATGGCATATTATAATACAAGTAAAATTCATACGGCTAACAAAGAATCTAACAAAGAAAGGAAAATGATTTGCACGAAACAGGCCGTGGAGCTAGCTAGGCACCACGGCATTTTATTAGAACGTTTACACTTTTGTTTGAATAATGACGACAAGTCCTAAAAAACAAGAAGGGAAACTTAAACAAACACAAGAAAAACAAACAAAACAAATAACCCGCATGGTTCTTTATTAAGACCGCCTATAGCGAAGTACCCATGCGGAAGCCGTAGCCTTCAAAGATAGCACCTTTTGAGATTGAAGATGTTCCATGTGCGCTCTAGGTCGCGGCCATCCATGTCACGTAACTTGTACGCGCCTCGTCCCAAGGTTTCAGTAACTTCATACGGTCCTTCCCATTTAGGGCCCAGTTTTCCTGTATTCTCCACTCGACTCGCTTCGTTAGCACGATAGACGTAGTCTCCCGGTCGAAAAGAAACACCCTTGACCTTGGCGTCATAATAAGCCTTCATCTTAGCCTTGGACTTAGCCCCATTGATGGCTGCTATTTCCCTTTTCTCTTCCAACAGATCCAGGTTGATTCGCAGTTGTTCATCGTTTGTGACGGCATTAACCTCCGCCGTACGGATGGTAGGCATCCCTATTTCTGCTGGTATAACGGCTTCAGTGCCGTAAGCCAATGCAAATGGAGTATCTCCGTTGGCTGTTTTTATCATGGTTCTATGTGCCCATAGCACGTGTGACAACTCATCGACCCATTTGCCCTGTCGTTCATCCAGCCGCGCCTTGATTCCATTCCCCAAGCTCCTATTTGCTCGTTCGACAAGGCCGTTCGTTTGTGGATGCTTAACGGACGCGAAGCGCCGTTTGATGTTCAATGATGCACACCAGTCTTTGAATGGGTTGTCCGTGAACTGCTTGCCGTTGTCCGATATAATTTCTCCTGGTAGACCGAAACGGCACACGATGTGTTCCCACACAAACTTCTTGACCTGCTTACCTGTGATAGACTTGACTGCCTTGGCTTCTATCCATCGTGTGAAGTAGTCCATTGCAACAATCAAGAATTTAACCCCTCCCGCAGCTACAGGAAATGGTCCTGCAATGTCAATTCCCCACTTGTAAAATGGCCATGGGGACGTGATAGGTGTAAGCTCCTGCTGCGGGTGTCGCGGTACTGGCCTATGCACTTGGCAATCATTGCACCTGCGAATCATGTCGCGCGCGTCTCTGTGCATAGTGGGCCAATAGTATCCTGTTCGTATGGCTCGGGCTACCACGGATCGTGGGCCTGCATGCATGCCGCACAACCCTTCGTGTATGTCACTGATGACGTAAGCCGCCTGGCGTGGTCCAACACACCCCAGCCACGGCTGCAAGAAAGAGCGTTTGTAAAGGATGCCTTCTCGGAGTTCGAAATGTTGTGACTTCCTTTTAACGCGCCTTGCTGCTTTTTCCTCGTCTGGAAGGGTTTCATTAGTCAAATAGTTGATGATTGGGGTCATCCACGTAGGTCCCTCCTCCTCAACTATAGCGGCCACTTCCCCTTCCGTGATAGATTTCTCCTTGAGTATTTCCACCAAAACCTGTTTAGACAAGTGGGCGAAGCTCGTGGATGCGATCTTGCTGAGAGCGTCCGCTTTCTTGTTCTCGCCCCTTGGCACCTGCTTGATGGAAAACTTACTGAAAGTCGTGATTAACGACTTGACTTTTTCCAAATACCTGACCATGTTGTCCTCCTTAGCCACATACCCACCTAGAATATGGTTCGCGACAAGTCGTGAGTCCACGTAGGCCTCAAGGTTGCGGACTCCCATTCTAGCGGCGATTTTTAAACCCGCAATTAATGCTTCATATTCCGCTTCGTTATTGGTGGCCGTGAACTCAAAACGGAGGGTGTATGTGAATTCCATTCCTTCTGGATTTGTGAGGATGAGACCTGCCCCAGACCCGTCTGTGCATGAGGATCCGTCCGTGAATAGCACCCAAGGTTCTGCTGGGACCTCGTCTTGCTTAATGATTGGTTCTTCCTCGTCCGGCTTCTCGATCAGGAAATCTGCCAAGATCTGGCCTTTAACAGCCGTCCTTGGTCTGTAAGATATATTATGCCCTCCCAATAGGATGCTCCACTTCTCTAGCCTCCCTGCCACGTCTGGTCTAGAGATAACCTGCTTAATTGGCTGATCCGTGATCACCACAATTGGGTGCGCCTGAAAGTACCGGCGCAACCGCTTTGTAGCAAATACTAGTGCTAGCACCAATTTTTCCATGGAGGAATAATTCAACTCCGCCCCTTGTAGTGTTCTGCTTATAAAGTAGACCGGAGTTTGTATTGTATCTCTATCCGTCATCAGTACCGCGCTTATTGCGCCATGGGTAGCTGAGAGATACATAACGAGTTCCTCCTTTGGCCGGGGAGCTACTAGCATGGGGAGAGATGCGAGATGCTGCTTGAGTTGGCAAAAAGCTTCCTCAGCTTCCTTCGTCCAGCGGAAGTCTCCCTTTCTAATGCACTTCTTGAGTGTCTTGAATAGGGGTAATGACTTCTCTGCGGATTTAGATAGGAATCTATTCAGCCCGGCTAACTTCCCATTCAGGGACTGCACCTCCTTCCGTGTCTGCGGGGACGATAGTCGTATCACTACGTTCGTCTTCTCTGGACACGGCTTGATGCCGTTTGGGTCAATCAAATATCCCAGGAACATTCCTTCTGTTGCACCAAACGTACATTTCTTTGGATTTAACTTCATGTTAATCCTTCTCAGCGTGTCGAATGTCTCCTGGACATCCCGGAGAAGTGCCTCCTCCGTGTGGCTTTTTATCACCAAGTCATTAACATATACTTCCAAGTTGCGTCCTATTTGTGATTCGAAAGCTTTATCCACCAACCGTTGATACGTAGCGCCGGCGTTCTTCAATCCAAACGGCATTTTCGTATAGCAATATACGCCCTGGCTCGTGTGGAACGCCGTTTTTTCTGCATCCTCCTCCGCCATCTGGATTTGGTGATACCCTTTATATGCATCCAAGAAGCATTTGAAAGGATATCCACACAAGGACTCCACCTTCCAGTCGATTTCTGGTAATGGGTAACAGTCTTGTGGGCAGGCCTTGTTCAGATCCGTGAAATCCACACACATGCGCCAACTTCCGTCATGTTTCTTGACCATGACCGGATTAGATAACCACTCGTGGTAGTATACCTCGCGCATGATGCCTGCGTCCACTAGCTTACGCACTTCCTCCAGTATCACTTGGCTGCGCTCGGGCGCCTGGCCGCGCTTCTTTTGCTTGATGGGTTGGTACCCTTGGCGGACCTGGAGCTTATGCTCTGCTATCGCACGTGGCACACCCGTCATATGTTTTGTCTCCCATGCGAATATGTCCAGGTTTGCACTTAAATGAGAGCACATGGCCCTTTTACCGCTATCCGAGAGCGCCCCTCCTATGGATACCTCCTGTTCCGGATAGTCAGGGTGAATGGCCACCTTCCAATTGGGTGGTGGTGCCCCATCCTTGGGTGGTACAGGTGGAGCCGGTGTTGTCACGGTGTGACACTCGGATGTTGGTACGACTGTGTTGTAAATAGTAACGATTCCCCCCTCAACGGGGAATTTGATCATTCCGTGTGCCGTAGAGGGTACTGCCCGGATAGCCAAAATGCCTGGTCTGCCTATGATTCCATTATAGGGAGAGTGTGAACGTATCACCATGAAGTTCATCCACGTCGTAGTGGAATGTTCCTCATTCCCAATGGTGACCAACAAACGCAATTGCCCTATCGACCAGATAGTGTCTCCACTAAAGCCAGTAAGCGGCGACGTGGCCGGTACTAATTGGCTTCTTATTTCTGGGCATAACTGCACAAAGCAGTGTTCATACAGTACCTCTGCCGACGATCCTCCATCCACATACATGCGACGAACATTGTGTGTTCCAATGCTTATCTCAATAGTGAGAGGCGCATCAACCACATCGCTTGCTGTGATGGGAGGGAATGAGATTTCCCTGCCGCGTGAAAATTTTTGGCCAATTTTCTGTCTCGTGCGGCGCTGTCTGGATTGGATCATGTATATGGTAGAAGGCTTGTCCTTTTGGGGATCCTTCTTATCATACTTCTTGTTGTTGTCTTTTCCGTCTTTCCAATCTTTAACTAGATGCTTGAGTTTGCCTGATTTGATCAGCGACTCAATATGTTTCTTGAGCTGGATACACTCCTCCGTACCGTGTCCTTTGTCGTTATGGAACTCGCAGAAGCGACTTCCCTGCCGACGCTCCGGGGGAGTGGTCATTGGGGGAGGTCTTGGAAAGTTCGCCCCTTCAGTCAGCAAAATCTCCCGGTAGGACATCTTTAGGGGGGTGAACTTGTCGTCCGACCGTCCGCCTTTGCTTTGGCTCTTATAGTCCGAGCCCTTGTTATTGTTCTGGTTGCCTTGACCGCCCGACTGTCTCCGGGACTGGTCATTTGACCGGTACCCATTCCCTCGGGATGGGTAGGCTGCGGCAACAGCTGTCTCTCCCTCTATAAAATTTCTGACCCTTTCCATGAGGTCATCATATCTCTCTGGGCGCTTGTCGTTGAGACGCCTGATCAGTTCTCTGTCTGTTATGGCGTGCATGTAGTCAGAGATTTTCAGGAGCTCTGGCATGGTTCTTGTGCGTGTGCACTCATCATTGAAGCGCTCAGTGAAGGCTTCTGTGGACTCCCCCGGCCGTTGCTTAACGGTTGCCAATGAGACCGGATCCCTATTATACTTCTTCCTTTGAGTATAATTGTTCTCGAACGCAGTGCGTAGTTCCGTGAAACTATCAATGCTCCGTGGGGGGAGTGCCTCGAACCAGTCACGGGCGTTTCCAATCAAGGTCGAATTAAACATTTGGCACCATATAGGCATGGGCCATCGCTCAATTTTAGCCCGAGTATCGAATATTTTGAGGTGATCCACAGGATCACCGGACCCATCATAAGTCTTGATACATGCCGGCATGCGACGTTTGGTGTCCTCAGAATAGTTCCGTATGCGGAGGGTGAACGGATCTTCCCTGGGATCAGCCCATGGCCGTGTGAGCCTAGGGTCATCCCATGGTTCACACCATGGACGCGAGAGGTCCTCTGCTTCCGTATCCCGATAGTAAGGGCCACCATAATACTCCTCTGAAGGCCTACTTTTTCTAAGGATTTGGTAAATGATGGATTAGATCTATGGATTTGGTGGAAGAGATGGGGAAGATGGAGGATTAGGTGTAGAGAGAGAAAGGAGAGGGAAGGAAAGTAGAGAGAGAAAGTAATTAGATAAATGATTAAGTGTTAATGAATGACCAACCCCCTCCTAACATGCTAGGAGGGGTATATATATAGCCCACCCTACATGTGGGCTATATGGACTATATACTTACAAAGTGAATCACGAGCCTATTACATAAATGTCGTTGGAGCGACCGATCCTTCATAAATACGTAAAACGTATTTCCAACAATCTCCCCCTAAGGGAGGTCGCTCCAAGTTACAAAGTTCTAAATATTCTATAGCTCGTGATCAATGCTAATAATGATGTGACCGAGACTTTCTTTGGGAAAACACATTTCCAACAATCTCCCCCTAAGGGAGGTCACACCATTTTACAAAATCTTAAACCTAGCATCTATGCTTGAGTCTTCGATCTTGTTCTTGTGAATATGCTTGATGTGATCTTTGACTTTAGTCTTGAGCATGTTTCCTTGCCTTGACCTTGTGCATGCATCACTTGTGAAATTTGCCTCTTCGTGACTTCATGTTCCACATACTTATACCTTTAAATTCTTGAAAGCTTCAGAGTTTGATACAGCGGAAGACTTGACCTTCAGACTTTCTTGAATTTGTTGAAGTACTAATTGTATGTAGTATAAGCATGTGGTAACGACTTCTTCTGGATTGTACACCGCAATGCCACCTTTTTGTTATGCTGCATAAGACAGTTAGCAACAAAACATATACACGGATGAAATGGCCTTGAACATTTCATTCTAATTCGGTAGCATTTTACCTCCGGCCGGTGAAGACCGTTGGACGATATTAAATATCGTACTTGTGGCAGGTAGTTTCAATTAAGAACCTCCTTGACAAGATTTCGCGGGTAAACCCGTTCTCTTTACTCGACCGTCCAAAGCTGACTGCGAACGTAAAGAGTGAATCATTTGGATAATATTATCCGCATGATTTGAAGCCGTCAATTCATGTTCCTGGAACAAGTGAAGTTCAATTAAGAACCGCACCATCGTTGCTTTCCAGTTGTCACTAGCTTGATTCATAAAGAATCTTGCAAGTTACCTACCAAGTGCTGTTTGATGTTAACACTAGAAGGATTTCCACTCGTCACTGTGATCAATAAAGAGTCACTCTGAGTGTTCTGGCAAGATCATATGATAATGCGTAGAGGCCTGGAACGTGTTTAAATTCATTTAAGAATTAAACCACTGTTGCTTTCCAGTTATCACAAGTTTGATTCATAAAGAATCGCACAAGTCACCTACCATGAGCTTTTTGATATTCGCTCAAGAAGGATTTCCATCTTCATTGTAAATACTTTCGTATTACTCGGATGTTCAGGCAAGATCATGAAGATTTTGCGTAGGACTCTTAAGAACTTTCTTACTTTTCACAGTGTGTGAAGAAGCAAGTAGATATGAAAGTGTGTCCTAGTGAGATATTTGATGATCTCAAATGGCTCTAGACTCGATCGTGCATTTTGGATTTTTAGTGATCGGAGGCTGGAGAGGAGTGCCACCTTTTCAATACCAATTTATTCGGAGTGAATAAACCAGTAGATAATGTGTTGATCTCCGTGTGATTAAAACAAATACCTTTTGAGAGATATTTGAGTTAGCTGGGAAGGGTTGTGCATTGCATCACTGGGTCCATGATGTCTTTCTTCAATATCAAGAATCATTAAAAATGATCTCAATAGCATATGAATTGACCCGGTTTCTGCCTAAGGTTGTAAGGAGGGCTTCTTTCTTTACACCCTTTATCTTTACAATTCTTTTTCATTCTTCAACCCCTTCAATGCTTACCAATACGTCATAACTAGCACCTTGTTGTGATTGTTCCAGTGCTAACTTAAGTACTTGGTCGGCATTCAGCTACGATCACAATCTTTCTCCATCTTTCCTAAGGACTACTATTTCTAGCTATGGAATGTCCTTGGGAAGATTCCTCCGGTTCTAGAGAAATCATTGGACTTTAACCTATCCTACCATCCTTATGTCACCACAATCTTCATCGTCGTGAAAAGAGATGTTTTGGGTAAGTGTATGTCACCATGAAATCCATTTTGAAGTGCAAATCCATTTTGCTCCCCCTTAACATATGCTACGATATTCGAAAACATTTCGCACATGTCGGGATGAGCTAACACGTTAAGTCAAACCATTTGTGATTGATCATATCCCATATTAAATCACATTTTCTCCCCCATATTAAAAATATTAACCCAATCGATGTTTTTAATATCAATTGATTTAATAGCATTTTAAGAAAATTTGGGAAGAAAAATGCAAATCCAATTATCTTCGTGATATAAACAAGCTCCCCCTCAAATTAATGAGGGTGTACTTGAAACGTAAATTAAATACCTTTTAAACACAAGTGTAAGGTATTTAACACGTGCAAAGATCAATATATGATGAGGAATTCACAATATTAGCAATGTACGAGGTTGGACCTGAATAATGGAGAACAGCATATGAAATAAGCACATGGTTCTTGTTCACGAATGTTGGTCACCTCGTCACGTCCCCGAGAAAATTAATTCTCGTTGTTGAGTCAAAGCTTTCCGGTGAAATGCTTGACTTGATTATGAAAAGCGGGTTGCTATCTGAAATAATAGCAAACCATTTTGAGCATGTTTTAAAAGTTTGAACTTCTGCTCGAACTTTATTTACAACCCCGTGTCATTATTGAATGACATTTCTAGGTTCGTAAATATTATCGATTCCAGAAGACATGCTCGTTTTTTCAAAACATTTTTGAACACACAATTTTGAAAGATTTAGAAAAAACCTTTTGAGAAATTCTCGAAAAATTGTGTTCAAGGTTTTGAAAAACAATTACTTGAGCTTAAGATTTGGAATATCTTAGGAAGCTCAAGTCCGAGAAGTTGTAAACTTCTCGTTGTTAAGGATAAGTTTATCATCGGCGATAAAATTTCCTTTTATCTGAAGAACGAGTCCTAAGCTGACATTTACTTAGAAGTCGTGTTCATGAGCTTGAAAACTTTGACTGTTTTAACGGAAAGCTCATGACCGAGAAAGGTTAATTTCTCGTTACGAGGAAAAGTTCTCTTATTTAAAAGATCCACTTTCCTTTCTGAGCTTAAAACTTCGAATGTTTTAAGACAAGCTCATGACCGAGAAAATTGAATTTCTCGTTATGAGGATAAGTTTATCATTAATGATAAACTTTCCTTTATTTGAAGTTCGAGTTACAGTCTGACATTTAACTGTAAGTCATGTACACGAGCTTAAAACCTTTGTATGGTTTAAATGTAAGCTCGTGTCCGAGAAATTTTAATTTCTCGTTGTAAGGATAAGTTTATCATCGGCGATAAACTTTCCTTTATTTGAAGCACGGGTCATCGTCTGACATTTAACGATGAGCCATAATGCATGAGCTTAAAAAACTTGGAATGTTTTTGATATAAGCTCATGCCCGAGAAAAATGAATTTCTCGTTTTTAGGATAAGTTTATCATCGGCGATAAACTTTCCTTTCTTTGATAAGCGAGTTATAGTCTGTGATGTGACTATAAGTCCTTGTGCATGAGCTTAACCATGAATCCCCTGAGACATTTGTTTCTCTGATATCTGCTTCTTCAGTAACCAAACTCTAAGAGTGTCCTTAGTTGAACGGTACACAACGATTGGACCGCTTCGTTCTTGTGGAACATCAACTTTGGTACCTGCAATCTCATTAGGAGTTTGTATACTTTTGCATGGGTTAGAGATATCTATTTTTGAAGCACGTGGGGGTTCACAGTTGGCTTTACTTGTGTCAGAGGTGGCCTGAGGGGATGATTCACTTGTCTTAGTTGGCAAACGTTTCTTTTTATAGAAAATCTTAAGTTCAGGCTTAAGTGATGTATCATCCTTTGCAATTTCCTCCCTAGTAGTCTTCGTAGAATCAGAGACTATCCTAGTTAAAGGGCACTCGTTTCCTACAAGAGTAAAAGTTCTACCAGTGGGGCGCCAAACTTTACCAAAGGGTTTGATTTTAGCTATCCACTGGGACTTAATTCTAGCACGGGAGTTCACCTCATCAAGTAATTTCTTGACACAAGCATCATGATTTGCCGTAAAGACACATTTTCTACATGTTTTACAAGTAGCATATTTAATGTCTGAATAATTCCTAGATGATTGATCGATGCTCCTAGAAGATGGCATGCTACGGTTAGCAGTGTTGGGTAATCTAGAAGGCATCTGACTAGGTTGGACATTGCTATCTCTTGCATGTGTCTTTTGCTTAGCTTCCCCAAGACCAGATTTATGGCAAACGTCATTTGAACTAGTTCTAGACGTGGTCTTGGTGTTTTTAGGGAAACTAGAGGCAATCATATGATTTGGTCTTGCTAAAGCTGGAGTGAACACATTGGGCCTAGTTGCTGGAGTGACAGTTCTAGACATATGACCCAAATCAACTTGGGAGGCAAACCGCGGTCTCGAGGATTGTGATCGCTCGGATCCAAATGCAGTAGGTTGTCTGACAGTCGGTTGTCTGACGAACTGATTTGTAGGCGGTTTCCCCAAGATTGATGGTTTTTCAAGCTTAGTGTCCACACTAGGTCCTCTATTTTTCCTTAACTCGTTTTTTAACGCGGCTATAGCAAAGACCTTTTCCTGTACTTGGACTTTTAAATTCTCATTCTCTTTGAGCACGTTATCTTGGGATGCCAACTTAGATTCAAGCAGTTGAATTTGTTTCAAAAGATTATCCTTTTCAGCTTTAGAATCTAAAACAGTTTGATCCAATTTTCTTTCAAGAATAACGTTTGACTTTTCAAGTTTTTCAAAGTATGTTTCAAATTTGTCCGTTTTCTTAGAAAATTCAAGTTTGGCATCCTCAAGATCTTTAAATTGCCGAGCTACGATCGTTTCGAGCTCTTTAATCTTGGAATCAGAATCAGTTAACGAGGCAGTTATAAAGCATTTATCATGATGAACTATAGCATTCTGAATAATCTCTCCCCCATTATGACTTACATCGGATGAATCAGAAGTGGTATTGCTATCACTCGTTTCCATCCCATGTTTGTCATAATTAGGTTTCGAATGCTCAATATGCGGTATGTCATCAGCATATACATCATAATTAACATCACATTGTACCATGTTTGCAGGCTCTTCGTCATAAATGGGTAAGGTGTCATCAAGAGAAATCTCGTGAACATTCCCTGACGTGCCACTGGCATCATGTTGTCCTCCTGATTCTGTGCTCGTGCCATCGTTAGGCTCCAAGTTGTCAACCGTATGACCATTATCCTCTTGCATCTGCGGCATTGATTCTTGCACTCCATTAACAGACACTTGCTGAAGTTGTGATCTTTGATATATCGAAGACGAGACCGATGACATGAGTTTCAAAATCGTATCACGGAAAACTCGAAGTTCGGTATGTGTATCTTGAAGAAACGATTGGCAAATCATTGAACTTTCAGACTTGATGATATTGAACTGGAGGAAAGGCGTGAGTTGTGTCACAAGAGCCTTATAAGCAAGTGCCGATGCAGAGTGATTAAAGCTTTTATTGTTAAGTTCCTCGGCGAGTTGGGTCAAAGTGGTGAAAATTGAATCGATGAATATATGACGATCTTGTCCAAAGATTGTCACAAATTCGCTCCCTCCTTGAATCCGTGAAAGATTAACTAGATGATACTGGAGCATTTGAAATGAATCTATACCACTTTCTCGAGCTTTGTGATGCAAGTCTCCCTCTTGAAGTATCGAATTGAACGAATCCATTTAAAATCGAGGAAAGATAAAGAAAAATGATGTGGATGTTGGTGTTGTCGGGTTTTTACACTTTAATTCGGCTCAAAAGATGTTGACGGCTCAAACGATTATGAATGAAACCCGATCAAAAATCCGTATTTGCTAAGTAAAAATCCCGTCACTTTCACGCGTCAGTTTTGGCTTTACAACCGGCCACAATAACTTTTAACCCGGCAAATATTTTTCCACAATAACTTTTAACTTTGCCAAAAATTACTAAACAAAATGCTAAAAAATATAAAAGTGAAAAAAAAATAAACATATAAAAGTGATATTTTTAAGATAAAATGTGATATTTTAAAATAAAAAGTAAAAAAGGATTAATTTAACTAAAAATAAAATAAAAAAATAAATTTGATTTAGAAAATAAAATCCTAATAAAAAACGTTTTGAAAATCTGATTTAAGTTAAAAAACGTTTTAATAAGTTAAAAAACGTTTTAATAAAAACTCTAATATAGAAAGAATAAAATAAAACAAGTAAAAAAAAATCTAATAGAAGTTGTGGAATGTCGTTGTGTTGGTCTTGTTTCCTCCGCCCACAAAAACGTGTACCAGACACCAAAACACGTGTCCCACCAAGTCCTTAAATGCCCTTGGTTACTCCGTCCCCCTCTTTCACTTAGTTATATCCGCCCAAAATATCTTAACCTAAATATTTCTCTCTCCAGTTAGTAAACACCGCCTCAAAATTTATCCATTCTCAAAATTTTTGCTTTGCTATATCCGCCTCAAAATTTATCTCAACCTAAATCCATTCTCTTCCTCACACAGATAACCAAAACGCCGCCGTCTCTTTCGATTTTCTTAGGAATGATGTCTTCAAGATCTTAAATGATCTCTGGTAGGTACTCTTTTACTTTTTATGTTTATTTAATTGAGTCTGTCCTCTTCATCTGTTGAGTCTTTCTGTCGAAAAATCTAGTCTTTTTGAGTCGTGTTTGAGTTGTGACAGTTTTGGTCAAGTTTTGGTGTGTCGAGAGATTGTGAGGGGGTGTCCGAGTGAGGGAGTCTGTTTCTTGGTTGGTCGAGATTTGTGAAACTTGTGAGGGTGTCGGGGTGAGAGGGTGTAGGTGAGGAAGTGAGTGTGTCGGATGTGGGTTTCGAGGGTGGGTTAGAAAAAATGAGACGAGGGTGTCAGGGTATACGAGAGGGTGTGTTTGTGTTGATGTGGGTCTGATGAGTCGGGGTGAGTTGGTTTGAGAGGGGTGAGTTGGAGTTGAGGCCGTGACGAAAGAATCGAGGGTGGGTAAATGATTCTGGTGAGGGAGGAGGATGTCCGAGAGATGGTTTGGTCGAAGGGGAGTCGAGAGAGGGAGTCAGTTGTCTTTGGGTTGTTCAAGAGATGTGGGTTTGTGTGAGATGTGAGACGAGGGTGGGTAAATGAGTCACTGTTTTGGGTCTGTTCGAGGTTTGTGAGGGTGTGGGGATACGAGAGGTGAGGAAGTCGACAGGTTTGGGTTTGTTGTTCGTGTTTGTGTTTTGAGGGGTGTCGATGGCGGGTTTGTCTTGTGGGGTTTTTTATCAGACGTGGGTGAGAGATTGAGGGTGTGAGTGTGTCAAGATTCGAGTGAGTCGTAACAGTAATGGTTTGGGTGTTTGTGGGGTTTATCTGAGTCGAGAGATTGTGAGTCCTGTGAGGGTCGTGGAACGAGGTGAGAGAGTGAGGGGTGTCTGTCGAGAGTGAGGGGTGTCTGTCGAGAGGTGTGGGTTTGAGTCTATGCGGAACTTTTTTCCCTAGTCGGAACTTTTGACCATTCGGAAAACTTTTTCCATTCGGAAAGTTTTGACCATGCGGAAAGTTTTGACCATTCGGAAAGTTTGGTCTATTCGGAAGTTTTTCCTATTCGGAAGTTTTTTCCTATTCGGAAGTTTTTTCTTATTCGGAATTTTTTGGTCTATTCGGAACTTTTTGGCTATTCGGAACTTTTTGGCTATTCGGAACTTTTTGGCCTATTCGGAATTTTTGGTAAATTTGGTCTATTCGGAAAATAAATCGCTCGATCTCAAAACTGGATGAAAAAATACTGATCTTTTGATAATTTTTGGACTGTTTGGACTGTAGACAAATATGACAGATTGACTAATGGACGAGTTAATCAGATTGGACTTTTTGACTGTTTTGGACTGTTAAAAAAATGAAAACGAAAACTGAGAAAAAAAATACTGATTAAAAAAATTGATTAAAAAATGAAAAAAGAACAACTGAATAAAACTTGACTGAATAAAAAATAGATAAACTTGACTTGATTAAAAAAAAATAAAAAAAAATGTGATTATAAAAAACTTATTATTGAAAAAGAAAAAACTGATTATTTTAAAAAAATTGATAAAATGAGACTAAAAAACTGATAATCAAAAAACTGATGGTAAAAACATACGAAAAAAAAAAAAATAGAACTGATAAAAAATAAAAAATTGATAAAAAGTTGATAGAATGATGAAAAAATTGATAAAAAATTGGAAAAGAAGGGATTTTTACCACCAAATCAAAAGATAAAAAATGCAAATCCTAAGATTCAACCATGGCTCTTGATACCAATTGAAGGCCTACTTTTTCTAAGGATTTGGTAAATGATGGATTAGATCTATGGATTTGGTGGAAGAGATGGGGAAGATGGAGGATTAGGTGTAGAGAGAGAAAGGAGAGGGAAGGAAAGTAGAGAGAGAAAGTAATTAGATAAATGATTAAGTGTTAATGAATGACCAACCCCCTCCTAACATGCTAGGAGGGGTATATATATAGCCCACCCTACATGTGGGCTATATGGACTATATACTTACAAAGTGAATCACGAGCCTATTACATAAATGTCGTTGGAGCGACCGATCCTTCATAAATACGTAAAACGTATTTCCAACATCCTCATTGTTTGGTGGAGGAGGCGTGCGCCTTGGCCGGCGGCGCTTAGGCGGATGGTCATCTGAGTCCTCCCCAGACGGATCTGGGGACGGTGGTGGTGCCCCGCCTTTTGAATAGGGACCACTTTTTTGAGACGAACCAGGAGCCTTTCTCCCAGTGTTCATTCTATCCCACACACTTGGGCGGCGTGTGGTTCTGGTCAGCTCTCGATCTGGCCGCTCGGGTGAGCCATCCAACCTTTCTCCTTCTTGAGACTGCGTTAATTCTTGTATAAGGCGATCCCCTATGCGCTCAAACACATTCCGGGGTTGAGGGTTTTCCTCAAAGGTTCCCTGCTCCTGAGGCCGAGTTCTCCTTTTCCTCCGGTTTTGGGAGGGGGTGGTTGGTCCACTGTCACCAAAGTTGAGTCTGGCTTGGAGGTTCCTCCCCAGACTCAATCTTGATGCGATCCCTGGGACGATCCTTTCGAAGTTCTAAGTGAGAACTCGAGTAAGATCCTCCTCACTGAGTGGCAGGGCTTCCACTTCTTCCTCCGTCGAGGGTCTGCGCGGTTCCTTGTTAGGAGGGTCTGGCGCACTCCCTGGATCAGGGTTGTCCAGGGTTGAAGTAGGCGGGGGTGTCACCGAGATCGTGCTCGTCACCCCCGCGGGTTGAAAACCGCTACGGTTACCCATCCCGCCTGCGAGGCGGTTAGGTGATTGGTTGGGGATGAGAATCCCTTCCCCTTGGGACTTCCGGTTCCCAGGATTCACATTCCTGGGGTTAGTTGGCGGATGCCCCTTCGTCATTTGAGATTCGAGATGAGGTTTTGTTCTAGCTTAGTGTTATGGGTCCCACGGATGACGCCAACTTGTTGATGCAAAAGTTGGTTGATCCTTGCTAGACCCGAATTAGGCTTAATTCGGGTTGGCTGGGCTCCGGCTCCTGCACCAAGTGAATCGTCTGGTTGGGATCCTACACACTAAACAACACGCGTTAAGCTTACCGTGGGAAGGTTTCCCACGATTAGACTCCGGCGTGAGAGTAAGTAATCGGTTTGGGGTTATATGAGTTTAGAGTGAGTCGTCATACCTCTTGTGGAACCCTTGGGGGTTCCTTTTATAGGCAGTGAAACCCCAGTGGGCTTTCACTGATCCTTCGGCCCCAAGGAAGAGATAAGCACCAGAATTAGAATGATTGTTATCTTCTAATTCTGGTAATGAATATCTCTTCGTATTGGGATTAAGATATACCTAGACAGAATATTATTCTGTCTGATCTTATGTCGGCCGCCTTGGGCCGTGGGCCGCACACATGTGCGGGCACTGTTCACTCAAGCCCATAATCCTGAATGACATTTATCCACCCATCTGTGATGGGCCGGATACGGGTAGTACCCGTGAGCCGGGCTCATGACCCGGTTGGGGACTATACGTCATCAAATAATGATCCATCGAAAAATGAAAATATGGTGGACGTTCCCATAACTTCAGTTACAACAATTACCATTTCACCATTAACCCTCCCGGCCACCACAAATGTCATCACACCAGCACCCACACCTGAACCTGTTGAACAACCTGTACCAACTACCGCCCAAACATCTAAACCTATACAGCTACCTATCCTCGAACAACTTGTACAAACCACCATCCAATCCACAACTTCTTCAGCAATTATGGTAACTCCTCCATCACCAACAACAGTACAACTACCATCCAGTTCCACTCCATTTCTCACAATCAATGATCCACTCATTCAACATCTCCAAAAACAACTGGAATCACAGTCAAAACATATTGCGTCACTAGAGGCAAGGATAACTCCTAGTAAGTCACGTGCAGAAAGAGCACAAAAACGTGATGACTCTAAACTTCAAGAAACATTCGTAAATGTCATAAGACTTCAAAAGCAACACAAAGAGTTTCTTGCTGAAAAGGACGCACGTGACAAAGAAAATGCTGCATTTCTCAATTCCATCAATGATTCCATGACTAACATCATTCAGCGTGAAGTTAGGTCATGTGTACACCAGGAGCTTCCAGCATTATTCACAAATGGCCTTACTAACTTACAGTTAATGCAGACTTTGGAGACTCGGTTAACCAACAGTGAGTCACCAATAACAGAAGCTCAACACGAATTACAAAGAGCTCTTAGTAAGGTCATAATGGAAGCTTCTAACACATCAACAGTAGAAGAATCTGACCGTCAGGAGACTGCAAATGAAGATGAGGCAGACAATGAGGAAGAAGAGGAAGAGAATGAGGAAGAGGAAGAATACTCTGATAAAAATGAAGAAGAAGAGGAGGATGAAAAGGATGAAGAGGAAGAGGACGAGGACGAAGACGAAGAGGATGAGGATAACAGGGAGGACGACGACGAGGATGAAGATACTGATGGGGATGAGGATGATGATGATGATGAGGACAGTGACGGGAATGGAACTGGAAAGGGAGATACGATTGACGATCCGGGTAAAGTGGTGATGAGTCTAACAAGGGTGAAGGTGATAAAGAAACTGAGAAAGGTGATAAGGATGAAGACGTAAGTGTCGGTGGAACATTAGAGAAGATTGTGGATGCTACTGTCTCAGAACCTCAGAATACAGATACAGGTATGACTACTACACCGGTTTCTACTACTGTCTCTATTATAGAACTTGTAGAACCAATGCAGGAAGAAGAACCTACCATGTATATGTCTGAAGATGAAATTCTAGTGTCAGAAGCACAACAAACCACACCTTCTGTAGATCAACATTCATCCGACATGGAAGTTGAGGACTTCAGTGCACCATAACCGACATTTGCTGAATCTCTTATGATAGATGAGAGTGTACAGGAGCAACTATGGCTTACCAATGCAGCTCCACAACATCCTTTCGATTCAGCAACAGAGATCGAGCTTATTAATTTCCTCAACAATCCAATCGATTTCTCAGCTTTTCTAAGGCACACTCACGGGAAATCCACAATGAATCCGGATCTTATCACAATGACAGCCGCAGATGTCAATTTCTTTGACTCAATGAAGATCAGTCACAATGAGGCTGAATATCACATGAATGAGCTGGCAAAAGCCATGAAAGCGACTACTACCGGTATTCAAACTCCAGTGTTACAGCCCCTTACACCTACAATAATTGCCAGTTCTACGACTATTCCTATGGAACATTTCGTATGTCATGATCTGGATTATCTAGAAAATGGGGCACAAAAATACGCTACCTCACTTACCATGGTTAAGGCTATAAATCTGGAGAATGTACCGTGGATTGAAGACAAAGTACCTGATGCTATTTGGCGAAGAGAATTGTTAGAGGTCTACGATCCCTACGCAGAACTGGGAGTTTCTCATTGGAATTCAAAGAAGCGATTAGCGTGCAAACACTTCAACAAAGAAAAACCCGGGTCTCTTATCATCTCAGATCATAGAATTATGAGCATCCAAGGAGTCACCACTAGGACAATACTTGGTTATGAGTACTTGACTCAAATCCGGTTCAAACGCACTGACAAGAAAGAATACAACATCGAAGAAAGCGACCTACAGTACCTTCGCCTTGAAGACATTGAAGACTTTCTTCTGATACTAGTTCAAGAAAAGGTTGCTCACTTGGACACTGACGAAGTAATAGCACTAAGTTCCAACATTCGTCAATTTACACGCAAGATTGTCATCAAAAACCGGGTAGAAGATCTTCAACTAGGTGTTGAGAGTTACCAACAACAACTAAACTTGCAACGTCCTCACACAACCCCACTCAATCAATACCACAAGGGTAAATTGCCTTACATGGGAACTCTGAAACCTGAAGCAGGAATTTTTTATCCGAACGCAACGGGAGTGATGCAATATATGAGATTTTCTGAACTGCATAAATTCAGTGATGGAACACTAAAAAATGTTCGTGATGACCTGCTAGTTCTCAATGCAAAACTACCACTTCCAGTCGTCACGTACACATGGACAGATCAATGCAAGAGAAGTGCCAACTACGCGATCAAAAAGATCGAGGCAACATTACGGAAGCGCCGGTTAATAAGAAGTGTGGAACGATTCGTAGGTGGAAGGCCATATGGAGCTCACCATAGGCAAACGGAACGATCCATTTAATTATGGATCGTCTTCTCTCAGGTCAACTCCATATTGTCTAATTTGTGAATATGTATATATTGTGAATATTGTGTCTTTTGTGGCTTGTTGTAGTGTAAAAGTATGATATTTTTTCAAGAATTTCTCTCGAGATTCTAAATCTTTCAAACAAATCATACTCAAGCACTACAACTTACCCTCATTAATTTGAGGGGGAGCATTAATATGTTCTTTGGCCAACATCTAATTTCATTTTATTACCCAAAGACCGGTTAATCCATTAATATCCAAAATATTGATGGTTTACATTTTGGAAAGGGGAGAAAATGGGATTAAGGAGACTTAATGATATTTGGCTAAAACAATGAAAAAGGCTTAAAAGATAAACCAACTTAACATGTGTAATGCACAAGTTAAGGGGGAGCGTTTTTGATGATCAAAACACTTAAGGCACAAAAACTTTGATTACAATATCACAAGTGCTTTAAGTGATTTTCAAGGATTTTTCATGGTGACTATATCAACCCAAAACGCACTTAACTCACGACGGACGTGGTGACAAAAGGGTGGTAGGTATAGGTATTAGTCCAATGATTCATCAGAACCGATGGAATCTTCCCAAGGACAACTCCCTAGATAGAACTAGAAGTCCTAGGAAAGATGGAGAATGAATGTGAACGTAGCTGAATGCCGACCAAGTACTTAAGCTAGCACTGGAACAATCACAACAAAGTGCTAGTAATGACGTATTGGTAAGCATTGAAGGGGTTGAAGAATGAAAAAGAATTGTAAAGATAAAGGGTGTAAAGAAAGAAGCCCTCCTTACAACTTTAGGCAGAAACCGGGTCAATACATATGCTATTCAGATCATTAGTTAATGATTCTCGATATTGAAGAAAGACATCATGGACCCAGTGATGCAATGCACAACCCTCCCCAGCTAACTCAAATATCTCTCAAAAGGTATTTGTTTTAATCACACGGAGATCAACACGTTATCTATTGGTTTATTCACTCCGAATAGACTAATATTGAATAGGTGGCACTCCTCTCCAGCCATCAATCACTAAATCAAAACGCACTATCGAGTCTAGAGCCACGAGATCATCAAAAGTCTCATTAGGACACTTTCCATTTATTCCTTGCTTCTTCACACACTGTGAAAAGTAAGAGATCTTTTATGAGTCCTACGCAGTATTCTTGTAATATTGCCAGAACATCCGAGTGATACGCAAGTATTACAGTGAAGATGGAAATCCTGCTTGAGCCAACATCAAACAAGCTCATGGTAGGTGACACGTGCGGTTCTTTAAGAACTAATCTTGTGACAACTGGAAAGAAACAGTAGTTTAATTCTTAATTGAACTTAAACTCGTTCCAGGCCTCTACGCATTATCGTATGATCTTGCCAGAACACTCAGAGTGACACTCTTTAGTGTTCGCAGTGATGAGTGGAAATCCTTCTAGTGTTAACATTAAACAGCACTTGGTAGGTGACAAGCAAGATTCAATTTGAATCAAGTTTGTGACAACTGGAAAGCAACGATGGTGAATATCTTAATTGAAATTCACTTGTTCCAGGTTTCATGAATTGACGGCTTCAATCATAAGGATTTTTAATCCAAATGATTCACTCTTTATGTTCGCAGTCAGCTTTGGACGGTCGAATAAAGAGAACGGGTTTACCCGCGAAATCCTGTCAGGAAGTTACTTAATTGAAACTATCCTTCACGGGTACGATATCTAATATCGTCCAACGGTCTTCACCGACCGGAGGTAAAATGCTACCGAATTAGAATAAAATGTCAAAGCCATTTTATTCGTGTCTTATTATGTTGCTGCATTCGAAGACGGTGGCATTGCTGTGTACCTGTTGAAGACGGTGGCGTTGCTGTGTACCTGTTGAAGACGGTGGCGTTGCGGTGTACCTGTTGAAGACGTCCTCACATGCTTATTCCTTCTGCATCAAATACTCCTGCAAATCCAAGAAAGTATGACCTAAAATTCTTCCGCTGTATCGACTCTGAAACTTTCAAGAATTAAACAAAGGATAAGTGTGTGGGACATGAAGTCACAAAGAGGCGAATATCACAAGAAAATAAAGACTGCACGTGAAAGGCCAAAAGAACGCGTTCCAAGCAAAAAGCTGATATTATTCAACACATATTCACAAAAGGAAAGAAAAAGAAAGAAAAGAAGACTACGAGCTCAAGAACAAGATCTAACATGCTAGATTAGGACTTTGTAAATTTGGAGTGACCTCCCTTTGGGGGAGATTGTTGGAAATACGTTTTACGCATTTAGAAAGTCTCGGTCACTCCAACAATGTAGTTATAGGCTCGTAGTAACGTTTAGTTTCATTTATTAAATAGCCCGACCCATGAGCATGTTCATGGGCCGGAAGCCCAAGTCCATTAAGGACTTGGGGTATTTAAACCTCTTTCCACCATGGAAAGAGGTGTTGGTTGTTTATTTTTCATTTTACATAATACAAGTTTTTCTTTCACTTATCTCTCTAACTTTCTCTCTCTAGAAAAACATCAACCCCCTTGTTTCACAAAGATTATCATTGTTCTACATACAATCCCCCCAGTTTTTTACTTATGCTTAGCACTTATGTTGATTGACGAACGGTGCAGAGAAACGTCTCTTAGTACCTTATACATAAAATAAGAGAGAAGTATAAGATGTAAAACACCTATTGAAATACCCACAACTATAGGTGAATGTGACACTGATCACTACAACGTAACTCCATAAGTGATAGTTGTCCATGTCTTCGACCATCCACCCCTTGACAGTGGAAACTAGATAAATCAAGTCTCAATCATAAATGCTGAAGCGAATCATCAGTCGATAGAGGGGGAGAAAAGGCTCGGTGATGAATTGAGTAGACGCCTTCGTGATATTCCATACCTTCAAATAATAAATACCAAATCCACTTCGTAATCACTTGACATTACTTTTCCCGAATACTAGCCGTTTTGACAAATTTAGTGACTCTAAAAGGATCGTTTTGGTGTTTGTTTGTTTTTGTCTTCGTGTTTGTAGTGTTTGTTTGAGTGTAGTTAACTTGAGAAACCAACGATGACTAGAGAATGAGAGGTCGTCAACATTGTCTAGCAAACTTAACTTTGAAGCCCAGAATTTATCAGATACCCAACTGATGCGCGGTCGAAAATGTTTCGAGAGATTAGGGTTTCAACACGAGGATTTTCTTTAATCGGAATAATCCCGTAATCACCATATCCCAATAATCCTCACATCCATCATAATTCAGTCCAATCCATATTTCACGTGACCCACAATTATGAGAAACCATGCAGCCCATTCACACTATTTGTAGATACTTGGTCAAAAAAATGAGTATAAAATTTCGTCTAGAAAAGAAAATTTGTACACTCGACCGACCATTTGCATAATATAATCGTGGGAGGAGGTTAGGCCCATAAATTATAAGGAGATTCATTTAATTTGTATCATTAAACTTACTCGGCCCATAACAAATATTTCTACCCGAGAAAGAGAGTGAGATATAAGTGGCCTTAAATCCTAAATATTAGGTTAACCCTCATTTACAACACAGACGCCTCCTTCATTTTATCTCCTCCTCAATAAAAAAATAAATTCCACAAAACCTAATCACACACCTCAAAACATCCGCCCCATCATCTTCCTTATCTTTGTCACATCTTCTCAACAGACAACATGGATCAAATAGATCAAAAAACGAATCAATCTAGATCTCTGTTAAGTAAAACATAACATTCATCTCATCTCGTCCCTTATGACCCAATTCTCATCTCAGAAATCTCACTCAAGATCAAACATAATCTGAGTTACTCCATATGCAAGACAAACCCACAAAGTAGTCATCTTTAGTTGAATCTTGTTATTCGAGAACAAGAACCAACAAATCAATTCATATTAACCCTTTATCTTCTCGACCTCGTAAACTCAGAAACATAGATCCATCGCACCAACAATAATAAACGAAATACAACAATTAATTTCATTACTATATCGATGCAACATCAAGATCTATACGAGAGATGGTCACGGGTAGGTTTAATGTTTATTGCATGTCGGTTTTGAGAAAGGTCAGTGATGGATTATTGTTTCGAAGAGATCTTTAGGGTCTCACATATCTTCAAAAGATATGGACGAAACATAACTGAGATCATTTCAAATTTTTATTTTTTTTGTTTAATGTGACATATTGAAACAAAGGTGTGATGATATTTCAGTTTGTAAATAGGGTCTAGTTGGGGATTAGGTGTCGATGGGTTAGGTAGTATTGAGAAGTTGATTGTGGAGTGATAAGGCAGGTTGTTGATTGGTGGTATTCTCGACTCACTGAGTTGACCTGGTCAGCTCGGTAATTACCGAGTTGACTCGGTGAGTGATGTAGTTGAGAGTTTTGGTGTAAGATGATTCATTGCAATCCTTTTTAAAACCATCACAGAGTCGCAATGTTTTTAATAAAAGAAACCCTCGCAAAATTTTCCAATACAATCCATCGGAATATGAATCCATCGGAATGTTAATACAGCATCCATCGGAATATTAATACAGAATCCATCGGAATAATCATCGGAAAAATTCCACCGGAATAAGCATCCGAATAATCCATCGGAATAAGTCCATCTGAAAACCCATCGGAATGACTATCGGAAAACCCATCGGAATAAGCATCGAAATGGCTGTCGGAAAAGGGTTTTGAAACTGAAAAAAATGAAGCTGTCCATTTTTTGTTATTTCTGTCCTTTTCCCTCAAATAAATGATTTGATAATGTTGAATGGGACAAAAAGACGAGAATAAATGATCTGATATGGTAGCATGATAATGAGAAAAAGATAATATCAACGTGATAAAATCAGTAAAAAAAATGATAACCAGAATAGTACGAACCACGAATTAAACACAAACTCGAACACAAACACGTCAATACAAAAACACGAAACACCCCCTGTTAGCTCTGATGCCAATTGTTAACTTGGATTCACTAAGAACACGGGTTTAATCCGGAGTTCGGGGAGAGTGATAGAGGTATTTAGCCATGGTTAGTGAGAGAAAGAGATGCTATAATAAATGTGTGTTTATTAGAGAGAGAAAGACAAGAAAGAAATGAACAACCTCACCCCTCCATGGAAGTATGGAGGGGTATATATAGCACGGGACTTGGACTATTACATATGACAATATTAGTCCCTGCAAGTCCCGGCTATGAAACTAATGTAATTCCGTTAGTCGCACACATTTTAAGGCTAACATACTAGTCAATGATCATGGATGAATCCAACATATAACAATGGTCTTACATAATAACATATAATACAAGAGCATCTAGATCATACTTATAATCACTAACCAGGGAAAAAGTGCGACACATAAACTTAATTATGCGCCGTACTTCGACCCTGCGAAGCTAACACAATCAATTCATAGTTCTATATATGCTTAACCAAACACACAAGTTAACTACTCCATAATCAAGGGAATAACAAACATAACATTCATCATAATTCCAGAATAAATCATAACAAAAGGGTTATAGAGATTATACCAAATGATTACAAGAGATTATAAGTTTTCCCAAATGAAAACTATTCTTGATTAATCAAACTAATGATCATAAATCTTCCGAAGCCTTTGGGTGATGTTACTCAGCCCAAAATTCGTCCTAAACTACTAAGGAAGAAATGGGAGAAGTGGGAGAGGGTTGGAGAGGTGTGTGTAAAGTGAGAGGGATTGCTCTCTATTTATAGTTTTCACTGCGGGAAAAAGTGCGCCACACTTTTTCAAATGTGCGCCGCACATTTGGTGGGTCAGATGTGCGCCGCACAACCAGGATGGTGCGTCGCACATTTTCGCGTCTAGAACGTTCCAAGATTTGCAGAAAAGTGCGCCGCACTTTTTGGTTTGTGCGCCGCACTTTTGGTCATTCCATCTTTGGACCAAAATGCTAAGTTGTAGATCTTTCTTTCCTCTTTCTGTGGCCGCTTGAATCAACTAAAACGGAGTTCGTATGCTCAAGATATGGCCAAAACAGTGACAGGTGTCGGGAGATCAGAAGCCTGGCTTTAATTCTTCGTTTAAGCTTCATATCTTCGTGATTTCTTCCATTTCCTTCCACGACACGTCCTTGGAACCTTTGCATCAAATATAGTCTATTAAGTATCGATAGTTCACATAAATAACCTAAATCTATACAGATAACGCACGCGCAAACATGTATAATTAGAGCGTTATCAAATTCCCCCACACTTAAACTATTGCTTGCCCTCAAGCAATGCTAAGAAAAAGAAAGTTAAAATAAAATTTACCTAAGTGCCAAAAGAAAAGAAAATTTTAATTTTTTTAATATCGAACATTTTTGGGTTTTTATAAGAAAATTGCTAAAAGTGCAAATACTCCCCCACACTTAAGGGTTTGCTTGTCCTCAAGCAAGAAAAGGAAAATAATAAGTTTTTACATGTTTAAAATTACCCATGTTGCTAGTCACCAAACGTATCACAACCCATGAAATATTACACTTTTCTTCAATAATCACATATCGTACATCATACATATATCACGTCTTAGCACATTGGCTAATCGATATCTCAAAAAGAACTTCGTCTTCCTTCATATTCATAAATATACATAGCTCATTGGATTTTTTTTATATTCTTTCATTCTTCATCTTTTTTTTTCCATTTGACTTTTTTCATTTTTTTCTTCGTCTTTTTCTCTTTCTTTTCATTCTTTTTTTTCATCATGCCCTTCACAACTAACAATTTCCTCACACTTCATATAAGTGTACACCACAAAAAATACGAAACATAAAGCTGCGCAACTTCATCTTCGTTGGAATGGCACAATACTCATAACTAATCGTAAACCAACTATTAGCAAAAATCAACCAATCATACCGGGTAACTAGCAACCAACCATTTTTTCTACGTTTTATTCTAATATATTAACCTAAGTGGCAAATAAAAAGAAAAATAATTTTGATTTTTAGATTACTGAGGGTGAACAAAAGTTTTTATTTAATAAAGAGTCACATTTTCCAATTCATTTCCCCCACACTTAAGTTTAGCAACACGCGTAATTTAGAAAATAACTTAAAAGTGGACAAGCGGGAAAAATAAATATAAGAGAAACGAGACCTCCCGGGGCTAATAAGTTCTTCGCTTGAATTCGGATAATTTAGCGCAAAATGGAGCGCCATCACAAGCATGTGAATTCAACAATAGTATTTTTCTACAACGATCCAAATATATAACTCACGTCCGACTTAATAAGCTAGCAACACCAATCCACTCCATGTTCCACCTATTTATTAAATCTGCAAAATAGACAAAACTACACAAAAACGTAAAATTTTAAAGCACACTTTCGTAGGCACCATGATTGCATTTAGCGTATGTAACAAGCCTTTAAACCCCTTGGTGTACCGAGTGGACGAGTTATAGTCTCCATGAGGGTTTCCAGGGAACACACCCACAAAGTTCGTAATATATATTTATATATTTTTGGTGCAATAACAAAGAATGGCCGACAACGCACTAAAGAAATTGCATTTTTCGTTTTATACTTTTTTATATATTTTTCTTAATTTTTGTTATTTATCCACATTTTACTAATAATAACACACAAAACATTAGAAAATAAGATGAATATAAAATCTTTTTGGATTTTGAATTTTTTATTTATTTTAAACAAGTATTAACCAAACACAAATTTTATTTTATTTTAACGTACAAAAACTTGATAAAAATACTTTTGAAGATTTTTCTAGAAAGTACGCCGTACAACAACACATGTGCGGCGGTTTTATTATGACGTAAAGCACTTTTTTTAAAGATTTTATTAATTAAAAACATATATAACCATTTACAAACAAATACAAACACATAAATGAAATGGAATAAAAAGATAAATAAGAAAACCCCTTTTTTTAATATTTTTTTATAGTTCTATTATTATTTCTACTTATTATACTAATACTACTATTACTATTTTTTATTTTAGCTAAATTTAAGATACCTTTACGATACGGTTCAAGTAAGAATGGTCCACTTCTAAACATTGAGGGTACGGTATTTTTGGTATGTACTCCGAAAATGAATATTCTTTTGTTTCGACCACATAAAAATCCTTTTTCGCTGTTTTATACGGTTTACCTTTTTAGACTTTAGGCTTAACGATGATAGGAGGTGGTGGATCTTTTTGGGTTTTCGGAGGGTCTTCGGATTTTTCACTCTTAGTGAATACGACATTCACCTGCTCAACTCGAGCGGATGGAGGAGGTGGTTTTGTCGTTTGATCAAAAGAGACATGAGTTTGAAGCTTCGACAACTCATTAATTTTTGTTTCCATGTTTTCGAAAATACTTTGGAAATTCTTCTCGTTTTGCTTCATTTTAAAACTCATAATGTTAACGGTCTCTTTTACAAAATTGTTTGCAACTCTTTGACTATCCAAAAATTTAGTGATTATTTTTTCGATCTCGATTTCGGATTGAGGTTGAGATTGGTAAAAATGAGAATTTTGGTTTTCATAACCTTCGATTTGATTTGATTCATGACGTTCACACATCGGCGTGTCATCGTTCATGGGATTTTTAGAAGCGAGATTACCTTTGAGATTGTTATACTTTTGATGCATCTCATGTAATTCTTCTTTAAAGTCATGAAATTGAGATTCTATTTTATCTTCAAGATCTTCCAACTTCTCCATTAATCGAGAGGTATCAATACTACTTTCATCGGCGAAAGAGGTAGATTTTTGATTATCTTTGTTTCGAGACTTTTTGGGCCAATTTTGTTCAAAAATAACTTTGTCCTCGAGAAATTGAAAAGCTTGTTTTGGAGTTTTGTAGAGGAAAATTCCTCCCGCAGTTGCATCAAGGATTGCTTGAGTGGATTCGTCTAAACCATGATAGAATATTTCAATTATCGTTCTCTTGGTTAGATCATGTCCATAACAAGCGCGAAGCATTTCTTTCATTCGAAGCCAAGCTTCAACGAGAGTCTCGTTATCGAGTTGGTGAAAGTTATGAATGTCGTTTAGGAGACACTTAAAACTTTGTGGATGAAAAGAATTGACTAATAAAAGCTTCTCTTAATTCATTCCACGAAGTAATTGTTCCTTCATCTAGTTCATTCAACCAAGACTTAGCTTCTCCGGTTAATGAGAATGGGAACGTCCTCAAGTTAATCGCTTCCTCTTGATTTTCACCATATTGGAAAAGGCTACTAATCTCAAGAAAACCGAATACATGTTGGTGAGGATCGGATAGGGATTCTCCAACAAATTGGTTTTCCCGAATCATTTGTTGTGGTTACTTTTGATAGTGAAATTGTTCAAAACATGGATTTGAACAATAGAGGAACTAGGTGTTGGAGCAACGATCCTAGTGTTTGACCACATTGGTTGATCATCGGGATCAATGGTAATAATGGTTGAGGAATCGGATTCAGTTTCATAGGATGAGATTCCTTCGGGATGGAATGGATTTTTGAATATCGTCTTGACATCGGTGTCGAATACGCCGTCTTTAGAGGCGGTGACGAGAAATTCTTTGATGAAAGGTGGTTTGATGTATGGTTCGGGTGATTCATTTTCAAGGGGTACGATTGGTGTTTTATTGGATGTCATCCTATTTTTGATTTTACGTTTAAGATTTTGGAAAGGACAAACAAGTTGTTTTCCCCAAGAATGCGGGTTTATACAAACGTTCAAAGTTTTGCAGAAAGACATTTTTTAATTTTTTGTAATTTTTTTTCGAGATTATAACAAGACAAGAAAATCAAAACAAAAGCAAAACTAATATTTTTTGTTTTTGTTTTTTTTTTTTATTTTTTTATGATGACGATAAGCTATATATTTATAAATTCACAAAGTCTAAAATGCAGTTTGGTTGGTTTTTGAAAAGTATTTAACTTAATCAGTTGAGGGAAAATTCGTTCAGACAGAAAGTGCGGCGCACAAATGGAATGTGCGGCGTACTTACAAGTTCTCCAGAAAAGCCGGCGCACAATCGAAAAGTGCGTCGTACTTAGAAATCGTCCAGAAAGTGCGACACACAAAACTAATTGTGCGGCGTACTTCCTGCAAAATTTAAAACAGAAAATTTTGAGATTGCCAGAAATCTCTACGGCGATGGTTTAATTTTAAAAGAAGTTTCTCAGAATGTTTCAACAAGTAACGAAAACAATCCCCGACAGCGACGCAAAAAACTTGATGTGTGTTCGCAAGTCCTAAACAAAGGGGTCATAAACTTGATGTTGCGAAAGCGGGTTTTAAATTTATATGACTAGAGATTACCAAACAAGGGACTAAAAACACAACACGAGCAAGTATACCCTTTCGTGTATAGTATAGTCTTAAGGTAAAGTCTAGGTCGATCCACGGGATTGTTGTTAACAAGTTAAAACAATGATCTCTAGAGTGTCACAAGTTCTAAAGATTTAAGCTTCAAACAATGATTTAAAGGTGCGTTTGGTTAAGGCTAGAACATAGAAATGATGTATAGCTAAGATGGTTATAAGCACATAAACAATGTAAGACAACATGTGGATTACTAGTCGCACATGAAACATCTAATCAATATAACAGAAATCCGAATAAAGATCATGTCATACCAAAAGCATTAAGAATGGTTTATGCTTGATTTCGATAACTAAGGTAGTAAATGAGATTATGAAAGAGTTGGTATATGTTTTAATCCACTAATCGTTACAAAGTGATTAACAAGATTCATTTACTAGATGACATGAAACTCATCCATTCACATGAGTACTAGTCAATGATCATGGATGAATCCAACATATAACAATGGTCTTACATAATAACATATAATACAAGAGCATCTAGATCATACTTATAATCACGAACTAGGGAAAAAGTGCGCCGCACAAACTTAATTGTGCGCCGCACTTCGACCCTGCGAAGCTAACACAATCAATTCATAGTTCTATATATGCTTAACCAAACACACAAGTTAACTAATCCATAATCAAGGGAATAACAAACATAACATTCATCATAATTCCAGAATAAATCATAACAAAAGGGTTATAGAGATTATACCAAATGATTACAAGAGATTATAAGTTTTCCCAAATGAAAACTATTCTTGATTAATCAAAACTAATGATTACAAATCTTCCGAAGCCTTCGGGTGATGTTACTCAGCCCAAAATTCGTCCTAAACTACTAAGGAAGAGATGGGAGAAGTGTTGGAGAGGTGTGTGTAAAGTGAGAGGGATTGCTCTCTATTTATAGTTTTCACTGCGGGTAAAAGTGCGCCGCACTTTTTCAAATGTGCGCCGCACATTTAGTGGGTCAGATGTGCGCCGTACAACCAGGATGGTGTTGGGCCAAAAAGATTTGAAGATACAAAACAAAAAGTACTTGGTAGTACCGCTAGTACAAACTAAGTACCGCTAGTACAATCCAAGTACCGCTAGTGCAATCTAAGTACCGCTAGTGTAATCCATGTACCGCTAGGGTAAATCCAAGTACCCCTAGCCTATGCAAGTACCTTTAGTGTTATTGAAGATGTAGAGATCTTCAGAAGATTCTAGAGAATGAAGATAAGTATGAAGAATATTGTGAAGATATTCTTTATACTTAGAAGATATACTTGCATTATTATGTTTATCTCCTTGTAAACCCTAGCACCTCTAGTATATAAAGAGGGGCAGGGCATTCATATTATTCATCCAGCATAGCTTAGAACTCCTATGAGAGTCTAAGAAACATAGAACACGTGGGTGTTATAGTTAATAGTTAGGTTTGATTTATGTGGAATTAAGAAAACCTTGTTAGAATAGTAACTTTGATTTTCTTATTGTTATTCCGCTGCGTAGATCATTGTTACTAATATCCTAGATCAAAGGTCTAAACAACCTAGAGTTCTAAAGATCCTAGTAAGTCTGATCCAAATCAGATTTAACAATTGGTATCAGAGCGGGTGGCTCTCGATGCTAGGATCTAACAAGGTTCGTGGGACGAAGAACGAATAAAAAAATCCGTCTAGGGTTTCCAAATTCGTATGTTTCTGCACAGCCATATTCAAACGGTGATAACTCAGTCGTTAACCGTTGGATCGTCACGAAATTCGTACTGGATGTTCTTTATACGTGTGACAACAATCTGACCGGAGGGATTGTCGATCTGAGTTGTCAAGAAAATGTTACAGCAGGTCGAAGTTGGCTACAGAAAAGAAAATATATGTTCCCAAAAGTTGCTGATCTAGGGTTTCTCCCAACAAACCCTAGGTAAATTATTTGTGAAGCTGTTGTTACATGGTGATGCTACACTCAAGCATGAACAAAAGTGGTTCTTGTTTGTGCAAAGGAAGGTAAAACAAAGACTGATCACATTAGGGTTTTCACAGATCCTAACAATAGAAGTTATGAAGGACGATTTAAAGCTGCTGATCTGCTACTAGTCTTGGGAAATTGATTCATCATGAATAAATGATGAACCCTAGTAGCTTGGTCCTTATTAAACATCATAACAGGATGTGAACGTAATTCAGCATAATGGTATGTTTTCTTGGAAGCAACAGGCGACACAAGATATAAGGCAGCAACAGGGTTTTTGTAAAACCCTAGTAATCACAAATTACTATACTATTAGCAGTAGCAGGTTATTATAATTGGAAGCAACAACATGTTATGCTGACGTTTTGTTCAAATCTAATGGTACGTATTAAAGAAAAACAAAAACGTATGGACGTGAGATGTATAAGACGTGTTTTGGAAAGTATATGGTGATCAAACGTACTCTGGTTCAGTTAATCATGGAGGAACAATGGTATGTAAAATATATTTTGCTGATTTTATGGGATTATATTCAACAAGATATATTGTTTCCTATATTTCTGAACAATGCAAAACGTGTGGACTGCTATTCTATCGTGGGGTAATATTTTCAAGGGATTATTTTTGGAAGAAATATTTGTTGTTATCCACGTTGGAATAAGGGAAGTTGCTAGTATCCTGCATAATTTAACGAGACATCAGTGTGATATGATTGTCTTAAAATTTTGGAAGTACTACCCATGTATTTATTATGTACCGTCCTCATAATTGTCATGGGAGGAAGGAGTTTAAGATTGGACTAGATATGGGCTAAATATTTGGTATAGTTGGGCCTAAGTAAAAGGAAGTACCGTTTGTACATATATGCTTATGTACCGCTAATAACAGCAACTGCAACATTATTTAGTGACAGCTGGAGTATCACTTAAAGTTTGGAGGGAAATTATTTTGATTTAGCAACAGAACAGTGACAGAAAAAGGTATCGCTGTTTGGACTGATTGCTAAGTACCGCTGGATCGCTGGATAAAGTACCGCTCAGTGTTATTCTACAAATGGTTAAGTACCGTTTGCTTTGATTGATATCGAATGACATATATCTATGGTACACATAAGGATCTCGACAAAACTGAAGTACATCAGTTTTTATGGCTCGATTATTGGTGATTTTTATGAAGACGATTGACAATTACTTGTTTGATGTTGGAGTTGATTTTCACATGCTTGTTTTCTTATTATATCTTTAATAGGTGAGCAATACACCTTGTCTTTGGACTAAATATATTGTTACAGCTTACAACTGGCTCATAGTTGTGAGGGTTAACAGTTCCCATGTACCAAAAACTATTGGTGAGCAATACACCTTGTCATTTTGACTAAATATATTGTTATAGCTAACAGCTGGCTTATAGTTGTACGGTTTTTGTTGGTTTCAGTTCCCGTTCTTACCAATAAACTGAATCCCCCTTTTGCAATGAAAGAGTTGCATTTTTCTCTAGTTGTTTCGACAAAAAGAGGAAGAGTTTATCAACTAGTGAGCGATTGGGTAAATTGCATGAATCCAGGGGAAGTTTTTCATGCATAATTGAAGATAACTTGTTCGTACATATATGGTGTTGACGAAGACTTGCAAGATCTAGGAATGTCTGATTTCCTATCACTTGAAGGAGTTACATTATCGTGCTCAATGTCTCGTTTCGAAGGTAAATGAGGATTTTTGTAAGAGATTGATTCTACTTATACTTTTGATTGTTACTGTATAAAGTTCAACGTCGCAAGGATAGTACAAGATATAAGATACAAGCTTGGGAGATTCCACTTCTTCAACAAATGGGTGATATTCATTTTTCTTCATTAGTAATCATCAGTTGAAGTCTACAGAGTTCGTGATTCAATAGATGATGGATCTAAGTTTTAGGGGAAGCTTATTTAATCATCTACATGCACCACTCAAGGGGAAGTAATCACCCAATAAAGTGATCCCTTTCGTAATCACCCAAGAAAGTGATTATTTATTGATTATCTTCGGAAGACCCCTATTTGCAGAGATTCCAAAAAAGGGAAGAAGATATATGTGGTGTGTATTTACACGAGATATATGGATGTTTTGTAATCATCAAATAGGGGAAGATTGTTGGGCCAAAAAGATTTGAAGATACAAAACAAAAAGTACTTGGTAGTACCGCTAGTACAAACTAAGTACCGCTAGTACAATCCAAGTACCGCTAGTGCAATCCAAGTATCGCTAGTGTAATCCATGTACCGCTAGGGTAAATCCAAGTACCCCTAGCCTATGGAAGTACCTTTAGTGTTATTGAAGATGTAGAGATCTTCAGAAGAATCTAGAGAATGAAGATAAGTATGAAGAATATTGTGAAGATATTCTTTATACTTAGAAGATATACTTGCATTATTATGTTTATCTCCTTGTAAACCCTAGCACCTCTAGTATATAAAGAGGGACAATGCATTCATATTATTCATCCAGCATAGCTTAGAACTCCTATGAGAGTCTAAGAACCATAGAACACGTGGGTGTTATAGTAAATAGTTAGGTTTGATTTATGTGGAATAAAGAAAACCTTGTTAGAATAGTAACTTTGATGTTCTTATTGTTATTCCGCTGCGTAGATCATTGTTACTAATATCCTAGATCAAAGGTCTAAACAACCTAGATTTCTAACGATCCTAGTAAGTCTGATCCAAATCAGATTTAACAGATGGTGCACCGCACATTTTCGCGTTTAGAACGTTCCAAGATTTGCAGAAAAGTGCGCCACACTTTTTGGTTTGTGCGCCGCACTTTTGTCATTCTAGCTTTGGACCAAAATGCTAAGTTATAGATCTTTCTTTCCTCTTTCTGTGGCCGCTTGAATCAACTTAAACGGAGTTCGTATGCTCAAGATATGGCCAAAACAGTGACAGGTGTCGGGAGATCAGAAGCTTGACTTCAATTCTTCGTTTAAGCTTCATATCTTCGTGATTTCTTCCATTTCCTTCCACGACACGTCCTTGGAACCTATACATCAAATATAGTCTATTAAGTATCGATAGTTCACATAATTAACCTAAATCTATACAGATAACGCACGCGCAAACATGTATAATTAGAGCGTTATCAGAAGCTCAGAAGGAAGATGATGAGATTTGGTCTTTCATTCAGAATCTTGATCAGCAGACGGAGTTTCGTATTGACGACGACGGTATCTTATGGCAGAGCACTAGACTAGTGGTTCCTGTTGACTCTACTCTCAGGGAAGCTGTGTTGACTGAAGCTCACAGTTCTCCATTTACCATACATCCTGGTTCTACCAAGATGTACCACGACATCAAGCAACACTTTTGGTGGAGTGGTATGAAGCAGGATGTTGCCACCTTTGTTTCTAAGTGTATGATCTGTCAACAGGTGAAGAGCGAACATCAGCGTGCTAGTGGTTTACTACAACCATTAGATATTCCATCCTGGAAATGGGACAAAATCTCCATGGAATTTGTCCCTGGTCTTCCGGTTACTCAGAAGAAGAATGACGCAATCTGGGTCATTGTGGATAGATTGACTAAATCTGCTCATTTTCTGCCGATTCACAAGGAGCATCCGGTCAGCAAATTAGCAGACACATTCCAGAGGGAGATCATGAGACTGCATGGTACTCCATTAAAAATCATCTCTAACAAAGATCCCCGTTTCACATCACGATTCTGGCAGAGTCTGCAAAAGGCTTGGGGCACCAGACTTAAGCTTATCACTGCCTTTCATCCTCAGACCGACAGACAGTCAGAATGTACCATTCAGACATTGGAGGACATGCTACGATCGTGTGCTCTAGAATGGTCAGGAAGCTGGGATGATTATATATTCTTAGTATAATTCGCATACAACAACAGCTGGCACGCTAGCATCAAGTGTGCTCCCTTTGAGATGTTGTATGGTAGAAAGTGTCGCGCTCCAATCTGCTGGGATCAAGTGGGCGAACGACTGCTTGAAGGTCTAGAGATGATTGAAGTGACCAATAAGAAGGTCGCTGTCGCCAAGGCAAAACTTCAGGAAGCTGGTGCTCGTCAGAAGAGCTATGTTGATAAACGTCGTAGAGATGTGTCTTTCAACGTAGGTGACCCTGTTTTCCTCAAGATATCACCTGCACGAGGAGTTAGACGTTTTGGAATCAAAGGGAAGCTCAGTCCTCGCTTTATCGGACCGTTCGACATCATAGAACGCGTTGGTGAAGTGTCATATCGTTTAGCGTTACCGCCTCAACTATCACATGTTCACAACGTGTTCCATGTGTCCTTACTCATAGGATATAACTATCATCCAGTTCATGTTGTCCAGTATCCACTTGATCATATTCGAGAGGATCTTTGATATGTCGAAGAACCCGAGAGAGTTCTTGAGCGACAAGATCATGTCATGTGGAGGAAGACGATCCATTTCGTCAAAATCCTCTGGAGGGATCATCCTGAGCGGGAAGCCACTTGGGAGATGGAGGAGTCTATACGGACTTCTTACCCTCATTTCCAGTTCTAATTCAGGTATGTTTTCTTTCAGTTTACTTTCTCCAATTCGAGGACGAATTGTTCTTTTAGAGGGGAAGAGTTGTAAAACCCGCATTTAAAACCTATGAACAGTATACGTGAACAGTAACTTACGAAAACACGGTAAAATTTAAACTTTCCATTTATAATATTAATACACGTGTCACGACAATAAATAACGTATAATCATGAATATTATAAATGTGACATGATCACGAACACCAAAATCACAAATAATAAAACACGAACACACACGTTAATAATTAGACTCGAGAAAAGTTACGGGTTACCCCATGTGGGCCCCATAGCCGCGGCAAGACAAGAGGAGGACCAAGATGGGCCTTTTGGACCAAAACACATTTAATTAAAAACATCAGGAGATTATCCTTTCTCATAATTAGGTTTATAAAATTTTTGTCTCCTTCCTACTTAGTTCATCATAGCCGCCAGCCTACACAAGAACAAAAGGCAAAACCGGACAATTTTCTTGGTTGTTTAATTATTTGTGACCATCTTGTGATTCTAAGAATAGTGGTATATTAAAAAACGCTTCCTTTTCATTTTTATTTTCTTTTGATTTCAAGTATTAAATTAATTAATCACATGAACATGTAAAAAGAATAACCTAGATGAATTAAATTATGATCAAGGGTACATTTGGTTGGGTTTGTGGTTCGGCCGAGGCACCGAAACCCCCAAAGGGGGTGTTCGGTTTGTTTATAGCACCACCACCGAGACCCTACAAGGTCTCGGCTTGGTTGATTGTTGGCTCAACAAGACAAGGGAACCCCAACCTTGGGTCGGGTTGGGTTTGTTTTCGGCTTAGGGAGGAGTCGAGACACCACCGAGACCCCAAGGGGTGCTCGGTTGGTTTGGTTTATTCGGACCCGAGACAAAGGGACCCCGACTTCGAGTTGCGGTATGATTGCATGATTAGTTGTTAAGTAGTGTCAACCGAGATCCTTTCCAAGGACCCGGTGGGACTTGTTTATAGCTTATTTGATTCGGCTTATATTAAAACACGGGCTCGGGTTTTGGGTTTTTATAAAAACTATTTTATAAATCATGTCATGTTAAACTTTAGGTTAATTAATTTATTAAAATTAATTCATGCATAACCTAAGGTATTCATACTTAGTAATTTTAATTAAACATGTATTTTAATTAAAATCATATAACATATAGTTTAATTAAATTAACCAGTTATTTAATTAACCAACTATAACCATGACTTGTATTGTACTAATTTAACTTCACTTATTATTTATAATTCAGCTTAATTCTAATTATGGAAACTTACTAATTTTTGGTAACTTCCTATTTTTGGAAACTTTCTATTTTTGGAAACTTACTATTTATGGAAACCTGCTATTTTTAGAAAGTTACTTAGTATTACAATACAAGTATTATAATACACTAATGCATGAATAATACACAACAGAATATCAGAATAACTACAGAATACACATTAAACAGTAAAACATGACAGAATACGAATTACAAGCTAATAACACACGGAACCAGTAAAACATGTGTAATTCAGACAACTCATATACGTCCATATTTTTTATGTAGTGTTATCCGTCAAGGAGGATTAGTCTTCATCGTTTCCGTTAGCTTCTACTGGACATAAGGTACAGATTTCTCGTCCTTCAGTAAGGACAATCTCTTCCTTCATTAGGATTTCCCGTATGCAGCCAACTGTTTTCCCCAGTAGTTACAGATTAAATGCTTATGTTTATTAGTTACCTTAGCCATATACATGCATGACCAGTTTCACCTAGTTATGGAGGTACCATAACAATAACACTAGAGGCACTAGTGTTATGACTTCACCACAGCGGAGTGATAGCTCGTGGCATCCCTTTTTAGTTATTTGGCTATTTTATTATTATATTTGACAAGCATTAAAAATCCACCTTGGTTCGGGGGTCGAGGGATGATCAAAGAACATGTATGACATTGTTTGTTCTAGAGAGAGAAAGTTAGAGAGAGGTGAAGGAATGTGTGTGTATTATTTCAAGTGAAAACAATACAAAGGAAAAATGACACAAAACTTCCACACCCCCATGGAGAGTCATGGGGGGTATTTATAGACCTATCTTCACTAGACTATTCCTCGTGTACAACTATAGTCCCTTCGTGTAGCAAAAGGAATATTTCTAGTCCAACTCGTGTGAAAGGCGCCAGCTTACCAAAAAGTAAGTCTAACAATCTCCCTCCAAGATGGTGACTCACGTGAGTTGGTTACAATGATTCCTACAAGCAAAAATAAAGAAAAATGAAGCTTGAATTCCAGCATTCCTTGAGACAGTCTTCAGTGACCTTCATCTTCTTGAATACTCCAGCTCTATTTCTTCAGCTTTGTAGAATCTAGTTGAGTTTTACTCCCTCCTAACTAGAAGGTCTTTCATAAAACAAGCAGTAAAGACTGCTCCCTCCCAAACAGAACCTTCAGAGGAAATCTGTGGGAGGTGATAACGTCATCAACATTTTCTCACATATTGAAGCAATCCCAGTCTTGATTCTATGAGGGATTACAAGAAGTACACACTCTATCCCGAACATGAAGTCAAATTGTAGCACCAGAGTCAATTAAGTCCCGGAAATGCACATTTCTCCTGACAGGACAGTGATGATAAAAAATTGCCACATTAAAGTCAATTAAGTCCCGAATGTAGTCAACTTATCCCTTTATGTAGAAACAGTAACACCAAAGTCAAGTGACCCCGCATGTACACATTTCTCCCTCCAGGATGATACCTATTAAGGGAATCATCCTTCATGTGTATACGTGGTATGCCAACTGGAACCGCTTACTTAGTAACATTACTATGTGAGAAGATGTCAACAATATCTCTCTAAACAAAATTCTCTCAAGATCACCTCGAACTGAATCCCCTTATCAATTCTGTTGGCTATTGATAGTGACCACTGATGAAGATAACCCGATAATCCTAACTTGAAACTGAAGTAGAATTCCCCAAACTTGAGCTTAAGCTTGCACTATTGTAGAATGAAGAACGATGTAGAAATATCATTTCTGAGTACCCAATACATTACTGACGAAGTATATAAGCACATCACCTCTTGAAGATATCCACGTCGACTATGCGCGTGACACTGAGTACAACAATGTAGCTCCTTTAAGTGATAGTTATCCATGTCATCGACCATCCTCCCCTTGACACTGGAAACCAGATACTTCAAGTCTTATTCATAACCGTATATGCTCGAATAAGTTATCATATAAAGTTGTAAGTACTCCTTTAAAGTTAAAATAAGAACGCCTCTGAGAAATCTCACTTCAATCTCAAATAAGTAGCATCGAATCATCTTCGTAATCACATAAACCGTAATAGCCGTTAGGAATTTAGGTGAATCTTTGATAAGGATCGTTTTAGTGTAATTATCGTGTTTGTTGTGTTTTTTATGTTTGTTATGTTTGTTGTGTTTGTTGTTTGTGAAGAAGTGTTATGATCGAAAACGGATACCTGGCCTTGAATGTCACTATTTAAACGGCCCGCCAAAGTAATAAAATCCTGCCCCATAAGCATTTAACCCGACAAATATTTTACTACTTGGTTCTTTCAAAATATCCAGCTCAATCCAATAATAACTCCCGTAATCTACATAATTAATTTTGCACCAATCGGATATGGAATCGGTCATCCCGAATTTGATTGCAAAAAATAATCGGCCCACTAAGTACCTTCGATTGAGTAGTGATCGACCCGTCAACTAATAACCAAATGTAACAGGCCAAAATCTGAAAAATACACAGCCCATTACATTGGTAGGTACATTTGGTCCACTAAATTGTCAAAAATAAGCCCCATAAGACACATAAGTTCGGCCCATGTTGACAATGTATCATTTCGAGTATGTAGTACACGCCCAAGCCCAGTAAATCATGCGAAAGGCCCAGTCATACAATACCCGGTCCAAAAACAAAATTAGGAATATATATCACAATCCTAATATATCTCACCTTTTATACCTACACACCAAACCCCCATGATATATCTCGTAACCTCAAAGCCCCTCATTTTCAACTACACAGACACCAACACTACTCATCTAGATTACACCACCACATTCATCACTCCCAAATCACCATCCCAACTGCCGATACATCCAATGGACACAAAACCAAAATCAAACTCATCTCATCAGCCACCCAGTAATCACCCATCACTCAGTCACAACTCAATCCCATCTTATCAGCCAAATACTCGATCATATATCCATCTCACCTTGAATCCTATATCAAGCCCATAAGTACTTAACCTGATAATTAGGCTGATCAAACAAATCAAGAGGATAGATATACACCGAATCCGAACTCGTCTTCAAGATCTTAATAAAAGATCGAAGGTAGGTTAAATTATTTGTTGCATGAATCACAATCGAATCAAATCTACAGATTATAACATGATTGTTATCAATCAAGATTTGAATTCGAATATTAAAGATGGTAGAAAACCATCACAGTCAAGATCGATGAAGATGATATGTTAAACGCAAAAAAAAATCTTTTAAAAGATTGGAAAAAACGTGTTAACAAGTCATAGATCTCGATTAACTGAAATGGTTTTGAGAAGAGATGGGTATAAGTATGTTTTGATATACTGATATGATAAAAGTTGAAGAACTCAGTGAGTGGACTTGGTAATTACCGAGTTGACACGGTATATGATGAAGGCTGAGTGGATAGAGTCGGTTTTAGATAATAGATGGTTGAGAGTAGATGGATATGTGTAGGTATTGATTTACTGTTATGGTAAATGATGGGTTTGGATAGACACATTCGAACATTTTTTTTCTTCAAAAAAAACATGGTAGTAGACACGCTGTGAGATGAAGATGGGTTGAAATTTGGTTGAGATAAAAATTGCATGGTCTCGATTTATCACAATGTTTAAAGAAACCATTGCAAAGTTTTTGAGTCAAAGTAGATTTTGAAAACCCATCGGAATAAGTCCCATCTGATACAACCCATCGGAAAGTCACCATCGGAAAGACCATCCGAATATTATCATCGGAATGTGACATCGGAATGAGGCCATCGGAAAAACTATCAGAATAAGCATCGGAATGAGACCAACTAAAAATACCATCGGAATATGCATCGGAATTTCCATAGGAAAGTATAAACCCTTTTCCGATGGCTTTCAGTCGAAATGTTCAAACTATGTAGACACCAAAAAAATGGACCTGGTCCATATTTTGTCCCTTTTCCCAAAAGTTTAGAACTAATGATGTAAGACAGGACAAAAAATAAATGGGTACACAAAGATAAATCATATAAAATAATGACGAGGCTTAACTGGACACATGACTCGAACAAAAAATGATATTTTTAGATATGAATAGATAAAAAAATACCAACTGTTAATCAACATTGTACGAATCTGATAACATAACACAAACACCACACGGATACAAGACACCCCCGGTTAGCTCTAATACCAATTGACAAGCATAAAAAAGCCACCTTGGTTCGGGGGGTCGGGGATGATCAAAGAACATGTGTGACATTGTTTGTTCTAGAGAGAGAAAGTTAGAGAGAGGTGAAAGAAAAGATGTGTGTTTTATTCCAAGTGAAACAATACAAAGGAAAAATGCACTAAACTTCCACACCCCCATGGAGAGTCATGGGGGGTATTTATAGACCTATCTTCACTAGACTATTTCTCGTGTACAACTATAGTCCCTGCGTATAGCAAAAGGAATATTTCTAGTCTAACTTACGTGAAAGGCGCCAGCTTACCAAAAAGTAAGTCTAACAATATTATCATGTGGGGCGTATGGGTGCATCCTAGTTACATGTTTCAATCAGGATTTTCATGGTGAATGTGGTGTGTGCCTTGCATCCTTCACAAGGAGCTGATCCCTCCTACCCATTGACCAGTTAATTAGAGGCAACCCCTCTAATTGCATGATGAGGTCTCCCCTCCAATTATTCATGCACGTTGTTGACCTCATGACCTATATTGGCTAATTTGGTACATAAACTAATACAGATTTTCATAAGTAACATAAGCTATGTTTTCAGAACTAAAACTAGTTAACACGATAGACAACTATGTTTTCTAGGACTTATTCATTTCCGCTGCCATTCATGCTTTATATTCTTTATATGCTTCCATACTCTATGTATTCTATGCTTTATTGTATATCCGTGCACTGAGCGTTATGCTCAGCCGTCTACTTTTCCATGTTCTCAAACGGTAGGTACCTAAGGACGCAAGTAGGAACTCAAGAGTATGTGCATTCGGATTGGAAGCTATCCGGACTCTTTTACCTTATGCATTTATCCTACTTTATCATACTTTACTTCTTTTGGACATTGTTTAGTCCTTTCCACTTACAGTACTTATATTGCTTGTTTGTGAGTTACTAGACTATCGATGTTTGATTCCGGTATTTCTATTGATGGTCATGAATGTTTAGACATTTACCTTGCATGCTTTGATGATACGCCATAATTTACTGTAGCACTCTATCCTTTTAAATGGGGTGTTACATTGAATATTCTTTTTTTATGTTTTTTCCATTTTGATTATGCTTAGAAAATTTCTTAGCTATTCTAGGTAAAACACATGTATAATTTTTGATGCACACCATGTGTTTGATGAAATGACACAATGCTAATCACATGTTATTTAACAAGTTCTAATTTATGAATGAACATTTTTATTGAAGTTTGGTCGATTTTTGTAGTTGATAAGCTGATTATAGAAGTGGGACTTGTGATTATAGAACTAAGAGTATGACTCGTATATGAGTCGTGATGACTCATATATGAGTCACAATGACTCATATATGAGTCGCTAGGACTCATATATGAGTCACGGTGACTCATATATGAGTCATCTTGACTTATATATGAAAATGTACATATGTAAGTCTTTTCTGTAATACGGGTAATAATATAGCCTCTTTTGTAACAATATCATGGTGACTCATATATGAGTCACCATGACTCATATATGAGTCACAGCGATTTATATATGAGTCTCCTTGACTCGTATATGTGACTCATATACGAGTCACTATGATGACGCGTATATGAAACTGAAACATATAGATTTTGTATTGAAACTTGTAGTACATTACTAATTTATTTATTTTGCAGTTCCTAAAAGGGCCACCAACTCTTATAAAACCAACCATTATCCGCCTTCCATTTTGAGGTGGAGGAGCCTGATGAGGGTGATAATGACTAGGAGGGGTCTAGTGATGATGAGGAGTAGAAGGGGTCTAGTGATTCTGATGATGAGGAGTCTCATGAATCGTAGTCTTGGTGAATTGTAGTTGGATGGTAAAATTGATGATAATTGTAGTTATGTGTTCTTCTATGAATGCTAAGTTATTTCAAATTGATTGTAGCCGGAACATAATTATTTGATGGTTTATTTTCATTGTATGAAACGTGTTTTACATGCTTCTTTATTTAAGCAATTTGCAATTTTGTTTTACGTATTTACTGCTTATGTTGTGTGTTAAATCTGATCTAGAAAACATACATGTTCGAGCATGACTCGTATATGATTCATTATAAAACATACATGTTTCACCATGAATCATATATGCCCATAAGTCGTATATGATTAATAATTACTCATATATGAGTAACTATTCACTTTTACAGAATATTCTTATAATGTTTTTTCAGAATCATCAGACCTCATAACAAAAAAAACAAATATGATATTCAACACATGTTTTCAATAGTTCGACATCATAACAAAAAAAGAAAATTAAATTTAAACATAGTAAAAAAGAAAACGCAAAAATAATCAAGTAGTTGTTGTATTAGCTTGTCATGTTTCTTGTGTTTCTTTTTCATATATGATTTGTTATTCTCTCCATATCTCTTTGTGTTTCTTCTTAATGAAAGAGGTATAAAATCCCTTCTCCAGCGCCTTAAAACGTACTTCTTCGGAATCACTTTAATTTCACACTTCTTCAAACCATAGAATATGTGGCGACAATGAAATTCATAACGCATTTAATGCCTATATGTACACTCAACTGGCCCATCTTCAAAATTCCAAAGAACCTTATTATAAAACATAAACACAAAACAAGTTAATAACTGAGCACGAATCATATATGTTTCATAATGACTCATATATGAGTCACCATGACTCATATATGAGTCACCATGACTCATATATGAGTCACCATGACTCATATATGAGTCAGGTGACTCATATATGAGTCACTATGACTCATATTTAAGTCAACATGATTTTGTTACAAAAGAGGCTATATTATTACCTGTATTACAAAAAAGACCTACATATGTACAATTTCATATATGGGTGACCATGACTCATATATGAGTCACCGTGACTCATATATGAGTCACCGTGACTCATATATAAGTCACCCTGACTCATGTATGAGTCACCGTGACTCATATACGAGTCATAGTCCCACTTCTGTAATCACAAGTCCCACTTCTGTAATCAGCTTATCAACTACAAAAACGAACATACTTCAATAAAATGATCATTCATAAATTAGAATTTGCTAAATCACATGTGATTATCATTGTGTCATTTCATCAGACACATGATGTGCATCAAATATCATAACATGTACTTTACCTATGTTATTGCATTGATTACAAACAGCTACTTGTGCATCTTCAATAACATCGACATCAACTTCATTTATGGCATTAGAATCCATATGTATAGAAGATGGTGGTTTGTTTTGGCGGTTGCCGGAAAAAGGTAGGTTGGAGTGGAGATCACTAGAAAAGAGTGGTTTGATGTGGAGGTAGCCAAAAAAACGTGGGTTTGTTGTGGTTGTCGCGGAAGAAGGTGGGTTTGTTGTGGTGGTCGCCGGAAAAAGGTGGGAGATGAGTTTCTTGTGATGGTCATAGGTGAGGGGTTGTTGATCCCGATCTGTTTTTTAGTGTGAAAAATAAAGAGAGTTATGTGGGAGGTTGGTTTAATCTAAACCATTGGATCATTATAATATGGATGGTTTTGATTGGTCCATGAAGACTATGATATATTAAAGGGTGTGAAGGATCTTTCCCCGACTTCATATATTTTGTGATTTTTAATTATTGTTCATCGAAAAAAACACACTGTTTAAAAATAAACTATTACATTTTTTTTTACTTTTTAACATAATAATAATTTTACTCTTAGCTAATTAATTAAATCTTATTTAAAGTTTAATAATAATTTTAAGTAAGAACAATATGGTAAAATTAATCAAATTTTCTTATCTATTTTTAATAACGGACAATAATTCTGTGACAACCTAAAATAGGAATGGACTATAATTTTGAGACGAAGAGAGTATATGAAACAAATGTTATAAATAGCATGAAACGTGACATGGTGACAAGATTATGTCACGATTAATCTTCAAGCTTTAATCGTTAAAATATTTTTTTTTACGTTTATTAAGGTTTTGCTTAAGATGACATAAATTATAAAATTATTCATATATTTATATATATCAAGTTTACCTAAAAACCGTTGTAATGTTAAGAAATTATATTTAGATGTAGCTTTTTTTATTTAAACAAATTTTTTATCATCGTTCGATAAAAAAACTCACCAAACTTGACGCCATATCACGTTTATTCATGTCTGGTGAGGTATAGTCTCTTTCAGGTATTAAGATGAAACAGTTACAAATAACTCCTAATGTTTCTCGAGCAGAGCTACTCCATGATTCGCTAAAATAGTTGGGGTGATGAAGGTCATCTTAGGTCCAAAAGCAACGATAATGGAGCAATGCTTGCACATGGAGCAAATGTATGGTGGAGACAATGTCTGCACATGAAGCAAATGTACGGTGCAGACAATGTCTGCACATGAAGCAAATGTATGGTGCAGACAATGTCTACACATGAAGCAAATGTATAGAGCAAGCAATGTTTGCACATGGAGAAAATGTATGAAGCAGACAATGTATGCACATGGAGCAAATGTATGAAGCAGACAATGTATGTACATGGAGCAAATGTAGCAAATGTATGGAGCAGACAATGTCTGCACATGGACCAAATGTATGGAGCTGACATGTCTGCACATGGAGCAAAGTAGGGAGAAACGTCTTTAGGATGAAAGCATTATCTACATTGAAGGTAGGACGTTAATGTATGACGTACCTGGTACGATTATGCATGAATAACACAATCGTTTGATCCACAATTAGTACTTGGTGAGCGTGAGGACAACCTTGACTCCGGAAGCTAAGTCTAGTGCCTACCAGCGATTCATGCGCTGCTCGTACAAGACAACTTTTCTTCCCCAATTATCGTGTCTAGGAGCTAACTCCATGTAGTATATAAGACTTGTTTACACATGAACAAAGGTTAACTTTTCACATACATATAATTCATTATTTAGTTTCCTTTACTTTCACATCACTTGAATCATATACTTACTCTTACACGAAGTTAGTCTCGGATTCAAAACTCGAGGCGAGCTAACGACGTGTAGAAACTAGAAGAGGGTGGGGGGGGGGGGGGGGGGGGGGGGGTGGGGGGGGTGGGGGGGGGGGGTTGAATAGTTTCTCTTGGTTAGGGTCCTAATTAAAAATCATTTCAATTAGGTTTGTCCCAAAATTACCTTTTACTTGAAAACTAGTGTTAGGACCTATGCGGGTTAGACACACCCTTTCACTAGTTTCATTTTCATATCATATAGTAGAAATCCTTAGAAAGGATCAAGTTATTTATCTAGTTATTATGTTTCTTCTTGTTCTTAGTATTTGTATTTCGCACTAATACTTTGTATTTTTTTAGAGTCTCTCTGTGAATAGACTTGTGATTATAGAAGTCGTTCACCATCCTTAACAGGTTGCAAGATCTACAACTAGTGGACCCAACAAGTGGTATACGAGCCTGGGAGAGTCTCTGCACAAGAAGAACCATTTTTTTCTACTAACATTTTCGTCTAATCATGTCTGCTTCTAGTTCTACTGAAACAGGACAACCAAGCACCACCACAATACAGCAAACACAACAAATCGTTGCTACTGTTTCCAACATAAATGGAAAATGCCCACTCCTAAAGAAGGAAGAGTATGATAGTTGGGCCATGAAGATGGAGTGCTGGATCACCAACACTGATCTAGACTTGTGGAAAATTGTCCAGAATGGCAACAACAAGAAGACTACTGGAAGAGACAAGAATGGTAATATCACCATTCTAGATCCTAAAACTCATGAAGAAATCACTGCTGTCCAGAAGGAAATCAAAGCAAAAACTATTTTGCTTCAGTCTCTTCCTGATGATCATATGGGTGATTTCTATCACTTGGTTGATGCTAGGGAAATTTGGAATGACATCAAGGCAAGATTTGGAGGGAATGATGAATCAAAGAAGATGCACAGATCAATGCTAAGAGATGAATTTACAGAATTCAAGATTTCTAAGATAGAAGGTCTTCATCAAGGCTATGACAGGTTTTAAAAGATTCTTGGTCAATTGAATCAACTCAAGTCCAAACCAGAAAATGAAGACACCAATGTCAGGTTTCTTAGAGCTCTGCCTCATTCATGGAACTGGGTAGTCGTCTCCCTAAAAGTAAAAGGAGGACTTGAGTATCTCTCTTTTGATGACTTATTCTACAAACTCAAAACTTTTGAGTCTCATGTGAGAGGATACCCACGTGACTCCTACTTTACTCCTGCTAATTCTGCCTTTGTGAGTTCCATGGGCTCTAGTCCAATGCCCTATACTAGTATCCCAAGCTATACTTTGTCCTCACAACATACTCCTACTCCTGAATCTAAAGTCAAGACCAGTAGCATGGTAGGAACTATTCTTCACTCCTTTGTTGCTGATGTTGATCCATAACATCAGCTAGCTTTTGATGATTTCAAACAGGTTGATAAGCTTGACTTGGATGAAATGGATCTCAAGTGGCAGATGGCTATGCTCACTCTCTGGGTTCATAAGTTTGAGAAGAAAGCTAGTAGAAAATTCAGCTACAACCCAGAGAGATCCAACCAGGTTTGATAGGAGCAAAGGCAAATGCTACAACTGTCACCAGCAAGGACATTTTGCTAGGGAATGCCCTAATAAAAATGACCAGGAGAAGAACAGGTATTCAACTTTAAAGGTTCAAGAGCTTCAGGAGGAGAAGAAAGCTTTGGTATCTGTTGATACCATGGTCAACTGGAATGATCATGAGACTCCACCTTGGAAAACAGTGGAGTCTGGTACTGATGTGTTTGCTATGATTACTGGTCACATATCTGAGGGTAAAGGAAGCAAAGGATTTTTCTCTAATGGGAATCTCTCCTCAGGTACAAAATTGCCCTCTTGGTTGTGATGATAAATATTCTGACCTCTTAACTCAATGCAATGAACTAAATGCTCAAAATGACAAGTATTTTTTAGAAGTTCAAGCCTAATAAGAGTTCTCTCAAAACCTTAGAACAACAAAAGAAGTGGTTACAAAATACTCAACTTGAGTATGAAGATAAGATTAGGGTATTAAGTATTGATTTAGAGAATACCACTAACTTGCTTAAGTATACTGAAAAACTTAATACTGAGAGTATTCAGGCAAAACAAGAAATGCAAGAGAAATTGGATGCTACTTTATTAAAATTTGATAAATGGAAAAAAGCACCCAAGAATCTTTCCAAGCTAATAGATAGCAGTATGTCTGGTAGAACTAAGAGGGGGTTAGGATTTGACAAATATATTGGCCCAACTGATGTTTTTGATTTATCATTTTCAAGTGTCTTTGATCCTGAAAAAGAGGAGGATGGAAAACCTAGTTACAATATGTTTAAACCAGCTGTAGCAATGCATGTTGTTCCTCCACCTCTTACAGAAACATTGATGCCCACATCCATGCACAAAGACTTGGATGGATCACAGATGCATGAGTCTCCAAAAAGCTCTACTAATACTAATGAATTTGTCTCTTGTACTATCAGTGACAAGGCAAGTGACTATGCATCGTGTGGTTCAAGTGAAGAGTCAAGTCCTTCGAGTCCCAAGCCAAATGACACTGCTGCTTCTAGTGCTAGGATGAGTGATGAGAGAGTTGCTACTGCTTCTACCTACATTGTTTTTTATTCTAGTTTTCTGAATTCTAGGAATGTTGATTCTCCTAGAATTGTTTGTAATAAGAATAGCAGTACAAAACAATGTCATTTGAATAAAAGGTCTTTTAAAACATGCTTTGTTTGTGGTAGTAAATTTCATTTAATTAAAGATTGTGATTTTTATGATCAAAAGCCTACTGGCTATCTTTCTTATGGTACTCCTGGTCCACCAGGAGATGCTCCTATTGGTGTGGTTTTTGCTTCTAGAAGATTAAATCCATGTGCCCAATCTTTTCCTTCTACTAGAAGGACCTCTCCTTCAGCTTCTACTACTTAGAGAAGCAATACCTGTACCCCTAATAGAGCAACCAACAATTATTTTTAAAACTTTAATAAGAATTATGCTGCTACTACAGACCAAATGCATTTTGGATTGGGGAATTTGGGTTCTGCTGTTAAGCCCTCAGCAGGTTGTTCTTGGTCACAAAATAAAACCCATATGATGCACAGGTACCACAAGAACAATAGTGGATCTCATCAATCTCCATGGATATCTAATAATGATCCACAAGGCAGACTCAAGCCAGAAATGGTTTGGGTCCCCTTAAGACACTAACTGTTACATATTTTTGTGTTGTTGTAGATTACTGCATACCAAGATCCATCTCTTGGAATTGTAGACAATGGTTGCTCTAGGAGCATGACAGAGAATAAAGGACTTTTGACTAATTTTGTACCATTTCAAGGCGGGAAGGTGTACTTTGGTGGTGGTGAAAGAAGGATCTCTAGCAAAGGAACGATTCAGGCCCCTAACCTTAATTTTGAGCAGGTTTACTATGTGGACGCACTTCAACACTTCAACTTGATCTCTATCTCTCAGATTTGTGACAAGAAACAGTTTGTCCTCTTTACGAATACTGATTGCTTGGTGCTGTCCAAAGACTTTAAGCTACCGGATGACTCCTAAGTTCTACTCAAAATCCCAAGAAGACATAACCTCTACAGTATCAAGTTAAATGAAGTTAATGCTACTGGTCAACTAGCTTGCTTGGTTGCCAAAGCATCAGAAGATGAAGCCACTCAATGGCATAGAAGGATGGGACATGTAAATTTCAATATCATTTACAAGCTGGCAAATATGAATCTAGTCTCTGTTTTACCTCCCAAAACTTTCAAGAATGACATCAGTTTCCTTGCTTGCAGCAAAGGCAAACAACACACACATCCTTAAAAGCCATAACTGCTCTTAGCTTAATAACTGAACCATTGTAGTTACTTCATATGGATCTGTTTGGTCCTACCTCCATTAGGAGCATTGACCATAAACACTATTATCTTATGGTAACTGATGGTTATAGCAGGTTTTCATGGGTTTTCTTTCTGGCTGCTAAAAGTGAGACCTACCCCATTCTCAAAGACTTCATTGCCCTCATTGAAAATCAGCTGTCCAAGAAGGTAAAAGGGATTCGCTGTGACAATGGGACTGATTTCAAAAATGCAGACCTCATATCACTTTGCAATTCCAAAGGTATCAAAAGGGACTACAGTGCTGCCAGGACTCCTCAACAAAATGGTGTTGCAGAAAGGAAGAACATGACCCTTATAGAAGCTGCAAGAACCATGCTTGCTGATTCCAAGCTTCAGACTATGTTTTGGACAAAAGCTGTCAACACTGCGTGTTATGTGTTGAATAGGGTTTCCATTACCAATCCACATAATAAGACTCCCTATGAGCTACTCATAGCCAAAGTCCCAAGCATTACTCATTTGAAGCCATTTGGCTGTCCTGCCATCATTCTCAACACTAGTGACTATTTGGCGGATGAAGGCTACATTGTGGGATATTCAGCTCACTTAAGAGCCTATAGGGTCTACAATCTCACTGCCAAGCGTGTCATTGAAACTATCAATCTCAGGTATTTTGAGGAGAAGAAAAACATCCAAGGCAAAGGTCCTGAATGGTATTTTGATCTTGACTATCTCAAGGACTCATTGGGATATTTTCGTTTCAAAACTAACCAAAATGCAGGTCCACAAGTATCTATGTCTTCTAGTCAGGTGCTACTACTAGCTTTTCAAACTCAGATGAGGATGATGACATTTTTGTCATACCATCCTATTCCACCACAGTCGCTCCCGACAACTTTGCTACTCCTGATGGTGCTACTCCATCAGACATTCTTGACTCACAAGGAGCTCTTGATACACTGTTTAAGCAACAACAAGATGTTACTTCTGAAGCTACCCAAGGAGGCTTTGAGTTTCCTTTGGATACTCCTGTTGTACCAGCTACTCCTAGTGAGCCTATTGTTACTCCTAGTGCGAGTTCAACTCCTATTGGAAGTCCTATTAGTGATCCAACTTCTACGACTAGGTTATATGGTCCTTCTGACCTAGGAAACTATCAAAAGAAGTCTTCAACTAAGATGGATGATATTCATAAGCAACCAATAAAAGGCATTTTCGACTCTTCTTCATATGATGATGGCATTGTTGGGGATCTTACTAACTTGACACCAGAAGTGGAAGTAGCTCCTACTCATATTCAACAGATTCATAAAGTGCATCCTACTACGTAAATCATTGGAGATCTTGGTTCTAATGTCAAGACTCATGGCATGCATAAGAAAGCAACTTCTGGTCATCATGCTCTTGTGAGCTACATTGAAGACCAAAAGCGAAATAATCACACAGATTTTCTTCACTGTTTGTTTGCTTGTTTTCTGTCACAAGTGGAACCTAGGTCTGTCTCACATGCTCTTGAGGATCAAAGCTGGGTGGAAGCTATGCAGGAGGAGATGCAACAATTCTTATTTCAGAATGTTTGGATCCTAGTTGATTTACCAGATGGAAAGACAACAATTGGTACCAAATGGATTCTCAAAAACAAGAAAGATGCAAGGGGTATTGTGGTAAGAAATAAGGAAAGACTAGTAGCACATGGCCACACTCAGCTTGAAGGCATTGAATATAATGAAGTTTTTGCTTCTGTTGCACGAATTGAGGCCATTTGTCTGTTTTTAGCTTTTGCTTCGTATATTGGTTTTACAGTATTTCAGATGGATGTCAAGAGTGCATTTCTATATGGAAAGATTGACGAAGAAGTATATGTCACTTAGTCTAAGGGCTTTGTGGATCCACTTCATCCTAAGAAGGTCTACAAGGTTATCAAAGCTCTTTATGGACTTCATCAAGCTCCTAGAGCCTGGTATGAGCGTTTATCTACCTTCTTGTTGAAGCATGGATACAGAAGAGGCACTATTGACAAAACATTGTTCCTTAAGAGGAATGCCAAAGACATCATCCTGGTTCAGGTATATGTGGATGATATTATCTTCGGTTCTACTAAGAAGGAATGGTATGATGAGTTTGCACAGCTGATGAAAGGAGAATTTCAGATGTGCCATGGGTGAACTTACATTTTCCTTGGCCTCCAACTAAAGCAGCAGCCGGATGGTATCTTCATTAGTCAGGAAAAATATGTTCATGACATTATTCAAAATTTGACGTGGAACCTCTTAGACCAGCAACAACACCTTATGAGGTAGCTAAGGTCAAACTCAAGAATGAGCCAGATCCTCCGATTAATGTTCATTTGTACAGGTCCATGATCGGCTCACTCTTGTATTTGACTTCTTCACGCCGAGACATTATGTTTGTTGTTAGTGCTCTTTCTAGACATCAGGTGGCACCTACCGTGTCAAATTTGAATGTTGTCAAGAAAATCTTCAAGTATATCAAGGCACAACCCAAGCTAGGCTTATGGTATCTAAGGGAATCCCTTTTTGTTCTTGAAGCCTATAGTGATAGTGATTATGTAGGTGCTAATAATGATAGGAAGTAAACTACTGGTGGTTGTCAGTTTTTGGGACAAAGTTTATCTCATAGCAATGTAAGAAACAGACAATAGTAGCTACTTCCTCAACAGAAGCTGAATATGTAGTTGCTGCTAGTTGTTGTGGACAAGTCTTGTGGATACAAATCAAATGTTAGACTATGGGTTCAATTTTATGAACACCAAAATCTTCATTGACAATCAAAGCACTATCTGCATTGTGAAGAATTCTATGTTTTATCAAAGAACCAAGCATATAGAGATTCAGCACCATTTTATACGTGATGCCAATGAAAAGAAGCTGATACAGGTTCTCAAGGTACATACGAATGATAATGTTGCTGATTTGTTAACTAAAGCGTTTGATGGTCCAAGGTTTAACCATTTGGTGGTTCACATTGGTATGGTCAATCCTTAAGGCCTAGGATTGAGGGGAGGCAAAGCCTAAGGGGAGGCTTGTTGTACATGTATACTTGTACATTCTTACTTCTGGTAGCTTCTTTCGACATATTACATGGGTTTTTATTGTGTGTGCAACTTTTGGTGGAAGGATTTGGTTACTCCTAGTGGCACTCTTCTGATCCTAGTGGGTCAGTAACCCTACTTATCCACTTGTGTTTGGATTATAGTATCTCTTCGGGTCACTGTTCATTATGTTGACTTTTGTTGACCACTCGCTGCTCCTAGCGTTGACTACTAGCCATTTTGACTTTCAGTCAACGCAAGTTACTTCTGGTGCCTCTATTTTCATATGTTTTTGGTAACTGGGATTATCTATTAATGAATTAAAGGGCAAGTGGTTACTCACAATTAATGCCTTAACTTGGAATGGGCAACCCCCATAATTAGGGGTCAATGAACAGTTCCCTAAACATTATTTATGATCAATGGGATCATTTGACTCAATGATAGGTGTGAAAACACCCATCTTTTCTACCACTTAACTACATTAAAACGGGACCTAAACGTATATTTTATGTCGTAAATGGCGGAATTATGCGTGGTTTGTGTTTTTATTGTGTTTCAGGGTCGAGAAGGTGAAAATTGGAGAAAACACGGCTTTCACGGGCTTTTATTGAAGTAAAAGACAAAAGACGAAGTCGAAAGATCAAGAGTGGAAAAAGAACGGAAGTCCAAGACCAATTCTGAAGATTTATCGAAGAAAAAGTCAAAAGATGGAAGTTTACCAAAAGCCGAAGAACTCAAGTATAATTTATTGAAGAATTACAAGACGAGTTCAAAGAAATCCCGAGCCAAAGTCATTATAGTCCAAGATTTAAGAAGATTAAAGAAAGGAGGGACCTAATGACGCAATTAAGGAAAAGAGGAAAGAGGGGAGGAAGCTTCCTTCCACTAATCCCTTCCTCCCCTATAAATACACAATATAGTCCATTTGTTGAAGTTGTTGGAGGCTTGACAAGCCTCTCTTCCCCATTTTCATTCTTCTTGTTCCTTAAATTTATGCACTTTAATTCTCATGTAACGCACCTTTAATTCTCTTTTAATTCCAAGTAAGTTACCTTTAATTGTTGTTAATCTTTATCTTATTGCTAATCTCCTTCTTCCTTTCTTGTTTGATTTGTTCTTTATCTTCATTGTTCATGTTCTTGAATTTTTATGCTTTTGATCAAGTGGGTTTTGATTGATTTGGCTTTATTTGTTAGTTTTGTTGATTTGTTTTGATTGATTATTGTTAGTTGATGTTTAGTGGTTATTTTGGGTTAATCTTTTGGTTGATCTTGATTGATTTTGCTTAAATTCGTGTTCTAGTACTTTTCCCTGTTCTTCGTTCCTGCTACTGTTAATATTGCCCAGTTAATGTTCCGAACCGATTTTCTTAAAGTTCCGAACCAAATTTCTTTTCAAAGTTCCGAACCAAATTTCTTGTCAAAAAAAGTTCCGAACCAAATTTCTTTTCAAAGTTCCGAATCGGAAGATTTGGTAAATTTTCTAAAACTTCCGAACCAATTTGTGGCAAAAAGTTCCGAATCGGAACTTTTGAAAAGTTCCGAACCAATTTTTGGCAAAAAGTTCCGAACCGGAACTTTCTTAAAAACTTCCGAACCAAGCCAACAAAACTTCCGAACCAATGGCTAAAAAAGTTCCGAATCGGAACTTTTATAACTTCCGAATCAAAAAAATGTCCACCTGCTAGCTTGCTAGCTTGTCCCTCGTTTCCCGCCAAAAATAAGCAGCCAGGCTGGCTGCTTCCAGCAGCTAGCCTGTCTACTTGCTTATTTAATAGTATTGTTCCGTAATTGTCTAGTTTTATCTGAAAGTTGTTCCGATTTTATTTTTGAAAGTTACGTATTTTTAGTTGAATTTTTCTTCCAATTTTAAAATTAATATTTTTTCGTAAAGTTCAAGTTTTATCTTTTATTTAGTACCCGCTTTAGGTTTTGCCTCGTTTAGCTTTAAAGTACCATTTTAGTTTTATTCTCTCCTTTTTCATTTAGTAAACTTTATTTTTGAGTCGATAGTTAATTTCGTCTTTTATATTTATTTTTATTAATTGTTTCGCTTTAAATTACGTTTTATTATTTGTTTTAATATTCGTTTTAATATCGTTTTAACTTTTAGTTTTTAATATTCACCTTGTTTTACTTTTATTATTTGTACTTGTCTTTAGTTTGTTTTTAAATACTTTTCGCATTTACTTTTAAATTAGTTTTAGATAATTAACTTCCTTTCTTCTTAACCAAAAACAATTGAGTCGCACATTTAACCGGAAATCAATTCGATTAGACACCGAGAAACGAACTTTTTAACCTAGTAAAATCTGGTTATTAAAATGGCGCCGCTGCCGGCTCTTTTCGTGAAGATCGAAGGTTTTTTGTGTGAGACGCGTTGGATTTTGGGATCCGTTCACTTGTGAACGTTATTTTTCGTGACCAAAATTTTCAAAAATCCAAAAACATTTGAAAAATCCTAAAAAGCATTTCTTTTTCAAAGTTTTGCACCAAAAATATTCTTCTTGCTTATCTATCTTTCTTCATGGATTTTTATGTCCATTGCGTCCGGTGTGGGAAACAATTATCTGGGGACAACTCTTGCCAATGGTGCACATGTGAGCGGTGCGGAAACGATATCGACTACACACAATCCTGATTTTGTCCTTTGTGCAACTCGACTAATTCGTACTTTTTGAACCTACCTCCTGTTCCCCCGTGCATCTATTGTGGAAGCGATTCTCATTGGCATGTTTCGTGCCCGGTTCGATACCCGTATGGTCACGGGCAAGAACCGGGGTACAATTATGACAATGACAATAGCTATCCACAAGACGCACCTGATTTTTCTCCACACCCGGTTTGCAACAACTGTGGGGGTCCTCACGATACCTATTATTGTCAACCAATGAATTATTATGAGCAAAATCTGGATCCTCAGTTTTCTTCACCTATGGATTATTATGAACCAAACCCGGTTTCTAATTATTCCCAACCGATGAACAACTATGAGCCACAACCTTGCTATAACTCAGGTTTTCAACACTATGAGCCCCCACCGCACTCACTCGATCATCAACCTCGTCACGGGATGAGTTACCAAGAACCAATTGTCGATCTTGCTACAGCTTTTCAAGCACAATCAAAAGAGCTTTTACACACGCTGCGAACTTGTATGGAGTCATGTTTACAGCCGCAAGATCAGACGAGTACTCATATCACTGAGCATATTATTGGCCCTATAGATAATGAGGAGAGTAATGACGATATTGAGGTTATTTTCGACGAGGAGGAATTTCTAAAGCAAAATACTTCACTCCTTAGTGATGATAGTTTTCACATTCCTGAGATCGATGAGTTTCTTGCTATTGATACACCCGTGGAATACACATCCGGGTATTCTGATGAGGAAGGAGATATACTTTTTCTAGAAGATTTATTACACGATGACACTACACCTTCTATCCCAGAGGTGGAAAGATGTGAATCTACTGGAAAAGGGACGCAGGTGGAAGGTAATTGTTCTCATAATTCTCATATTATATTACCACCTCATCCTCCCACGTGCACACCCAAGCGGGTGATGTATCACTTTTACTCTACTCGTTTTATACCAGGAAATGAGGATGAGTGCTTCGACCCGGGAGGTGACATTGAATATGCTATGATTGGTAACAATACGGCTTTACCGTTTGCTCATCATCCATTGTCTTTGGGGCATGGCAATGTGCTTACTACACCCAACCCACCTCCCGTGGATCTTGAATTCACATACTATACGTATGTTGAAAGGACCTTTCTCCCTGTCAAGACTTATTCCCCTGCCTCTCCTTTGTTAATGTCCACCGGGAACGAGGACAAGGTCTTTGATTCCGGTATCACATTCGAGGCTTCCCCATGGACTATTTAATTCGGGGACGAGTCAGGCTCGTGACTCGGTTAACAAAAACAAGTGCTTTTTGGGAGGCAACCCAATTATCTATCTATTTTCAACATAAGTGTAGGGGGAGCCCCGTTGGTGTTTCTTGTTCTCTTTCTTATCATATGCAGGGATTAGAGCTTCAAAGACACACTCTTGATGACTTTTGACGAACCGTGATTCCGTGTTCCCTTCTTCCCGGTTCTATCCTAAACTCTTTTCGATTCACTATTTTATATTTCTCAATATTAAAATAGGAATCTCTTTAGTTGTCTTTTCCTTAACGCGATTTAAACAAAGTGCACAATGTCCTAAGTGTAGGGGAGTTTACTCCCACATGCTTAAACATTGAGGACAATGTTTATATTAAGTGTAGGGGGGACTTCTATCGAAGTTAAGTGGTCTTTTCCTTGTATTTGCCCTCATTTTAACCGAAAAATCAATTTTTCGACATTTTTCAAAATTTTTAATCTATTTTGGCCTAGTTGTAGTCCCCTTTATTTTTGCTATTTTTCTCCTATTTTAGTAAAATGGTTTTAACAAGTTTAGTTATCTTAGATATATTAGGCCCGTTGTGAATTTTTTAACTCAACCCGAGTTTACTTATCCAAGTTCACTCTAGCTAGTATCCTTAACCATGTAGACCTTAATTGGTTTATTAGGCTAAGCATCCACGAGTCTCATTCCTTGAGATTTTAAATTGTGGAGAACGAGAAATGATAGAGTTGGTTACAAGTTTGGTATTCTCTCATTAACTTATGTGAGTTAATTATGATCTTTTTCTCCCATCACTTGCTAATAAATTATCTGCAATAAGTAAGGTCGTACGATTTGAAAAGTTACTTAGCTTCTAGCCCAAGATCGTTTAAAAGTTGCTCGGTAATGACGAGAGTTCATAGCCAAGGCATAACTTATGAAGCGGGGCGCGAAGATTGGCGAGTCCGAAAAGGCCCTAACAAGGCATGAGGATTCCATTTTATTGCTGAAGATCCAAGGTGATGTGAAAAGCATTATTCCCAAAGTCAATATGAAGGATCAAGACTCACGACGAAAAGCAATCAACTCCCATAAAGATCATGGAGAAGTCTATCCGAAAAGACCCTAACAAGGTATGAGGATAAATATATCCAAGTCCGAAAAAGAGGCGGATCGTTGTATCTCGAAATCCCAAATAGAGATTGAAGAATTAATCATGAAGTCGTGGTCAACAAAGTTGGAGTACCCCTCAAAAGTCTCCAAGTGAAGAAACTCTATTATGATGAGAAGACCATTATCTCAAGAACGTCTCTCGAAGATATGAAGTATGAAGTACATGCTAAATATCGGCCCGAGAAAGGTCTCAAATCGTGAACCAAGTTATGCCAAGATATGAACTTTTTGATATCCCGAGAAGCAGTTTTAAGAGATTTTTTCCTTTAGCTAACTATTGATCAAATCGTCCTACTTTGCTTTCAGCTTGAATAAATTATCAAAATAAGTCAACAATGCATCCTCGTGATCATTCAAGACAAAAATAAAATATAAGAGATACCCATAGGAATAAGGGAGTTTAAGTGATTAATTGAACCGAATGAGTAAATGTTTGTTATGCTAACTTGCACTAACAATGATCTTGTTTTTAAGCTTGGCATGGGGAACGTGAAACTTGAGGGTGATAAACATTCATGACACACAAGCCCTAATGTAAGCCTTAGATTTCTTTACATGTTTCTTCCTTGTTGCATCTTGTTATTTTCTATCTTTTCTTTAGTTGTTTAATAAAGGCCAAAGTAGGTTGATTATGATGGAAAGTGTAAACCTTGCTTTATCACTAAGCATTGCATGAGGGCATTTCAATGGTTAAGTGTAGGGGATTTGAAAGGTGTGAAAACACCCATCTTTTCTACCACTTAACTACATTAAAACGGGACCTAAACGTATATTTTATGTCGTAAATGGCGGAATTATGCGTGGTTTGTGTTTTTATTGTGTTTCAGGGTCGAGAAGGTGAAAATTGGAGAAAACACGGCTTTCACGGGCTTTTATTGAAGTAAAAGACAAAAGACGAAGTCGAAAGATCAAGAGTGGAAAAAGAACGGAAGTCCAAGACCAATTCTGAAGATTTATCGAAGAAAAAGTCAAAAGATGGAAGTTTACCAAAAGCCGAAGAACTCAAGTATAATTTATTGAAGAATTACAAGACGAGTTCAAAGAAATCCCGAGCCAAAGTAATTATAGTCCAAGATTTAAGAAGATTAAAGAAAGGAGGGACCTAATGACGCAATTAAGGAAAAGAGGAAAGAGGGGAGGAAGCTTCCTTCCACTAATCCCTTCCTCCCCTATAAATACACAATATAGTCCATTTGTTGAAGTTGTTGGAGGCTTGACAAGCCTCTCTTCCCCATTTTCATTCTTCTTGTTCCTTAAATTTATGCACTTTAATTCTCATGTAACACACCTTTAATTCTCTTTTAATTCCAAGTAAGTTACCTTTAATTGTTGTTAATATTTATCTTATTGCTAATCTCCTTCTTCCTTTCTTGTTTGATTTGTTCATTATCTTCATTGTTCATGTTCTTGAATTTTTATGCTTTTGATCAAGTGGGTTTTGATTGATTTGGCTTTATTTGTTAGTTTTGTTGATTTGTTTTGATTGATTATTGTTAGTTGATGTTTAGTGGTTATTTTGGGTTAATCTTTTGGTTGATCTTGATTGATTTTGCTTAAATTCGTGTTCTAGTACTTTTCCCTGTTCTTCGTTCCTGCTACTGTTAATGTTGCCCAGTTAATGTTCCGAACCGATTTTCTTAAAGTTCCGAACCAAATTTCTTTTCAAAGTTCCGAACCAAATTTCTTGTCAAAAAAAGTTCCGAACCAAATTTCTTTTCAAAGTTCCGAATCGGAAGATTTGGTAAATTTTCTAAAACTTCCGAACCAATTTGTGGCAAAAAGTTCCGAATCGGAACTTTTGAAAAGTTCCGAACCAATTTTTGGCAAAAAGTTCCGAACCGGAACTTTCTTAAAAACTTCAGAACCAAGCCAACAAAACTTCCGAACCAATGGCTAAAAAAGTTCCGAATCGGAACTTTTATAACTTCCGAATCAAAAAAATGTCCACCTGCTAGCTTGCTAGCTTGTCCCTCGTTTCCCGCCAAAAATGGCTGGCTGCTTCCAGCAGCTAGCCTGCCTGCTTGCTTATTTAATAGTATTGTTCCGTAATTGTCTAGTTTTATCTGAAAGTTGTTCCGATTTTATTTTTGAAAGTTACGTATTTTTAGTTGAATTTTTCTTCCAATTTTAAAATTAATATTTTTTCGTAAAGTTCAAGTTTTATCTTTTATTTAGTACCCGCTTTAGGTTTTGCCTCGTTTAGCTTTAAAGTACCATTTTAGTTTTATTCTCTCCTTTTTCATTTAGTAAACTTTATTTTTGAGTCGATTGTTAATTTTGTCTTTTATATTTATTTTTATTAATTGTTTCGCTTTAAATTACGTTTTATTATTTGTTTTAATATTCGTTTTAATATCGTTTTAACTTTTAGTTTTTAATATTCACCTTGTTTTACTTTTATTATTTGTACTTGTCTTTAGTTTGTTTTTAAATACTTTTCGCATTTACTTTTAAATTAGTTTTAGATAATTAACTTCCTTTCTTCTTAACCAAAAACAATTGAGTCGCACATTTAACCGGAAATCAATTCGATTAGACACCGAGAAACGAACTTTTTAACCTAGTAAAATCTGGTTATTAAAATGGCGCCGCTGCCGGCTCTTTTCGTGAAGATCGAAGGTTTTTTGTGTGAGACGCGTTGGATTTTGGGATCCGTTCACTTGTGAACGTTATTTTTCGTGACCAAAATTTTCAAAAATCCAAAAACATTTGAAAAATCCTAAAAAGCATTTATTTTTCAAAGTTTTGCACCAAAAATATTCTTCTTGCTTATCTATCTTTCTTCATGGATTTTTATGTCCATTGCGTCCGGTGTGGGAAACAATTATCTGGGGACAACTCTTGCCAATGGTGCACATGTGAGCGGTGCGGAAACAATATCGACTACACACAATCCGGATTTTGTCCTTTGTGCAACTCGACTAATTCGTACTTTTTGAACCTACCTCCTGTTCCCCCGTGCATCTATTGTGGAAGCGATTCTCATTGGCATGTTTCGTGCCCGGTTCGATACCCGTATGGTCACGGGCAAGAACCGGGGTACAATTATGACAATGACAATAGCTATCCACAAGACGCACCTGATTTTTCTCCACACCCGGTTTGCAACAACTGTGGGGGTCCTCACGATACCTATTATTGTCAACCAATGAATTATTATGAGCAAAATCTGGATCCTCAGTTTTCTTCACCTATGGATTATTATGAACCAAACCCGGTTTCTAATTATTCCCAACCGATGAACAACTATGAGCCACAACCTTGCTATAATTCAGGTTTTCAACACTATGAGCCCCCACCGCACTCACTCGATCATCAACCTCGTCACGGGATGAGTTACCAAGAACCAATTGTCGATCTTGCTACAGCTTTTCAAGCACAATCAAAAGAGCTTTTACACACGCTGCGAACTTGTATGGAGTCATGTTTACAGCCGCAAGATCAGACGAGTACTCATATCACTGAGCATATTATTGGCCCTATAGATAATGAGGAGAGTAATGACGATATTGAGGTTATTTTCGACGAGGAGGAATTTCTAAAGCAAAATACTTCACTCCTTAGTGATGATAGTTTTCACATTCCTGAGATCGATGAGTTTCTTGCTATTGATACACCCGTGGAATACACATCCGGGTATTCTGATGAGGAAGGAGATATACTTTTTCTAGAAGATTTATTACACGATGACACTACACCTTCTATACCAGAGGTGGAAAGATGTGAATCTACTGGAAAAGGGACGCAGGTGGAAGGTAATTGTTCTCATAATTCTCATATTATATTACCACCTCATCCTCCCACGTGCACACCCAAGCGGGTGATGTATCACTTTTACTCTACTCGTTTTATACCAGGAAATGAGGATGAGTGCTTCGACCCGGGAGGTGACATTGATTATGCTATGATTGGTAACAATACGGCTTTACCGTTTGCTCAGCATCCATTGTCTTTGGGGCATGGCAATGTGCTTACTACACCCAACCCACCTCCCGTGGATCTTGAATTCACATACTATACGTATGTTGAAAGGACCTTTCTCCCTGTCAAGACTTATTCCCCCGCCTCTCCTTTGTTAATGTCCACCGGGAACGAGGACAAGGTCTTTGATCCCGGTATCACATTCGAGGCTTCCCCATGGACTATTTAATTCGGGGACGAGTCAGGCTCGTGACTCGGTTAACAAAAACAAGCGCTTTTTGGGAGGCAACCCAATTATCTATCTATTTTCAACATAAGTGTAGGGGGAGCCCCGTTGGTGTTTCTTGTTCTCTTTCTTATCATATGCAGGGATTAGAGCTTCAAAGACACACTCTTGATGACTTTTGACGAACCGTGATTCCGTGTTCCCTTCTTCCCGGTTCTATCCTAAACTCTTTTCGATTCACTATTTTATATTTCTCAATATTAAAATAGGAATCTCTTTAGTTGTCTTTTCCTTAACGCGATTTAAACAAAGTGCACAATGTCCTAAGTGTAGGGGAGTTTACTCCCACATGCTTAAACATTGAGGACAATGTTTATATTAAGTGTAGGGGGGACTTCTATCGAAGTTAAGTGGTCTTTTCCTTGTATTTGCCCTCATTTTAACCGGAAAATCAAATTTTCGACATTTTTCAAAATTTTTAATCTATTTTTGCCTAGTTGTAGTCCCCTTTATTTTTGCTATTTTTCTCCTATTTTAATAAAATGGTTTTAACAAGTTTAGTTATCTTAGATATATTAGGCCCGTTGTGAATTTTTTGACTCAACCCGAGTTTACTTATCCAAGTTCACTCTAGCTAGTATCCTTAACCATGTAAACCTTAATTGGTTTATTAGGCTAAGCATCCACGAGTCTCATTCCTTGAGATTTTAAATTGTGGAGAACGAGAAATGATAGAGTTGGTTACAAGTTTGGTATTCTCTCATTAACTTATGTGAGTTAATTATGATCTTTTTCTCCCATCACTTGCTAATAAATTATCTGCAATAAGTAAGGTCGTACGATTTGAAAAGTTACTTAGCTTCTAGCCCAAGATCGTTTAAAAGTTGCTCGGTAATGACGAGAGTTCATAGCCAAGGCATAACTTATGAAGCGGGGCGCGAAGATTGGCGAGTCCGAAAAGGCCCTAACAAGGCATGAGGATTCCATTTTATTGCTGAAGATCCAAGGTGATGTGAAAAGCATTATTCCCAAAGTCAATATGAAGGATCAAGACTCACGACGAAAAGCAATCAACTCCCATAAAGATCATGGAGAAGTCTATCCGAAAAGACCCTAACAAGGTATGAGGATAAATAGATCCAAGTCCGAAAAGGAGGCGGATTGTTGTATCTCGAAATCCCAAATAGAGATTGAAGAAATAATCATGAAGTCGTGGTCAACAAAGTTGGAGTACCCCTCAAAAGTCTCCAAGTGAAGAAACTCTATTATGATGAGAAGACCATTATCTCAAGAACGTCTCTCGAAGATATGAAGTATGAAGTACATGCCAAATATCGGCCCGAGAAAGGTCTCAAATCGTGAACCAAGTTATGCCAAGATATGAACTTTTTGATATCCCGAGAAGCAGTTTTAAGAGATTTTTTCCTTTAGCTAACTATTGATCAAATCGTCCTACTTTGCTTTCAGCTTGAATAAATTATCAAAATAAGTCAACAATGCATCCTCGTGATCATTCAAGACAAAAATAAAATATAAGAGATACCCATAGGAATAAGGGAGTTTAAGTGATTAATTGAACCGCATGAGTAAATGTTTGTTAAGCTAACTTGCACTAACAATGATCTTGTTTTTAAGCTTGGCATGGGGAACGTGAAACTTGAGGGTGATAAACATTCATGACACACAAGCCCTAATGTAAGCCTTAGATTTCTTTACATGTTTCTTCCTTGTTGCATCTTGTTATTTTCTATCTTTTCTTTAGTTGTTTAATAAAGGCCAAAGTAGGTTGATTATGATGGAAAGTGTAAACCTTGCTTTATCACTAAGCATTGCATGAGGGCATTGCAATGGTTAATTGTAGGGGATTTGATAGGTGTGAAAACACCCATCTTTTCTACCACTTAACTACATTAAAACGGGACCTAAACGTATATTTTATGTTGTAAATGGCGGAATTATGCGTGGTTTGTGTTTTTATTGTGTTTCAGGGTCGAGAAGGTGAAAATTGGAGAAAACACGGCTTTCACGGGCTTTTATTGAAGTAAAAGACAAAAGACGAAGTCGAAAGATCAAGAGTGGAAAAAGAACAGAAGTCCAAGACCAATTCTGAAGATTTATCGAAGAAAAAGTCAAAAGATGGAAGTTTACCAAAAGCCGAAGAACTCAAGTATAATTTATTGAAGAATTACAAGACGAGTTCAAAGAAATCCCGAGCCAAAGTCATTATAGTCCAAGATTTAAGAAGATTAAAGAAAGGAGGGACCTAATGACGCAATTAAGGAAAAGAGGAAAGAGGGGAGGAAGCTTCCTTCCACTAATCCCTTCCTCCCCTATAAATACACAATATAGTCCATTTGTTGAAGTTGTTGGAGGCTTGACAAGCCTCTCTTCCCCATTTTCATTCTTCTTGTTCCTTAAATTTATGCACTTTAATTCTCATGTAACGCACCTTTAATTCTCTTTTAATTCCAAGTAAGTTACCTTTAATTGTTGTTAATCTTTATCTTATTTGTAACACCCCATTCTGATATATGGAATGTCACGCGTAATTATGGCGTGTCATCAAAGCATGCAAGGTAATATGTAGTAAAACATACATGACCATAGGGAAAACCGGAATCAAACATCGGTTCCTAAATATAAGCCCAAAACATAACAAAGTAAATGAACTGAATGAAAGACTAAACAAGCATAAATATATGAAGGAAACAGGAGAAGAAGTCTATGGCAGCTTCCATCCTATGCATGTCCTCCAAATGCTCGAGTCTTGGGTACCTGCCGTTTTGGGACATGGAAAGGAAAGTAACGGCTGAGCAAAACGCTCAGTGCACGGATATACAATATAGCATGAAATAGGATAAGCATGTAACATATAACAGCGTAAGACTAAGTTCTGAGTAGACTGGTTAAGTATTGAGAAAACTGGTTTTATAGTTTGAAAAGCCTTATGTTTATCTTATGAAAACTGTTTTAACATAAATATACCATAGCCCATATAGGTCATGAAAAGGTCACGTGCATGAATACTTGGAGGGGTGACCTCATCATGCTGATTAGAGGGGATGCCTCTAATTAATATACTGGTTTGGGTAGGAGGGATCAACTCCTTGTGAAGGATGCAAGGCACACACCACATTCACCATGAAATACTGAATAAAACATGTAACTAGGATGCACCCATACGCCCCACATGATATAATAATATGGCCAAAACTGAAAGGGACGCCACGAGCAATCACTCCGCCGTGGGGAAGTCATAACATTGGTGCCTCCAATGTTATGGTTATGGTACCTCCATAACTAGGTGAAATTGGTCATGCTTGTATATGGCTATAGATTATGCTAATTAAACATAAGCAGTTCAAAACAATAAAACAAATACTGGGGAAAACAGTTGGCTGCATACGGGGAAATCCTGATAAGGAAAGAATGTCCATACTGAAAGGACGGGAATCCGTACCTCAAGTCCAGTGAATGAACGGAAGAAAGACTCCTACTTCTGGATCACTAACGCTACATGAATACACACGTGTATAAGTATCGATTCACTGATTACGTACTGGGTTTTATGTCTCATTTTAGCTGACTTGGTATGTTTTAGGTCATGGTTCACTGTTTAGAGCCTTAAACTGTGTTTATCTTGTATTCTGATTAATCCGTTTAAGTATTACTGGTATTTCATGTATTATTATACTTACTGTGTAATAATAAGTAACTTTCCAAAAATAGCAAGTTTCCAAAAATAGAAAGTTTCCAAAAATAGAAAGTTTCCAAAAATAGAATTACTGCTTAAAATAGATAAGTTTCTAGAAATAGAAAGTTTCCATAAATAGATTAGCTGCCTTAATTAAATAGTTTCTAAAAATAGAAAGTTTCCATAAGTAGATATAAGCTGGTTAAATAAGCCAATAAATAAGCTTAAGTGTTTACTGATTAATATTCTAAGTCATAATGATATAATGTATAGTTTATTAATTATTTCATGTAATTTAAATAAACTATGGGTTAAAAGTATTTAATTAAATGAAATGTGATTTAATTAAATAAGGATATAAATACTTAGGTTAAAACATGTATTATTAATATAACCTAAGTCATGAAAATTAATTAATTATAAGTCATGGTTTTAATAATTAATTAATTACTTAGTCTAATGTAAATAAATAATTACTTAGGTTAAAAATCATGTATTATTAATTAGTAATAATAAACCTAAGTCCATGTTTTAATTAAATTAATTATATATCATGTTGAATTAATTTAATTAATCTTCTAATAATAAATCATGATTTATTAGTTTACTTGTCTTGTAATTAATATACGTGTTAAGCTAATAAAACGCGTAAAATAATAACCCGTACCCAAGTATTATTTTTAGAAAAACATTGTCGTAAACCGAATCCGTGAAATCCCGTGAAAGTGTGTGTGTTTTTATATAAAGCCGAACCAAACAGCCCCTTAAAAGTTCTTTAAACAGTTTGCCAAACGCACCCCTTTAGCCTGTTTAAAACCCACTGCCAAACACACCCATAACTGCCAGTTTTCCCACTGGCAGTTACATACTTTCCCCCCGTCTGAGGTTCGTTTCCCCTGCTAGTACAACACCTCCCCCCTTCCTGCCGTTGCCACTGGTAGGCCAAACGCACCCCTGATGGGGTTGTGTTTCCCCCGTCAGCAGCAACCAAGCCAAAACCCTAATTGGGTGGCGGCTGGTGGAGAGAAAAAAAATACCACCGAGACTCATATGAGTCTCGGTTTGCGTGCATGACGAACTCAACAACCACAACGAAACCCCCTCCCTTGCATTATTGTTTTAGACATGTTTAAAATCCTTTAATTCGGATTAAAGAAAAGAAAAAAAAAGAATTAGGGTTTCTTTTTACTTACTTATTATTTAGGGTTTCCAAAACAACCGAACCTTGTTCTTCTAAGATAACCTCGATTCAAGCTTCTTGATTCCTTGGTGTAGGTCTCGGCAAGGAAGAAGAAAATACAAAACCTATGCGGCTGCTTCTTTTTTATGAGATTAGGGTTTCTGTGTTTGTGTTTGTGTCGGCTGGAAAAACGAAGAGGACAAAAACAAGTACTCCCCCCGTTTATAAGTATAAAAGGGTCGGTTTGGGTCCTTCATTGGGCCACGACCCATTTGCCTTCCCTCCCTTTCTTGTCCAAGGCCCGAAACCCACTTAGTTCTTTATTTTAATTAAATACGCGACTTATTAAAAAGGTTACGTATAATCGTGTCTTTTGTATGTCGTATGTTCCTTAGTTATAATCACCCGTGACTAAACGTAATTATTATTTTACGTGATTTCTTGTCGTGTTAATTAAATATACGTAATGCTATTTATCGTTTAAACGTTCGTGATTACGTGTTACGTAGTTTACGTAATTAATTAGTTTCCGAGCGTGACTCACTATATATATATTCGTGTTCGTAATAAATATTAATACGTAATTAATATTAGTTCGTGTTTTAATTACGTTCGTGATTAATTACTGTTAAATACTTATCATGTGTTCGTACGTAATCGATACTTATCATGTTTATACACGTATGTACTACTTAAATAATAGCACGTGAATGTGATCATACTATATAAGGAAGGTTTTAATCTGCGACGTACGATCTTAAGGTTACTGTTCATGGTAAAAGCATGCGGGTTTTACAATTCTTCCCCCCTAAAAAGAATAATTCGTCCCCGAATTATAGATAAAGTAACTGGAAGCGAAACATACCCGAATCAAACTGGAAATGTATGCAAAATAACGGAAATGAAGGTGGCATGGTAGAAGGGAACGTGGAACGTGACATGTCTTGAAAAGACATGAAACGTGACGTGACTGAAATGACATATCTAATCGATAAAAGAAAAATGGATAAGAAGTCCGGATGAACTTGTCCGTTTCCAAGTGGCCTCCCTCTTGGAACGGTTCCTTCAGAAGATCCTGACACTAATGATAAATCTTGGTCCTCCTGACCTTGACTTGGAATACGAAGAAATTCTTGGTTATCAACGGGAAGTAGATCCCCTAAATTCGATCGAGGAAAATAAGAGTTAACGTGCAAGGGTAACTGAAACGTTACGATGCAAGACAATCTGACTTAACTGATAATTAGAAACGATGCGCGAGACATAAAGAAACGTAGTACGTGAAAATTTTTGAACGTGATACGTGAAAAATTTTGAACGTGCTACGTGGAGATATGGCGAGTGTAGTATGAGTAAACATATCGTGATCCATGATACGTGTAACATATTCTGATCATGATATGAGGAACGTGGAATGAACATGACATGTAAGACATATCGTGATCATAGAATATAATGGCGGTAACGCCAAACGCTACAAGGTGAGACGTGGAATATGACGTGAAACGTCTATCTGATGATGGAGAGTTATACTAAACTTGGGTCTGGTCTCACAAATTCTTGCAAACTTCCCTGAATGAGAAAAGAAATGAACGTAAAATCGTAAGCCAAAATACGATCATGAACGTAAATAGTGTCATGAACGTGAGCGCGAAAGCAAGTCGTGGAATTAGAATGAAGACGTGAAGTAAGTTAGGAGTACAATTACGAATCTTTGTCTGACCCGATAGCTGAGGGATTGCTAAGTGATCGGATGAGCCTTGGCTGGAACATGTTCGTTCAATCTGTTGGTTCTGAAATCCGTACGGATGTAAGGATTCTGCAGACTTGATCAAACTGTTGACAATAACCCAAATAGCATCATGCTTCTTCTGAGTTTGCTGAAATCTGGTAACTAAAATCCATGGAGATCTTGTCCCTTTTCGATTTACAATTTCATATGATGAAAACATCCCAGTTTGTTGGTGTCCTATCTTAACCTGTTGGTATGTCAGGTACCTAGATATGAACGTAACTGTATCTTGATTCGTAGAACTTGATACCTAGGAGTTTGCGAAATTCTGAGTCTCTGAATCTAGACTTCTCCTAGCGTATAATTTTCTAGAACACCTAATGTAGTGTAGGGTTCTCTCCTTTACGCATAAGCTGAGTCATGGTAAGATTAACCATAGAAACCCATGTGATTCAGTGTGTCACTGTAATCAAACAGAATTGATATTGGAAAAAGATTTTCCAGGGTAGAATTTCTCTTGTCATAGAATTTGCAACATAGTGCAGATATGGTCTTCCTGTTCTTCTCTAGGCTTAGAGGAAATCAGGTTGTCCTCAATGAAAACGCTGATGAATTTGTTTAGGAGTTCATGGAAACTCAATTTATTAAGTCCATAATGCGGTTGAAGCATTGATGCGACTAATTCAAAATCATAAATCTAGCATGACCGAGTCGTGTACGAATAGCAGTCATGGACATGTCCTGCTTTTCCACGCATCACTGTTGGCAGCATGATCGTGAGTTCGATCTTGGAAAAGTTATTAACACCATACGGTTGATTGGACATGTTGTCAATATGAGGAGGAGAATAACGGTCATGAATGGTGATTTGTTTAAGTCGACGGTAGTCGACACATAATCTCATAGTACCATCCTTCTCCTTGAAGGTTCTTCTGGAGTGTAAGGAACAATTTTGGAATAATCCGTTGGTTATGCGTAAAAGGACCTTAGTAGTCGTGGGTTACTGACAGCTAGAAAATTTTAGCAATATGGCTAACAAAGCACGTGCTTGAAAAGAATAGATAATTTGTAAAGATTTTCCGATGGAAAATCAAGCTGAATGTATTCAGGAGCCTGAACGTTACTGTACATGATTATGAATCATAGCATGGTGTGGTGTTTATAGTACATAAATAGGATAAAATTCATCTCGTGTCTGTCCGAGGAAATGCGTTAGCAGCTTGGATCTTATCATTAAGCTGAAGGAAAACCTTCGTATGCGTGGGAATACGAAAGGCGTCCTTCATGGTTATGAATATATGAACTATAGTGAAAGAAATGAAAGTGACATCGGCAACGTGACAGTTCTCACTGATGCGCCGATAATGGTGTTGAAATTCTTGTGGCCTGATTAATACATGGCACAACAACATAGATATACCCTTGGAGGGTACCCTGAATTTCTTAGAAATGTTCCATAGTTAGACGTGAGTCATGTGTCTTGACTCGTGTCTTGGAACTATAAGCATGACATATGTCTTGACTGGTATCTTGACATGTGTCCTCAGAAAGTATACGTGAGACATGTGTCTTGACTGATGTCTTGACATGCGTCTCGAGACGTAAAATAATAGAACTACAATATTAGGTTAATATGCCAAAATTGGCGGATCGGTTGGACTACTGATCATTTGTATGTCTGATCACGTCCGTGGCCGGAGCCTCGGTTGTGATTTCTAGGATAGTTGCTGTCATAGTAGTGGTTACTATCATCTTGTCTGTCGGTTCCATGACGGTCATTCTCATGACCGTGACTCATGTAACTATTTAGCTGAGTGGCCGGCTGGTACTGGTTTGCACCAATATGGCTGAAATGACAGCCGAACGACGTGTGACATGTAACTATGAATTTGGGACAATGATTGATGGGAATTGTCTGATGGTGAAGCATCTTCTCGTCCAATTGCTTTGCTCCGACGCCTTTTTCTTCGTCTTTTAGGATCCCCAGGTTGTGAACAGCATCAGCATCAGCATCTCGTAGCGTCTCCCAACATCAGCAGCATCAACCTTTAGTAACATCTCCAAGCTATGAGCGGCATCGACAATCTTGTAGAATATCAGCAAGTGAACATACGACTGAGATGATTTAGAATCGACTAGCGAATACTCGTGAAGTATTGCAAGTGGAATACTCATGGATTAAGGTACATGTAATACACATGAAATACGGTACGTGGAGTACACATGGAATGCACATGAAATGATCGGTATGGGCTCGATCATTTGTCATGATTTAAGGAAAGTAAACCGGTTAAACGGTTAGGAAAACCATCATGATAACCTGGCAGTATTAGCATAGACATCATTCTGGTTGCATAGAGAAACGCTAAAGTGTGGTTACACAAAATTCAACGATGATTTGCCTGACAGCATGATCAATGGAAACCAACCATGACTATCATGAAAGCATGATTCAAGAAATCTAACAATGTCTTGCAGGACAACGTAAATAACAAAAGAGGCGTGAAACATAATCAACATGAAGAAGGAATTATCATGAGGTAACATGAAACCATCTATTACGAAGAAGTGTATACATAATCAGCATGAAACTGAAGTTAACCATAACAGTATGAGGGCATACTTGACATAAAGACATAATAACTTATGATGGGACATGAAAAAAAATTTATGCCAACTTAAATCATGAGAAAAATTTTATGCAAGAAAAACAGTGCATGAATGCGTAATGTAGTTTATAAAACCTTTATATGTGCGAGGGAACGCCTATGGGTCGGTTCCAAAACAAAAGACATGGCGAGGGGACGCCTATGGGTCGGTCCCAAAATTGAAAGTTTCGATAAAAGCACATGCGACTAAATAGGGCCAGTCCTGTACCAACCATTACTTAGTCAAAATTCCTGCAATAGATGACATATGATATAAATTCATGAATGCATGAAACATAAATAATTAAAAGTCATTGTCAAAACTTAACAGAAAAATTTTATGTGAAAATTATGAACTACTGGGGTTCAGTTCACATAATCACAGTTCACTAGGAACATCATGCATAGACACTGACACATAACTAAATATGGATGACGGTTGTTCATTCCATATTGGTAAAACGATACTGGTGAAAACATCATGGTTAAAACAACAAGGTGCTGAAAACGTACTGGTTAAAACAAAAAGGTGCTGAAAACGTCAATACGTGGAATAACAAGCGTTGACTTAGGAAGCTCCTGGTGACTACCCACTAGTCACAGGTCAAGTTTTAGAGCCTACAGGTCGAAGCCTTGGCTCTGATACCATAATTGTAACACCCCATTCTGATATATGGAATGTCACGCGTAATTATGGCGTGTCATCAAAGCATGCAAGGTAATATGTAGTAAAACATACATGACCATAGGGAAAACCGGAATCAAACATCGGTTCCCAAATATAAGCCCAAAACATAACAAAGTAAATGAACTGAATGAAAGACTAAACAAGCATAAATATATGAAGGAAACAGGAGAAGAAGTCTATGGCAGCTTCCATCCTATGCATGTCCTCCAAATGCTCGAGTCTTGGGTACCTGCCGTTTTGGGACATGGAAAGGAAAGTAACGGCTGAGCAAAACGCTCAGTGCACGGATATACAATATAGCATGAAATAGGATAAGCATGTAACATATAACAGCGGAAGACTAAGTTCTGAGTAGACTGGTTAAGTATTGAGAAAACTGGTTTTATAGTTTGAAAAGCCTTATGTTTATCTTATGAAAACTGTTTTAACATAAATATACCATAGCCCATATAGGTCATGAAAAGGTCACGTGCATGAATACTTGGAGGGGTGACCTCATCATGCTGATTAGAGGGGATGCCTCTAATTAATATACTGGTTTGGGTAGGAGGGATCAACTCCTTGTGAAGAATGCAAGGCACACACCACATTCACCATGAAATACTGAATAAAACATGTAACTAGGATGCACCCATACGCCCCACATGATATAATAATATGGCCAAAACTGAAAGGGACGCCACGAGCAATCACTCCGCCGTGGGGAAGTCATAACATTGGTGCCTCCAATGTTATGGTTATGGTACCTCCATAACTAGGTGAAACTGGTCATGCTTGTATATGGCTATAGATTATGCTAATTAAACATAAGCAGTTCAAAACAATAAAACAAATACTGGGGAAAACAGTTGGCTGCATACGGGGAAATCCTGATAAGGAAAGAATGTCCATACTGAAAGGACGGGAATCCATACCTCAAGTCCAGTGAATGAACGGAAGAAAGGCTCCTACTTCTGGATCACTAACGCTACATGAATACACACGTGTATAAGTATCGATTCACTGATTACGTACTGGGTTTTATGTCTCATTTCAGCTGACTTGGTATGTTTTAGGTCATGGTTCACTGTTTAGAGCCTTAAACTGTGTTTATCTTGTATTCTGATTAATCCGTTTAAGTATTACTAGTATTTCATGTATTATTATACTTACTGTGTAATAATAAGTAACTTTCCAAAAATAGCAAGTTTCCAAAAATAGAAAGTTTCCAAAAATAGAAAGTTTCCAAAAATAGAATTACTGCTTAAAATAGATAAGTTTCTAGAAATAGAAAGTTTCCATAAATAGATTAGCTGCCTTAATTAAATAGTTTCTAAAAATAGAAAGTTTCCATAAGTAGATATAAGCTGGTTAAATAAGCCAATAAATAAGCTTAAGTGTTTACTGATTAATATTCTAAGTCATAATGATATAATGTATAGTTTATTAATTATTTCATGTAATTTAAATAAACTATGGGTTAAAAGTATTTAATTAAATGAAATGTGATTTAATTAAATAAGGATATAAATACTTAGGTTAAAACATGTATTATTAATATAACCTAAGTCATGAAAATTAATTAATTATAAGTCATGGTTTTAATAATTAATTAATTACTTAGTCTAATGTAAATAAATAATTACTTAGGTTAAAAATCATGTATTATTAATTAGTAATAATAAACCTAAGTCCATGTTTTAATTAAATTAATTATATATCATGTTGAATTAATTTAATTAATCTTCTAATAATAAATCATGATTTATTAGTTTACTTGTCTTGTAATTAATATACGTGTTAAGCTAATAAAACGCGTAAAATAATAACCCGTACCCAAGTATTATTTTTAGAAAAACATTGTCGTAAACCGAATCCGTGAAATCCCGTGAAAGTGTGTGTGTTTTTATATAAAGCCGAACCAAACAGCCCCTTAAAAGTTCTTTAAACAGTTTGCCAAACGCACCCCTTTAGCCTGTTTAAAACCCACTGCCAAACACACCCATAAGTGCCAGTTTTCCCACTGGCAGTTACATACTTTCCCCCGTCTGAGGTTCGTTTCCCCTGCTAGTACAACACCTCCCCCTTCCTGCCGTTGCCACTGGTAGGCCAAACGCACCCCTGATGGGGTTGTGTTTCCCCCGTCAGCAGCAACCAAGCCAAAACCCTAATTGGGTGGCGGCTGGTGGAGAGAAAAAAAAATACCACCGAGACTCATATGAGTCTCGGTTTGCGTGCATGACGAACTCAACAACCACAACGAAACCCCCTCCCTTGCATTATTGTTTTGGACATGTTTAAAATCCTTTAATTCAGATTAAAGAAAAGAAAAAAAAAGAATTAGGGTTTCTTTTTACTTACTTATTATTTAGGGTTTCCAAAACAACCGAACCTTGTTCTTCTAAGATAACCTCGATTCAAGCTTCTTGATTCCTTGGTGTAGGTCTCGGCAGGGAAGAAGAAAACACAAAACCTATGCGGCTGCTTCTTTTTTATGAGATTAGGGTTTCTGTGTTTGTGTTTGTGTCGGCTGGAAAAAGGAAGAGGACAAAAACAAGTACTCCCCCCGTTTATAAGTATAAAAGGGTCGGTTTGGGTCCTTCATTGGGCCACGACCCATTTGCCTTCCCTCCCTTTCTTGTCCAAGGCCCGAAACCCACTTAGTTCTTTATTTTAATTAAATACGCGACTTATTAAAAAGGTTACGTATAATCGTGTCTTTTGTATGTCGTAAGTTCCTTAGTTATAATCACCCGTGACTAAACGTAATTATTATTTTACGTGATTTCTTGTCGTGTTAATTAAATATACGTAATGCTATTTATCGTTTAAACGTTCGTGATTACGTGTTACGTAGTTTACGTAATTAATTAGTTTCCGAGCGTGACTCACTATATATATATTCGTGTTCGTAATAAATATTAATACGTAATTAATATTAGTTCGTGTTTTAATTACGTTCGTGATTAATTACTGTTAAATACTTATCATGTGTTCGTACGTAATCGATACTTATCATGTTTATACACGTATGTACTACTTAAATAATAGCACGTGAATGTGATCATACTATATAAGGAAGGTTTTAATCTGCGACGTACGATCTTAAGGTTACTGTTCATGGTAAAAGCATGCGGGTTTTACATTATTGCTAATCTCCTTCTTCCTTTCTTGTTTGATTTGTTCTTTATCTTCATTGTTCATGTTCTTGAATTTTTATACTTTTGATCAAGTGGGTTTTGATTGATTTGGCTTTATTTGTTAGTTTTGTTGATTTGTTTTGATTGATTATTGTTAGTTGATGTTTAGTGGTTATTTTGGGTTAATCTTTTGGTTGATCTTGATTGATTTTGCTTAAATTCGTGTTCTAGTACTTTTCCCTGTTCTTCGTTCCTGCTACTGTTAATATTGCCCAGTTAATGTTCCGAACCGATTTTCTTAAAGTTCCGAACCAAATTTCTTTTCAAAGTTCCGAACCAAATTTCTTGTCAAAAAAAGTTCCGAACCAAATTTCTTTTCAAAGTTCCGAATCGGAAGATTTGGTAAATTTTCTAAAACTTCCGAACCAATTTGTGGCAAAAAGTTCCGAATCGGAACTTTTGAAAAGTTCCGAACCAATTTTTGGCAAAAAGTTCCGAACCGGAACTTTCTTAAAAACTTCCGAACCAAGCCAACAAAACTTCCGAACCAATGGCTAAAAAAGTTCCGAATCGGAACTTTTATAACTTATGAATCAAAAAAATGTCCACCTGCTAGCTTGCTAGCTTGTCCCTCGTTTCCCGCCAAAAATAAGCAGCCAGGCTGGCTGCTTCCAGCAGCTAGCCTGCCTGCTTGCTTATTTAATAGTATTGTTCTGTAATTATCTAGTTTTATCTGAAAGTTGTTCCGATTTTATTTTTGAAAGTTACGTATTTTTAGTTGAATTTTTCTTCCAATTTTAAAATTAATATTTTTTCGTAAAGTTCAAGTTTTATCTTTTATTTAGTACCCGCTTTAGGTTTTGCCTCGTTTAGCTTTAAAGTACCATTTTAGTTTTATTCTCTCCTTTTTCATTTAGTAAACTTTATTTTTGAGTCGATAGTTAATTTCGTCTTTTATATTTATTTTTATTAATTGTTTCGCTTTAAATTACGTTTTATTATTTGTTTTAATATTCGTTTTAATATAGTTTTAACTTTTAGTTTTTAATATTCACCTTGTTTTACTTTTATTATTTGTACTTGTCTTTAGTTTGTTTTTAAATACTTTTCGCATTTTTAAATTAGTTTTAGATAATTAACTTCCTTTCTTCTTAACCAAAAACAATTGAGTCGCACATTTAACCGGAAATCAATTCGATTAGACACCAAGAAACGAACTTTTTAACCTAGTAAAATCTGGTTATTACTCAATTATCACAACTTAAACACACACACACACACACACTCGCTCCGACCCTAACCATCTTCTTGCATTTACTTGTCAATCTCTAATCATCATCAATGGCTGCTCTTCAATACAAACCTGATCACAACAAGGTCGCCTACCTAGGTGAAGGCCCTAGAAGGGAGGAGTTTTTGGACATCTTGGAGTTCATCAAGGCATCTCATATCAGGTATGCGTTAACTGTTTGCCCTACTGTGTATGACTTTGTCATTCGTCAGTTTTGGGCTACTGCTGACACTTGAGAGGTTTTGGGTCGCCCCTTGGAGCTCCATGCCACTATTGATGGTCGCTCCTATGTGGTGACTGAAGCCTCCATCAGGTCTGCCCTTCATCTTCAGGATGATGATGGCATTATTTCTCTCCCTAATGCGGAGGTTTTAGATGGGATGGCTGCCATTGGGTACAACCATGAGGGAAAATTTAATTTTTAGAAAAATCGTTTTTCACCTCAATGGAAGCTTCTTGTCCACTTCTTGATTCAGTGTTTGTATCCCAAGGCTGGGAGTTGGGATGCATTTCCCATCTCCCTTGCTACTGGTTTGGTTTGTCTCGCCCAAGGTCGTAGGTTTAACTTCTCTCGTTATCTGCTAGATGGTATGATAGGAAATCTTGGTGGTGGTTCGAAAAACAAATTTCTTATGTATCCTAGGTTTTTACAATAGATACTCATGTGTTTGCCTAGGAATAGAAAAGAATTTGTGCCTTCTAAACTCACTCCTAAGGTGTATGCTAATATGAAGCTTGGATATCTTGGTCCTGAAAGGCCCCTCACTGATGCTATGCCGGGCATTGCCCAAGGGAGTCCCAATGTGGTTCCTCCGACTGATCAAGCCGAGGAGGAACCTCAATTAGTTGATGATCCTATGGAGGAGGAGGATCTTGCTACTAGGGAACCTCATGTGGAGGTTGAGGAACCTGCTAGAGAGGTGGTGGTAGAAATGCCATTTACCTCGAAGGCTGCTTCTTCTGCTAACCCACATGTCTCTCCCTTTCTTGATTCTCCCCCTCTTAGTCTATTTCACCCTTCTGCTAAGGAGCCTTCTAGCTCTCATGATCCCAAGGCTGACAAATCCTTTGCTTTTGGTCCCAATGAAGCATCCCCAAAACCAAGTCCTCTTGGTGGGGAAGCTGAAGAACCAGTTAATCTCACTTATCTGCTTGCTTTAGTGCACTGGTACTGTGCCAAGATACTATCTTTGGAGGATGAGCTCAACAAGAACCATAAGCTCACTCGGGACTTTGTGCTCCCTTTGGCTAATAGAGTAAAGACCTTGGAGAAGTTGTTGAAGCGCCAAAAGAAGAAGCTTGTTCTGTCTGATTCTGATGAAGAAGAGGAGGAAGATGGTCTGGCTGTTTTGGCCAAAGCCGCGTTTGCAGCCAAGCCTAGTGAGGACATACCTGTATGGAGTTCATTGATCGTTAGACTCAATGGTTAAAAACCATTCTATCTAGGATTATCAATTGTACTTATGCGATTAACATAGCGGAATAGCACAATTGATTAGTAACAAGATTTTATATGAACAAGATGTTAACAAGAACAAAGATGAATTTCCCCAATGATTACTTGTATTAAATAATAAAACAAATAATATCCAGGCATGTATGCATTAAATCCCACGCCTAGAACACGAACTCAATTGTAGGTTTACATTGTGAATGAATTGTTATCTCAAAACCTACGTCTATGTCTCTTTATATAATAGAGACATAGATTTCAACCAAAGAAAAAAATATTAAAAGACTCCAACGGCTTGTTCTTTTGCAACTTGTACTCTTTAGCCCTTGTCTTCTTATTGCAACATTGTGTGTATTGCTATTGGGCAAAAATATAATTTTTCTAAAATGATTTTTGATGGCATGTGTCATAACAAGGGTAGCAAGATGACTCTTGCTTACCCAAGATTTTTGAAAATGGTGTTTGGTGAACAAAGATATTGCACTAGGGATCACAATGATTTTTATAAGACCCCTGTGCAAAAGAAAGCAATTTTTGGAAAGATGAATACACTACCAAACAAAGACTTACCCCTTACCCAAGCCATGCTTGTTGTTATTGCAGCAGCACAACCTCAACCAGACCCACTACCACAACCAGACCCATTACCTGAACTGTGACAACCGTGGTTTTGGGTTTGTCACTTGGTCTTACTTTTAGGTTATTTTATGTGTGCTTACTTGAATTGTGTGTTTACGTGTTTATTTTGTGTGAACGAGGTTGGTGTGGTTATCGTTTATGAGTATAGAGTACTCATAAGTAAATCGAGGAACGGTTATTTCATGTTCATGAGCTCACAAGTGGTGACTATGAAATGAAAATGGTGATATTGTGGTGTTTACGTATACGTATAAGTATTATAGTAATAGTACTTTTTTAGGATTTACGGTTTAGCATTTAGAGGTCTCGGGTGAGGTAATTATTCATATGAATATTTTTCGGGATGGTTTTAAGTCTTTTAGGACTTATTTATAAAGTTTATTTCAAAATTTGAGATTTTTTTATAAAAGTGTATATTTTACGTCTTTTACGGTAAAACGCGTAAATTTGACTAGTTTTACGGTTTTGAGGTTTTGGAAGCTTTAGGAGCTGAAATAAATTAAGGAAAATTAAGGTAATGTTATTAATACATATATTAATAATAAATAGAAAAAAACGAATTTAAAGGGGGTTTAGGTCGGTTTGGAAATAAGAAAATAAGGAAAAAGGGAAAAAAAGAGGAAAAAGGAAAGTTGGGTTTTATATTTGGACTAGGATTCTTGTTACATTATATAAGGATTTTAAAGAGAAAAAAAAACATAAAATCCTGGAGACAAATAAAAATTCGTGGGTTCCATAGAGGAGAATTAGGGTTCTTCAAAAAAATTAGGTTTTCTTCATCTTCCATTGATTTAAGGTAAAAACCTTCATTAACCTTTTTAATTAAATTGTTTTTATGTTTACTTAATCATTCTTATGATGGATTAAGGGTTAGGGTTTATATAAAAACAGTAGATTAATGATGTATTAATCATAATATGATGATCATATAATCTAGGGCTTGTATTAGAAGGGTTATAGGTGATTAATTAGATCAATTTGTTTAAAACCCGTTTTTAAAAACTGGGCAGAATTTTGAGTCTATTGTTTTGATCATATATCGAGTTCTAGGAACATTCAAGATGCGATAAAACTAGCCCTGGATAGGTAAATGAGTTGGCTTTCTAAATCAAGAAACGAGAACTAAATTGGAGGTCGGGAAGTGGGTCAAAAACAGGTTACAACAGTCGGAGGTCAAAACAGTTTTGAATTCAGCCTGTTTTCTTTTTAAGTTTTGGGTTGTTTGGGGTACTTAGGGTTGCATTGGGATCTTCTCACGAACATGAGAGATGGTTTATATATTGTAGTAAGGATCTGCACTTGGTCTAAGATTGTGGTTTAGGGTAAGACCCTCTAATGGTAATGAACTTTTCATACGTTTAAAATCAGTGAATTCTGGATAGGTAGCAATATATACACATATATCTGGGCCTTAACAGTAGCTTTAAGGTTAGGGCAAGTGGGAGGTTTTAGCTAACATGTATAAAAGTGTGAATATTCCTTTTACAGAAACCATGGGTATGTTTAAGTGGACGTTTGACTTAAAGTTTTGAGACCTAAAACTGGGACTGTTTTGTGTAAAATTATGAACGGGATAGCTATTAAACTTAACCAAGTTAGGGACTTGTTAAGGAAGGGTAATGGGGTGATTAGAGCTTAACAATGAGGTAATTATACGGGAATAGAATAGATGTCCATCATAGGTTGATGAGCCATCTTAGTGATTGGTTCGTGTATTAATTTCGTGTTTTTGGTTTGTTAGCTTGTTGCTAGTGCGAGGACTTGTGAAGAAGCTATCAGGTGAGTTTCATAGTCCCATGTTTAATATTGATTTTGACTTCCAGATGGGATGGAAGAGACACTATGTTGAGTTATTTATAAATTGTTGCTGTGAATGTTTTTATGGTTGTGATGGACTTGTGTGTACATTATGTGATTAACTGCTATGTGATTTTTGATTGTGTATTATTTGGATCGGGGGACACGTGCCGTCTCAGTTCTTGTGGTTTGACAAGGTAGTGGCCTTGTGGTTTGACAAGGTAGTGGCCTTGTGGTTTGATAAGGTAGTGGCCTTGGGATAGGTACATAGTGTGATCATCTATGGTACCATGTTGTTTGGCAAGGTAGGAGCCTTGGATTTTGGTTTGGAATGATTGATCTTGAATGCTAGTTGTTAATACATAATTGTAGCACATTGTCCATATGTTATTATGTTGATGGTTGTTATTCACAGCTTGTAATTGATTTAGCGTTGGAGTCTAAACCTATGACTCTCACCAACTTTATGTTGACGTGTTTTAGTGTCTCTTTCAGGTGATACTATGGTTAAGCATGAGAACATAAGTGGCTAGGATTGGAGAAGCTTAGGAATGCATATGGAAGGAGAATCCCCGTTCCTTCTTAGTTTACCTTTATGTTTTTTTGTTTGATAAGTGATACATGTTGACACCTATATGTTTGTTTGGTTTATGTTTATTGTTTGTCTTGGGTAAGTGGTAGGACTGTTACCTACTTACCTAGACTCCTGCATTGTTGAGGTATTGTCATGACATTTGTGTCGCCATTTTTGACATTATATTTGCATTTAGTTATCTCTATAGACACGCTATTGTTGTGATGATATCCATACGTCGCGCCCCATATTCCGCCATGGTGGGGTGTGACAGAATGGTATCAGAGACAATGGTTATAGAGAATTAGGTTGCCTAGTCGTGTAGCCTAGTCTATAGCTTAAGGGTCCCTGCATATAGGCGTCATAGGAGTATGTGTGCATTTTATAGTAATTGATGTGTTTGAATATTATTTTCGCAGTATTTGTTAGGTTATGAACTACTATGGTTCATACTTAACTACATGTTATTTTCTTTACGAGTTTTGATTAGTGCGGGTGGAACCATGGTCGTATACGCTAGTCATTGTTGGATTTCGCTTAATTATGTTTTCATGTTCTTTATACATTTTGAATTTTGTCTACGCTGGTTCAGCTGGACTACGAGTTTATGTGTTTCGTGCATTGGCTATGTTATTTTAATACATGGGGTTTTGAATCTTATCTTGTGTGGTTATGTGCTTGTGAGTTGTTAGATTATGTGTTATGTGTAGTATTAATTTCTTATAAGTGTCATCATAGGAGGGAGTACATTGGTGAAAGGGAACATGTATAATTATGGAGGCCTACATAATTATATATGTGCCACAACACCACTGGACTTTCAAGTATGATTGCATGAAAGAGAGTTAATACATGCTTGTATAGTATATGTTGGATGGATTTGAGTGTATGTACGCTTATGCCTATGTATGTAAAATTATTTTCTACTTACCGGTTGTATTCTTGGGATGGTTGCTAGCTCGTTTCTCTTTGAGATGTTCAACTTATGTAGTAGCGCATTTCTCGGGTCCTCATTTCACGTGTTTGTTTGTACGGTACTTTTGGCGTGAAGGAGTTTGAGATGGTGGAGATTTCTTTTTGGGGTAACGATGTCTTTTGTTTCGAGTTATACATGGTAAAAAAAATAGAACTTGTAAATTGAAAAAAAATAGTTGTTGGTAGTCGATGAAATAAGGAAGTGTCGGGATCATGTTTCAAATAAGGTGGAATATAAATTCTTTAACATATAAGCATGACACGGTTATTTTAAAATATTTTGGTTTTGATCACCTAAAGTTATTGTTTTTAAGTTAAAAATTTTGTTCTTATTTAGTGAAATATATTAAAATCATGTAATTAATAGAGTTTTAATTTTCTGGAATTAAAATAAATTAGGTTCTAGTTTTGGTAACTAATGGGGGGGTTTTAGGGTTTAAAAATCATTTTTTTGGTATAAATCGGAGTAGGCAGAAACTGTCGCTAAACTATCAAAATATGTCGCTAACTGTCAGAAACTGTCGCTAATGCCTAGGCAGATTTTGAGAAAAATCGTTTTGGTCATATCTTATTCGTTTTTAAAGGTTTTTGGGTGATTCAAAAGCCTAAAATTATGTACTCGGAACATACTTTTCAAATATTCAGAAAGTTTTGTAATTGGAAGTCAGTAGCTTGGTCGAATTAATTGTACAAGTGTTGAGTTCAAGGTTAATTTTTGGACAACATGGTTTAAACTCGTGTTTTAGGTATTTTGCGGTAATGAACACTTGGAGGGTTAACATAGAGATGAGTTGGGAAGGAATTTGAGAGTTCTTTAGTTCTTATTATACGTGGTTATATTTTGATGAGTTTTGATTTATGGTATTTATGAGTAAGACTGAAATCGGGGTGACAGTTTTAAACCCGTTGAGTTATGTGACGGCTCCTAACTTGGTTTCAAGACAGTTCTTATTTGATGAGTTGCGAGATTTAGTTAGGTTGGTTACATAACTTTATGGTTTTGATAAGTTTCCTCGCGGACGGTTAAGGCTCATGTGTTGTTGGTTGAGATTATTTTCGTGTAAACTGAGTTCACGTTTGAACGTGAAGGTTTTATCAGGGATATGCATCCTCGTTTGTTTGCTGAGAATAAGTTTGAGTTTGGGAGTGAATCTCGGGACGAGATTTCTATTAGGAGGGAGTGATGTGACAACCGTGGTTTTGGGTTTGTCACTTGGTCTTACTTTTAGGTTATTTTATGTGTGCTTACTTGAATTGTGTGTTTACGTGTTTATTTTGTGTGAACGAGGTTGGTGTGGTTATCGTTTATGAGTATAGAGTACTCATAAGTAAATCGAGGAACGGTTATTTCATGTTCATGAGCTCACAAGTGGTGACTATGAAATGAAAATGGTGATATTGTGGTGTTTACGTATACGTATAAGTATTATAGTAATAGTATTTTTTAGGATTTACGGTTTAGCATTTAGAGGTCTCGGGTGAGGTAATTATTCATATGAATATTTTTCGGGATGGTTTAAAGTCATTTAGGACTTATTTATAAAGTTTATTTCAAAATTTGAGATTTTTTATAAAAGTGTATATTTTACGTCTTTTACGGTAAAACGCGTAAATTTGACTAGTTTTACGGTTTTGAGGTTTTGGAAGCTTTAGGAGCTGAAATAAATTAAGGAAAATTAAGGTAATGTTATTAATACATATATTAATAATAAATAGAAAAAAACGAATTTAAAGGGGGTTTAGGTCGGTTTGGAAAAAAGAAAATAAGGAAAAAAGGGAAAAAAAAGAGGAAAAAGGAAAGTTGGGTTTTATATTTGGACTAGGATTCTTGTTACATTATATAAGGATTTTAAAGAGAAAAAAAAACATAAAATCCCGGAGACAAATAAAAATTTGTGGGTTCCATAGAGGAGAATTAGGGTTCTTCAAAAAAATTAGGTTTTCTTCATCTTCCATTGATTTAAGGTAAAAACCTTCATTAACCTTTTTAATTAAATTGTTTTTATGTTTACTTAATCATTCTTATGATGGATTAAGGGTTAGGGTTTATATAAAAACAGTAGATTAATGATGTATTAATCATAATATGATGATCATATAATATAGGGCTTGTATTAGAAGGGTTATAGGTGATTAATTAGATCAATTTGTTTAAAACCCGTTTTTAAAAACTGGGCAGAATTTTGAGTCTATTGTTTTGATCATATCTCGAGTTCTAGGAACATTCAAGATGCGATCAAACTAGCCCTGGATAGGTAATTGAGTTGGATTTCTAAATCAAGAAACGAGAACTAAATTGGAGGTCGGGAAGTGGGTCAAAAACAGGTTACAACAGTCGGAGGTCAAAACAGTTTTGAATTCAGCCTGTTTTCTTTTTAAGTTTTGGGTTGTTTGGGGTACTTAGGGTTGCATTGGGATCTTCTCACGAACATGAGAGATGGTTTATATATTGTAGTAAGGATCTGCACTTGGTCTAAGATTGTGGTTTAGGGTAAGACCCTCTAATGGTAATGAACTTTTCATACGTTTAAAATCAGTGAATTCTGGATAGGTAGCAATATATACACATATATCTGGGCCTTAACAGTAGCTTTAAGGTTAGGGCAAGTGGGAGGTTTTAGCTAACATGTATAAAAGTGTGAATATTCCTTTTACAGAAACCATGGGTATGTTTAAGTGGACGTTTGACTTAAAGTTTTGAGACCTAAAACTGGGACTGTTTTGTGTAAAATTATGAACGGGATAGCTATTAAACTTAACCAAGTTAGGGACTTGTTAAGGAAGGGTAATGGGGTGATTAGAGCTTAACAATGAGGTAATTATACAGGAATAGACTAGATGTCCATCATAGGTTGATGAGCCATCTTAGTGATTGGTTCGTGTATTAATTTCGTGTTTTTGGTTTGTTAGCTTGTTGCTAGTGCGAGGACTTGTGAAGAAGCTATCAGGTGAGTTTCATAGTCCCATGTTTAATATTGATTTTGACTTCCAGATGGGATGGAAGAGACACTGTGTTGAGTTATTTATAAATTGTTGCTGTGAATGTTTTTATCGTTGTGATGGACTTGTGTGTACATTATGTGATTAACTGCTATGTGATTTTTGATTGTGTATGATTTGGATCGGGGGACACGTGCCGTCTCAGTTCTTGTGGTTTGACAAGGTAGTGGCCTTGTGGTTTGACAAGGTAGTGGCCTTGTGGTTTGACAAGGTAGTGGCCTTGGGATAGGTACATAGTGTGATCATCTATGGTACCATGTTGTTTGGCAAGGTAGGAGCCTTGGATTTTGGTTTGGAATGATTGATCTTGAATGCTAGTTGTTAATATATAATTGTAGCACATTGTCCATATGTTATTGTGTTGATGGCTGTTATTCACAGCTTGTAATTCATTTAGCGTTGGAGTCTAAACCTATGACTCTCACCAACTTTATGTTGACGTGTTTTAGTGTCTCTTTCAGGTGATACTATGGTTAAGCATGAGAACATAAGTGGCTAGGATTGGAGAAGCTTAGGAATGCATATGGAAGGAGAATCCCCGTTCCTTCTTAGTTTACCTTTATGTTTTTTTGTTTGATAAGTGATACATGTTGACACCTATATGTTTGTTTGGTTTATGTTTATTGTTTGTCTTGGGTAAGTGGTAGGACTGTTACCTACTTACCTAGACTCCTGCATTGTTGAGGTATTGTCATGACATTTGTGTCGCCATTTTTGACATTATATTTGCATTTAGTTATCTCTATAGACACGCTATTGTTGTGATGATATCCATACGTTGTGCCCCATATTCCGCCATGGTGGGGTGTGACATGAACCATCACCATCACCCCAGCATATGGAAATTGACCAAGATCCCTTCAACGCTGACACGTTAAATGTTGGCGTTGACACTCCAAATCCAAAAGCTGACACACTTTTACAACAAACCCAAACACCCCTTAACCTTCAAACTGAAACCCAATCCACATCATCTTCTTCACCCCCAGACTTTAGGATGGAAAAACACCAAAGGACTGCTGGAGTGTTCTCCTCTAGTGGTCTTAGCCATGTTGTAGAGAGAACCACCACCACAAGTGTGGTTGGTGACATGGGTGGGGCTAGGACTATTGGTACTAGCTTAGATGCAGGCCAAGCCAGTCCTAACATCATTAAGACCCCATCCATGCCCCATGACTCTACTTTAGGAGGTCAAATTCCCATTCTAGAGGAGGGCAGATTGGAACCCTATACATTGTTGGAATTGACGGATGTCTGCATTTGCTTGCAAAATCAAAATACAGACCTTGTACGTACTGTCTCTACACAAGGCCTTGAACTCAAGCAATTGAGGGAGAGGATTGTTGTTTTGGAAGCAGCTGAGACTAGGAGAAGGCAGACAAGAGTCCTTTCATCAGGGGAGGATTCTTACAAAGGGGAGGAAGCTGCTACTGAGCCATTTAATTTAAGTGACAAAGGCTCAGATGGTTCTGTTGGTGTGGAAATGGCTGAAGCTTTGACCAGCTTGAAGGAGAGGCCAGTTATTGATGTTTCACTGGCAACTCCAATAAAGATTTCGTTTATGGAGATGCTGGAACAGGTTTCTAAGCCAAGCGCTGACAAGAGTAAGTTGAGCGTTGACAAGCAGGTTTTCGACGCTGACAAGCTAAGCGCTGATAGGAGTAAGTTGGGCGTTGACACACAGGTTTTGGACGTTGATAGACCTGCAGGTATGGTTGATGTATCCCAGTCATCAGCTATCATCAAGGATGTGTCTATACAGGTACCATCATCATCTTTACCCACCATTGATATATCAGATAAAGTTAAAGGGATTATTATAGAAACAGTAGTTCCCAAGGATGCAGCCCAAGTAAAGTTTGATTCCATGTAGGCTGCACACCTTGAGAAAGAAGATAGGATGAAGGAGACTGCTATTGAGAGTAAGGAAAGCAGTGGTGATGAGAGTACAGATTCAAGTGTAATGATTATTGAAGAACCAGCGAGGCTTGAATATGGTGATGAGTTGGCAAAGGAAAAGATTGTAGAGTTGAAGAATCAAGTGGATTATGAGATGCCTAAAGTTGCTCAGATGTACTTTGCATGGGAGAATAAGGTAATGGAGAATCCAGACATGACTTTATCAGATCAAATTTGGGGTTGGAGATTCTGCTAAGAGTTCAAAGGGATTACAAGGTGATTCTGAAGTATAAAGCTAGCAAAGTTCTTTCATAGACTAAGAAGGATAGAAGGGAGCTCTGCAATATGTTGCTCAGATGTCATCAAACAGGTTGGACTTTTAAGAAGTTGCAAGGATTGTCTTTTGATGAGTTAGATGTGAGACCCCAAAAAATCTGACATGGAACAACTAGGCAACGAGGGGGGTAACACGTCATAGTACAAGAAACAATGAATTACAGTTCATACAAAGCTGACAAAATAAAAACATGTACATTACATCAAAAAGGTCAGAATTTTTAAACATAGGTCCCAGAGTTTTAGAAGCGGAAAATTATATTATTTCGTCTCAATTTATAACATAAAGTTGCCCAAAAGATAGAATAAACTCCTGACAGTTTTTACTAAAAACAGTCTTTTTTTAAAGCATCACAAAAATCTCCAAGCTGCAATAATATCCTGCGGGCTCCCATCCAAGCAAAGCTAAGTAATAATACATGAGATTAAACATGTAAAATCGTCAACATAAAGTTGAGTGATATTCATAGGTTTAGTAGTAAACGTGTGGAACACAATAGAATTCGTAAAACACGTAATGGGGGGGGGGGGGGGGTTAACTATGTACATTGTACATAGTCACGATGCATATTATTGCTGTTTAGTCTCATGAACCGAAGCTTAACTCAAACGTAAGTTCCTCTAGGGAGTATTCAACCTAAATACTCAAGTATAAACGAATATTAGTGCGTCAAGGTAATCGGGATGGGGATTGTCAATCCTGAAGGATCCACCCACAACATTCACGCTTAGAGCAAAGCATACGGGACAATTAACGGTTCATGATAGGAGAGGAAACACAAGGCTAACCTCTAAAAGCAATAATACCATTGAAATCATCTGTAAAGCATACACGTTATGAATAGCGTACAAGTTCTGGATAGCAATACAGTTTTTATTTGATTGTGTTCCACCATGTAAAATCTCACCCCGTGTTTAGAAATCATGTACAAGTAAAAAGGAGCTATGAACTCACCTTAGCCACGAGGTAAGTCAATCACGGTACTCAGCAACTGAGTAGAAACGGTAGTGGTAGACGATCACCGACGATATGGATGCCCGGGGAAACACGAAAACCGCAACCTATTAAAATAAGGCGCGCGTTAAGACTCGAACTCGAATATCGATATGTACCAAATATAATATGACTCAAATGTTTTCCAAAGTATTTATATTTCAAACCATTGACACGAACCAAATGAATCCTTTTATCCAACGTTACTCGTTAAAACACTTGTACACTTGAAATTAACCCGTTATACGACACCAAGTCAACGCAAGTCAAACTATTCTTTAACCTTACTTGGACCAGTAGCTAAGTCATTTATATAATGACTAAGCACTTGAATAAGTCATCATGTCCGATGATGAATACTCAAACTCACACAACACAAACATTGAACTATGCCTCCAAAATAAAATCAGCAAGTACACCCCGAATGTACACACCAATCTACCCTATCTAGACTTGTCCGTTTTAGATGAAAATTGGTGTCAAGGTCACTTATAACCTGTATAAGACCTCACCAAAATTTGAGCCAATGTGCACACTTTAAAACCCATCAGCTCGACACTTTACCCGACTCCAAATTTTAGGACAGATTTGTGCACTCGTTTTGTAAAACCGTTTGAACCACTTTAAAAGTACTAACTCGACAATCTGTCTTTTAAAACTACTACTAGACTCATAAAACTCAGTTTGTAAACTTTGAAAACCAGTAGTTACATTTATCTAACCAAGCCTAAAGTCCCCGAGAGTCGACCCAAAATCAGCCACAATTTCGGATTGTGCAGACTTGCGTCTCCCGGTACATGAAAACTAAAGTTAGCATAACTTTTGACTCGTAATGACTTAGAAGCTCTATCTTATACCAAAACGAGCGTCTTGGAAAACTCTACAACATTATCAAATAATCTCAGCCTTTCACAGACCTTAAAACCACAAAATAATCTGCTTAAATCTGCTATCCCAAATTATACATTTAGAAAACATGTCAAATCAGTTTTTCCACCAAAACTAATCATTCCCATATCACTAGGATCATCATACTATAAAATCCATCAACCAAACAATTCCCATATCACTAGGATCATCATACTATAAAACCCATCAACCAAACACACTCCTAAACATATGCATGTAAAATTTAACAAAATCAAAGATAAAAATAAACCTTTTTAATCATAAAAACATGAATATCCTTGCATAAACCACACATGCAAGATCATCAAAACACAAATCCACCATGGAATTTTAATATTTCTTGAAAGTTAATGCATGTGTAAAATTCTTGTACCATTAGAATCACCATTGAAATTTATGAGGTGGTCATAAATTAGTTTTTGTTAAAATATGGTGGATGATGGTGAAATGAGGGTGTTTTGTGGTGGTGGAGTGGCGGAAAGAAAGAGGAGGAGGAGAGGGTTGTGATGATTTTTTTTCTTCAAGTTATGTGTGTGAGAAAGTGGAAGTAAAACGGTTTTATATATGGTGGTTTAAGTGGAGGGACCTAAGTTGCCAATTTGCAAACTTTAGGACTTAAAAGAAGTTAATAGTTTTAAAGGGTAGAAAATGGTTATTCGTAAATATTAAAAATATTACGGGGTCGGGTTTCGTAAAAATACTTTTTAAAAGTTACAACGCATCATAAAAATGATTATATGATTTCCTGACACGACTTAATACGTAATTAAAACAAAATCGTCGAAAATATTAATTATAATAACAATCGATAAATAAACGTAAACTTTTGGGCATCCGTCGGTATCGCGATCACTAGGAATTTTTGTTGTACATTGATTTTGAATAAACTCGTTGTAAAACGCACGCGAGTGATTTTAAATCAAAAACTTTGATTTAAAATAAATATGGAAAAATAAAATAAAAAATTTATAACTCCATACAAAGTATTTATCGATGATCAGAAAAATACTTAAAAAGTATAATTTAAAAATCTCAGGATTTACATATAGCAATACAAGGAAACGTAATACGTTAGAAAATTCAGAAACACAAATAGAAATAATAAAATAATGCTGGGAAAGTACGGGTTCTTACAGTCTTCCCCCTAAAGGAACTCTGGTCCCCAGAGTTCTCCTGAAAACAGTAGAAGATGCAAACAAGGGGTGGTACAAAGTGTAGAATAAAATTCATTGCTTCTCAGGTAATTTCCGTACCACGACGGATCTTAATGGTTAGAATTCGCAATGCTTCAGTTTCTTAACTCCTTTTCGTATAAGTTTTCATTCTTGGATTAGGATAACGATCTTTCAATACGGAGATACATCGAGAGATAGAGCTGTTGGAAATACGTGCGATAAACTAACAAGAATGAACACAAGAATCGCTTAAACACGCAAAGTGCGATAAAATGAACCAAGATTGTAAATCAACAAGGGGTCGCAAATCGTGCAACTGTAAAAATCTTAAAATGTAAGAATCTAGTCACAAGCGAAATAGAAGGGAAAAAAATGAATAACATATGATTATTTCAAATACAAGCTGTCAAAATCAGTTGTCTAGCATTTTGGAATTACTTTAAAACTCAGTTTTAAATATTTTCTTTATTAACAGAAAATTTTACCAGGTGTAGTGATTAAAAATCAAACTCTATATAAAATGAGTGGGTAAACAGTTGTCAAATCTTTTTCTTGATCAGGATTTTCAAAGCAAAAGTATCTCAGTTCAAATAGTTATTTTGATCAGCTTAAGAGCTTTTCAGGTGACTACATGAAATTATCGTTAAAACTCAGCTTTATCGTTACCATTAGAGAAATTTCAGATTTTCCAAGTTATTTGGAAACATTGTTTAGAAATTATTGTTTAATTTAATAATTTCATTAGGTTGACAATAAAGTATGATATAATCAAATACTATAAAAGATACAGCTTGATATCCTTTGAAACACTAGGTAAAACTCCCAAATAGGATATATATATATATCTGGTATTCAACTTGAAACAGTTATTCTGGTAATTTAAACATTTGATAAAATGTATAAAACGTTCTTAAAAAATTAATAATAATTTTTAGAAATCCAAGAAGGCGATTAAGGTTGTAACACTCTCAATTTTCGTATCGATACAGCGGAAGGGTCTTTTAGAGTGTTACAGTTTGGTACCAGAGCTCTCGTTATAGAGAACAAAAGATTTTAAAAACCAAGGTTTTGAACAAAACTTTTCAAAATCTTTTGACAATGAACATTCGAGAAAATATTTGAAAAATATTTTGACTATAACGGTGCCAGAGATCTCCGACGTTACCAACAAGCCCTATTGAGAAGATATATATTTTGATATATATAATATAATTTATATATATGTATATATCGTGGTTTCAGTATGTAATTGTTTAAATAGTATGTTATCCTAATACGAGATATATATAAATGCAGATTGTCATGGCTGACCCTAATATTCCTGTAGAGAACCATGCTATTCCCGAACCTAATGTAGATGATGATCCTTATTTAGACTTAGTAGATTATGATATGGATGATGAGGAGGAACCATTTGAGGATCCCGAGCCCGAGATAGGACTAGGAGATCAGATTTCCCCTCAGGTTGATATGGTAGAGAATGAGATTGATAATGTTGATATAGAGAATGATGAGGAGATTGGGTTAGATAATTTAGATAATGAGATTGATGACGAGGATGTCGAGGAGGATATAGGTATAGACGATGAGGTTGATGATGATGAGGAAGCCGAGCTTATTTACCCTTATGATGTTCCAGAGGGCGAGCCTTTACCCCCACCAGTTTATTTGTCTGATTCTGAGGTTGAGCTACCTAGGGATGAAATGTCTGAATCTGATTCTGAATCAGAGGAGGATGAGGATGATAATGCACCTGATGGTATTGCTACTCGTAAACGTGTGATAGGAGAGTCGTCTAGTACTCGAGAGGCTACTCATATTGATGGTCTTGCACCATAGGCCTTGAGACGTGATCTAGATGCTTCCCGTGTTAAGAGTAGTATGACAGAGATTGGATTAGGTGTTGTTCAGACTCAAGTTGCTTATTTGGAGTCGAAGACTAAGGTTGGTGAGAAAGAGCGGGAATTGCTTAGTTTGGATTTGACTGATGTAGAGCGTGGTTTGAATGAGGCTTTTAGGAGGTTATCAGTGTTAGAAAGTGGTGAGTTTGCTGAAATGAAGAAAAAGGCGAATTTTTTGGAGATTCAGTTGAGTGTAGCTCGTGCGATGCGTGAGAAAGCTGAGAAGGAGTTGAATGTATCCGTGGGTTGGAATAGTAGATTTTATGCTGACATGGTTGAAAGAGGAGTGATCCGTAAGCGCCCAGCTGAAGATGTGTCTAGCGATCGTCCGACAAAGATACAGAAGACGATGGATGATGGACCATCTGGAGGTTCTCAGTAGACCAGTCTGTATTTAGTTGTGACCTTTGTATCTTTTGTACTTTTGTAGCTTTGACTGAACCGACTTGTTAGTAGTAGAGTTGGCACGAATTTTGAGTATATATATAGTGCTAGAACTTTGATATGGGATGTAACTAAGACAATGCTTTTGTTTCAAATCGAATGAAATATGTATCTTGTCTTGAATTCCATATTGTGCCTTATTTGTATCTTGATTATGAATTCAATTCATATTATATGAATCCCTTGTTGGGTGAATGCTTAATACTTTGAAATTGTGAAATTATTGAACTATGCCGCCCAAGAAGGTTGTGACTGAGGATGATGTACGTAGGATTATTACGGAGCAAGTTACCGCATCTATGACTGAATTTATGGCAAATGCTAGAAATGAAGCTGGCGGTAGTGGAGTTGGCGGTAGTGGAGCTGGCGATAGTGGAGCTGGCGGTAATGGAGCTGGCGGTAGTGGAATTGGCGGTACTAATGTGAATGTGAATGCTAATAATGTGAATGCTAATGCTGGAGGAAATGTAGAAGGACTTGGAACTAATGCACCTAAAGTTGGTGGCTGTACTTATGTGACGTTCATGAAGTGTGAACCTCTACCTTTTAATGGAACTGAAGGTGCTGTAGGATTAAGCCAGTGGATTGAGAAGGTTGAGTCGGTGTTTCGGATTAGTAAATGTAAGGAGGAAGATAAGGTGACTTTTACTATGGCTACTCTTAAAGGTCGTGCGTTGACTTGGTGGAACGGGAGAATTGCTTTCATGTGTCTTGATGCTGCTAATGCTACTCCTTGGGCTGAAATTAAGAAGTGGATGACTTTGGAGTTTTATCCTCGTAGTGTGATCATTAGGTTAGAACAAGAGTTGATTCATTTGAGAATGAAAGGTGTGGACATTGATAGTTACACAAACCGATTCCATGAGTTGGCCTTGCTATGTCCTCGATTGGTGGAACCCGAAGAGATTCGAATTGAACAATATATTAAAGGGTTGACCAGGAATATCCGGGGGACGTGACATCATCTAAACCACTTACCATTGATGATGCTGTTCGAATGGCTTACCAACTCATTGGACAGATAATTCAGGATAGGGAAGATGAAGCCCGTATTGGTGAGAAAAGAAAGGGAGACGGTGATCGTGTAGATAGAGGTGATAATAGGAAGAATTTCAATCGCCGTCAGAACCAGAGAAAGGGGAATGCAAATGCTCTTACCAACAACACACCGCGCAACGATGATAGATGTCCTAAGTGTGGCAACAAGAGGCATGCTGGCGACTGCTGGAAGTGCCGAAATTGCGGAAAGCTTGGACACAAGGTTGAAAGGTGTAAGAAGGGAACCATTTGCTTCAACTGTAATGAAGAAGGTCATAGGAAATCGGAATGCCCCAAGTTGAAAGCGATTGTACCTGGAAGAAACCCCCAGGGTGGTGTCTATCAACTTGGAACAATTGAGGTGAAGAAAGAGGATCCGAATGTCGTTACCGGTACATTTTTACTCAACAATCATTATGCTGTTGCTTTATTTGATTCAGGTGCTGATAGGAGCTTTGTATCCACTAAATTTAGTGCCCTTATTGACATTGAACCTGTTGAGATAAATACCAGTTACGAGGTAGAATTTGCTGATGGTAAATTAGTGAAAACTAATAAGCTATTAGAAGGATGCTCTCTAAATCTCTTAAACTCTTCCTTTCCGATTGATTTGATGTTGATAGAATTAGGTAGTTTTGATATTATTATTGGTATGGATTGGTTGTCGTTGAATAATGCTACTATTTTATGTGGAGAGAAGAAAGTTAAGATTCCTCTTAGGAATAGGACGTTATTAATTGATGGTAATCGAGGTGAATCCCGTTTGAAAATCGTTTCATGTATTAAAGTCCAAAAGTACATCAGGAACGGTTGTGAGTTATTCTTAGCTCAAGTGACCGGGAATGAGTCTAGGGAGAAACGATTGGAAGATGTACCTATTATTTGTGAATTTCCTGAGGTATTTCCTAAAGATTTACCCGGACTTCCACCGATAAGGCAAGTAGAGTTTCGAATCGATTTAATTCCTGGTGCTGCACCGGTGGCACGTGCGCCTTACCGATTAGCCCCTTCTGAATTAAAAGAGTTATCTGAGCAACTTAAGGAGTTGTCTGATAAAGGTTTTATTCGACCGAGCTCGTCGCCTTGGGGAGCTTCAGTCTTGTTCGTTAAGAAGAAGGATGGATCTTTCCGTATGTGCATTGATTATAGGGAACTGAATAAGTTGACAATTAAAAATCGATATCCTTTACCTAGGATTGATGATTTGTTTGATCAACTACAAGGATCTAGTGTGTATTCTAAGATAGATTTGCGATCTGGATATCACCAACTTCGCGTCCGTGAAGAAGATATTCCTATAACTGCATTCTGAACTCATTATGGACACTATGAATTTCAAGTAATGCCATTTGGGTTAACTAACGCACCTGCGGTTTTCATGGATTTAATGAATCGAGTGTGCAAGCCCTACTTGGATAAATTTGTGATTGTGTTTATTGACGATATTCTAATCTATTCTAAGAATGAAGATGAACATAGAGAACATTTAAGGATTGTTTTGAATTTGTTGAAGGATGAAAAGTTGTATGCTAAGTTTTCGAAATGTGATTTCTGGTTAGATTCTGTGCAATTTCTTGGGCATGTGATTAACAAAGATGGAATTCATGTTGATCCTGCAAAGGTAGAAGCCATTATGAATTGGTCTGCACCGACAACACCAACGGAAGTGCGACAGTTCTTAGGATTGGCTGGCTATTATAGGCGGAAGCCAATGGAGTTTAAAGTGGGTGACCAAGTAATGTTGAAAGTATCGCCCTGGAAAGGCGTTATAAGATTTGGAAAGCGAGGAAAATTTAATCCCCATTATATTGGACCCTTTAAGATTTTATCTAGAGTAGGTCCGGTGGCTTACAAACTAGAGTTACCCCCAGAACTTCATGGTGTTCACAACACATTCCATGTATCTAATCTGAAGAAATGTCTAGCAGTGAGTGATGAGAAAATTTCATTAGATAAGGTTCGAATAGATGGGAAGTTGCATTTTATCGAAGAGCCCGTAGAGGTTATGGATCGTGAGGTAAAGCAACTGAAACAAAGTCGGATACCTATTGTCAAGATCCGATGGAATTCAAAGCATGGACCGGAATATACTTGGGAACGAGAGGATGAAACGTGGAAGAAATATCCACACCTCTTCGATTTTAATAAGAAACGAACATCCAAATGAAATGGATCACGAGGACGTTGATCCTTTTTAGGAGGAAAAGCTGTGACAATCTAACATTTTCAGGTAGTGAATTATTTTCTCGTATAATATTTTGAAACTTATTTTTGTGTTGGTTGATGAACTCACAATTTACGGATTTAAATTTGGGCTTACGTGCATAATGTAGCGTCCTTTACGATTAAACCGGAAACCTTAGGATTACGTATTTACGTTTTTGAACTCCGTTTTTGATGAGACAATTTTTATTGGATTCGTTTTGTGCCGTTGATTCATAATTTATAAAAACATTTTTCGTGAAACGACCCGAGGGCACGCAAATCGAGGAAACTAGAATCGAGAAATACCCGTAAATTAGTGAGGTGGGACAAAATACATTATCCCACCCCACTACACATGGGACGGCCCAAGTAATACACCACATCAAAGATGTGGCATCTTTATACTTAATAAACATACAAGTGTAAGCCTAGCTTAACACTTAAGCTAGTTTCCTTCCACTCATCCCACAAAAACAACTAGCTACACATACCACCATTTCACCTCATGCAAAACAACTCAATTCTCTCTCAACATCACCACCATTGCCGTCCCACTTTAAGCACAAACACCCCTTTTTGATCTTTTCTAGCCACAAAATACTTGTTATCTAGCTATATCATGGAGTTACCTTGAAGCCTTGATCACTTGGTGGCCATTTTAACAACAAAGGAGGTGATTTGCTTGTGTCCTAGGGCTGATTTCTCAACTTATTTTCTTGGTGTTTGATGATCTTGGAGTTACATTTGGTGTTCATCAAGTTCTTGTCTTCCAAAAACAAGATATACTCTTGGTTGGTAAAGAAGATCATCCTCTCCATTTTCTCTTGTTATTTTTGTAAAGATCAAATGTATTTTCTTTGTTTTTGTATATGTATATGATGAATATATGATGATAAAAAGGTTGTGTGGGGATCAAGTGTTGATAAATATGCTTAAAAAGATTAATAACCATAAGAAACAAGGCTAAAATCATGCTTAATTTGTTGGTTGTATAAAAACAGTATGTAACCAAAACTTAAACTGATAAATTTGCATGGTGGAATCCATTTACAGTAAGTAAAAGATGTCATACACATGTGAGAGTTGGCCATGCAATGGAATCATTAAAATGAGTGAGATATGATCAAAACAAGATGAGTGTGCTAATCTGAATAAGCTGTTTTGTAGGGACTGTTAAGGATAGATAAACTTAAAATGAGCAGTAGATATAACTAAGTTAATTGTAGCACATAATATGAAGTTCATACCATCCAAAAATGAGCTTCTAAATCATTGTATAACTCTAGATATGATAAAAATGGTGAAGATGAAAATAAAAATCAGATTTTGAAGAATTAATGTTTATTACTATTATATAAGCACTCAAATTATATAGTATAAAATGTGAAAATTAAAACCCACTAACTTATGAATTTCATTTATATAAATATGTATAAGGTTAAATAAATGGACAATTTATAAAAATGGTAGTTGAATAATATTTATAAGCTATAAAAACTATAAACATGATTTTTACGACTTTTTCGGCTATTACCGTAAAATTAACGTTTTTCGCCAATTAAAACTTAGACGATCAAACCCGTCTAATGTAAAGTTTTTAAAAGTCATATACTGATATATAAGTATCTAATACAAGTAAAACCGATAAAACCCGAACTATAGGACATACGGACATTAACGAGCTAAGTAAGCATATAGGACTAATAATTGGACTAAATAAGTTAAACACTTATAAAAAAACTTATTGGGCTTAACCCATTTGGGCCCAACATGTAAAATGTGAATACTGATAATATAAGTATAAAATGGATTAAAACAAGTTAAAGAACTTATAATAAGCTTATTGGACTTAAAATAGGTAAATAGGTAAAACTAGTAAACTAGTAAAAAGTTACCAATACGTAAACGCTAAAACGAGTAAACAAGGATATATAAACCCACTTGATCATCATCATATGTACAAAAATCATCATATGTATATTGTTATTTTGATAAAAGTCGTTGGACAAAAGTCTAAGACCGATTATTATTTATATAGGTTTCCGTGACCGAAGCACGCCCGTAGCCGATAATCCGCCTTTCATTATCAACGTGAGTTCATAGCCTCACACTCTTTTAAATGTTTTATAAAATGATTTGTAAACCCGCGAGGGAGATAACATGCTAGATTTTGATAAAAATAGAACACAAGTAGTCCCGATGGTATGCTTAATGACATGGACCCGAATGATGCTATGACCCTATAAACGAGACAAAAAGGATTATTAGTAGTTAGGTTATGTCACTTAAAGTCCCATTAGCATGAATTGTGAACTACTGGGATTTGGTAGACGCTTATGCATATGATAGTACTATTTGGGGACGATCACCCCAGTTCGCGCCTTGACGGTTGATCCCCGTCGTACCACATTGATTGGTAAGCGAATTTATGTATGAGAAGATTTCATAGCGTGATTTTTGTGACGACACGCTAACTTAGATGGGCAAATTGTTTGTCGGGTTCGCGGCCCGTTGTTTTCACAGTAAGGTAACAATGTCATGCGGCTAATAATAATCCTATATAATCTAAATATCCGATATGATACGATGCTAATAACGATAATAATATTACCTATAATGGTAATATTGAGGCTACGGTCTCATGGACGGTTTAAGATGTATGCTTGATTTATATATTGCCTGACTAGCAATACGAGGACTTACTTCCGATATTATACTTGTGTTCTGATTTTAACGATTGTTTTATATAACGGTTTTTATTAAACTCTATGAATTCACTCGGCATTCGCTGATATGATTTTTGCATGTTTTTATCTCAGGTGCTTGAAGGTAATCCGGATGGAGATCGACTCTGATGGCCCACATAATATTAAAAATGTTCATTCGATCTATGTTTTGTAAACTTAATGACCTGTATAATTTGGGACCTGTTGTACACTTTAAAACTTTTTATCGAATGAATGTATGTTAAACCTTGTACAACCATTTTTATGTGTTGTCTATGATTGGAGTTATTGTGCTATCCCGTAACACTCTGAAAGACCCTTCCGCTGTACCAATACGAAAATTGAGAGTGTTACAAAGGTATCAAACGATAAACACGTAACATTTTCTGGTTTTCAAAAGGTGACAAGACAACAACGAATATGAATCATATAAAGGTCAACAATCTGTATGCGAGCGATAACACAAGGGAATAAAACAAAAATCGTATTAATTCTTAACAAACGTGATAGAATAGACGCGTCGATGATAATGAAAAAAATAAGAAACAAAGGATTATAGCAATGATAAATTTACGAGTGTGGTTGACATCTCCACAACGGCTTATTACGTTCTCGGTGGTTGACATACGATCGAAAGGGAAAAGCCACACAACGAATTTTCAAATCAAAGAAAATTCTTAAGAAGTCAATTGAGAGTAAATTCAGTAAAATGAAAACACTAGCAATGAAAGGCGAAATCAATACATGGTTCACATGAACAAATTTCAAGACGATAAAGTCTAACACACATCATGACAATTACACGAAATCATCGTTCACGTCCAATCATAAATCATTAATCGCGTCCAAAGACGTTTCGTAGTTCTACCAAAATAAATAGAGAAGGTCGGTCGAAGAAGGAGCATAAAAACGTTGAAACTTCCAAGTCAGGTATCAATGGTAAGAATTTAGGCAAGAAGTAACACAAATTGTATCACGAAGGAAGACGAGGTAACAAGTGAAATAAAGGTTGTTGAGTAAAGAAATATGTGCTAGAGGCATGTACTTTGTTCAAGAAAAGATAAGGGTTCATAAGTGTATGTCGCGAACTGTTGTTACTCGCATAAGATGTAAAAGTTTTCAAAACTTTTATTTTATCTAACTTTTTAAGGAACATAAAAAAAAGTTGATTGTTGGTCAAATATTTAGGGCGACTACTATTCGGCCTTGCATGGCTCCTTCTAAATTAGACATAGGTGATCAGGCCATGCATAATTTAGGACTAGCAATGCGATGCTCAGCTTTGTCAAACCAGTATTACAGGTCATATTATTTAAAATATTTATATAATGCCATTTGTAAAAACAGAAATCAAAATAGTTTATGAAACTATTCGCCAATAAGTTACTAGCAAGATATTTAATTCAACAATAGTAATGTTACAGGATTCTTTACAAGACCCAAGGTAGAACAATTTGTGAGTATACATTGTAAAATTAATATAAATTAATTTTATAAGATAGCATTCAATTATTTAAGAAAGCCCAAATGAAACCTTTTGTAAAATGATTCGCAAACAAGACCAGTTTGAGTTATATGGTAACATGACAATAGTTTATAAAGTAGCGAGTGGGTTACAAGAGGGAAATAAGGAGTAGTTCGACTCAGTCAACGAAATGGTTACAAGGTGATAAGGTTTCAAGAGGTTTAGCAAGAATCGTCATGAGACGCGTGTCAAGATGATAACAAACGTTACGAAAGCAAGATCTTCAACCTCGGTCCAATTCAGTGGTACGATAGAAGCAAAGAAAGACAATAGAATGACAATTAAGTCATAAATAAAATAAAGGATAAAGGAATCCGTATGTGCACATCGTAATTTATTTGACAAAAATACACTTTTAAGAAAGTAGAACATCAGTTTGTCAAATCACTTGGTTCCTAAAAGTTCAAGATTTATGTATGACCGAACTCAAGTTACTATTTGTAAACGTTTTCAACACAATTAATGTTTCATGGTTATAAAATGTTATTAGTTACAATTTTACGAGCTCACAGGAACTTAAAATGCTTCAAACCATGTTTTTAACTTCTATCAGTTTTGACCCTTTTTTAGTCAACTTTGACTTTTTGGGTTTGACTTGACCAATTGATTCACTAAATGACATTTTAAGACTCGAAGTCTAATGCAATTCGATGTAAAACGACGTTTCAGACAACTTTCTAGTTTTACTCGAGACTTGAAACGGATCATAAATGGACGAAAATGCACTTGGATTAAATCTGTCAGCAAAACGATGTTTTAGAACTACGCAAAAATAAGTTCTAAAAATTTCACAATCTCAAATGAGCGTAACCTGCTCGATTTTAATGTTTATTGGACAAATTTTATGTCCTATACGGACGTCTCAACAAGTAGAAATATATATTTTTATGTCTAAAGTTATAAAAATATTTTGTCAACACAGCTTGAAATTAAATCTAAATTTCATAATAACTCAGAAGTAATGTACACACAAGACTTGTGGATTCCATAAAGACGAAAGAGAAGAAAATAAACTGCATAATATCATGTAAAGAAAACACAGTATAGAAATGGTTCAAGAATGCCAACGATAATCTGAGAGATAAAAAACGACGCATATCATCCGTGTCTTCGGCTGCAAGATGTAATGCAGGAAGGTCTCCTGGCGGCGTGATTTTCCAAAATCACAAGACATACCGATAAGGAAACAAAATATTAACAAGTCACACTCCTGAGGCGAGGAGGTTTAATGAAAAAGGAAGGATACTAGTAGGATCATATCCCAAACAATCCTCACATAATAAATGACGATCATGTGTTCAAGGTACAACGGATGTTGTAAGTCGAAGTCGAAACGTAGAATGGTCAATGAAATAAAATGTAATCCATGTACAAGTGTCGTGTAAAACGGTGGCGTAAAGGTAAATCAAGATTATGAAAACCCACAATATTATTCAGGTATTGATTCAACGATGCTTCGAGATGTGTGAGTCACATGGTGTCCTTTAGACTTTTCCGGAGACACATTGAGCTACACAATGGTCTAAAAACTAGACATTCAATTACGAATGGTCGGAAAGAAAATTAGGTATCTAAATAGATATTTTAAAGGAAATAAAAAATGAAAGCAACATGCACGGTAGTAAGAATGAAAAACAGAAGTTTCATCGAAAACAACACTTCTTCAATTCCGAACAATGGTATCACGAGAGTATGCACAACATGTAGCAGCGAGTTGAGAAAAACAGATGATTCAAAACGAACGAGCATATGAAGTCAATCGTATCATGCATAAATGAATAGCAATAGTACATAGAAAAATGAGCAATGAAAAGTCGGTAGCATACGCGCTCTGAATACAAGTACGTAACGTCATAACGATATAGAATCATTGTAATAAGATCAAGTCACAAGAACAAGAATTCTAGAAATACAGTAAGAGCAGATGTAATCACAGTAATATCGAATGATAATCCATGTAGCACAAGGCTTTGAAAAGTCATAGTAATTATCGTCATCAGGGTAACGTAATATTTCAACATGTAATCACGAGAAGAAATATTATAATGATAATTAAAAGTAAATAATAAGGATTAGAGAGTTACCCACAAAGATATCAAACAACATTGGCAGATTCTATGGTTGACACTTTAAACATGAAATAATTGAACTTTCGGTTATAGACTAAGTTTTGAAAAACGGCCCAGTTCCCTATAACCACCGCCCTGATACCAATCTGTGAGACCCCCAAAAATCTGACATGGAACAACTAGGCAACGAGGGGGTAACACGTCATATTACAAGAACAATGAATTACAGTTCATACAAAGCTGACAAAATAAAAACATGTACATTATATCAAAAAGGTCTGAGTTTTTAAACATAAGTCCCAGAGTTTTAGAAGCGGAAAATTATATTATTTCGTCTCAATTTATAACATAAAGTTGCCCAAAAGATAGAATAAACTCCTGACAGTTTTTACTAAAAACAGTCTTTTTTTAAAGCATCACAGAAATCTCCAAGCTGCAATAATATCCTGCGGGCTCCCATCCAAGCAAAGCTAAGTAATAATACCTGAGATTAAACATGTAAAATCGTCAACATAAAGTTGAGTGATATTCATAGGTTTAGCAGTAAACGTGTGGAACACAATAGAATTCGTAAAACACGTAATTGGGGGGGGGGGGGGGTTAACTATGTACATTGTACATAGTCACGATGCATATTATTGCTGTTTAGTCTCATGAACCGAAGCTTAACTCAAACGTAAGTTCCTCTAGGGAGTATTCAGCCTAAATACTCAAGTATAAACGAATATTAGTGTGTCAAGGTAATCGGGACGGGGATTGTCAATCCCGATGGATCCACCCACAACATTCGTGCTTAGCGCAAAGCATATGGGACAATTAACGGTTCA